>CM017764.1:53817478-54167478 GCA_008009225.1 Acer yangbiense | reverse complement strand
TGTGGAGTAATTCGTTTCCCTAAGGATGTTCGGAAACGTCCGCGCGTGCACGGTAATGTGCTTTGATTTGCGCGATGATCGCCGGTGGAGATGCCTTTGGCTTCTCCTTGGTTTCACCATTTTTGGTGAATCGGCGGTTACGTTCGGCGGCCTTGCCGCCGTTCGAAACCGCCGAATGAGACCTGATTGAAATATATCTCTCGGGTCCAAAACGGCGGTTGGGATCGGCGGTTTCCATACCGCCGAATGAAGTCGCCGAAGTTCCCCTGTTCCACACGGGAGCCATTCGGCGGTTCATTTCGGCGGCCTGGCCGCCGAATTAAACCGCCGATCGGTGCGTTTCAAGGGCAAAATTGTATTTTCACCTGCCCTGTTTTTGGTCTCTATAAATACATCCTTATCTCTGGTTCAGAACACAAGTCTTTGATCATAAGAACCCTAGAGAGATATTTAGAGAGACTTGAGAGAGAAAGCTTAAAGATCATATCTTTATCTCTCTAAACCCATCCCCACATGCATAAATCTTCATCTAAGCATCATCTAGGATCATCTAGCATATGCTAATGCATGGGACTTCTTCAACACACATGGTATGATTTGTTGAACACTTTTATCTTACATAATTAGTGTTTCTACTTATCAATTTTATCTCATATTTTACTTATATGTGTTTAGATTAATTTCTACATATAAGATTGAGATTATGTGTTGATTGGGTTTTTATTTGTTAGCTAGGCTTTAATGTTCATATGCCATCTAGCTAATTGATCTCATTTATTGATTGAGATTATTTTTCATAGCTTATTTGATTAGGTCATTATTGCCTAAAAGCTATGCCATGAACATTCTTGTGTGATGTATTGATAACTAGGTTGATAGATTGTTTTTTAATCAACTAGTTAATCCTTTGAATGTTTATGGGTTTTATATGATAGCTTTGTATCTAGGATTGGTGATCCTTTACTTAGCTAAAGTTATATGCCATGTCATATAGCTATATGTGATATCTAGGATTGATTATATTGTCATCTTATAATCCTAGGTAAGCATTTAGAGTACCCTAGCTCTTATTGCATTAATTGAATATTCATACATATTCACATAGGGTTGTGCATCTCTTTTGAGAGATTGAAGTCTTGGGGCTAAGTGTGCTTAGGCCTCAAGCAAATTGGACTAGAGCCGCTATAAAAGGCCCGCGTGGTAGATTAGAGGGTGCTCACGCCAAGAGTAGTGTATCAGGGGATATCACTAGGGATTGAACCAAGAGTGGCGATTGGTAGTGTCCATAGCCTGAGGTTATCTAGGGTGAGGGTCCGAGAATCACTTGAGGGTGTAACCGTCTTTTCATATAGTGGATTTCGAGGTCCGAGTGTGGCGCACTTAACAGCCCGTGGTTTTTCCCAGTGGTTGGGTTTTCCACGTATACATCAAGTGTCTTTTACTATTTCCGCATCTTATTACACTTGTATGTTTTGTTGACTTGCTAGGGGTATTTTCGTAAAATTGACATGCATGCGAAAATTGGGTAATAATTAGATAAAATCTATTCACCCCCCCTCTAGCTTTATATTGATGAACACACCTCGAGTATTTTTATGAACTTTCAGGATACCTAGAATAAAACTTGCTTCTCCTAAGTCCTTCATATCAAATTATTTTGCTAACCATTCTTTTACTTATGTCAATACACCTACATCGTTTCCAATGAGTAGTATATCATCAACATAAAGAATTAGGAAAACCAACTTGTCGCCCTTAATCTTTTTGTATACACAAAGTTCGTCAGGATTCTGAATAAATCCAAAACCTTTCACAACTTGATCGAACCTTATGTTCCAGGATCTGGATGCTTGCTTTAATCCATATATGGATTTCTGCAACTTGCATACCTTTTCCATTTGGCCTTTTTCAATGAATCCTTCTAGTTGCATCATGTAGATGCTTTCGTCAAGACTTCCATTAAGGAAAGCTGTCTTGACGTCCATTTGCCAAATCTCTAGATCTAAAGATCCTGTAATGGATAAGAGTATCCTAATGGATTTAAGCATGGCCACAGGAGAGAAGGTTTCCTCGTAATCGATATTTTCTTTCTGTGTATAACTTTTAGCTACCAATCTAGCATTAAAGGTTTCCACCTTTTCATCCATACCCACACCTGTTAAGTGGGAAAAAATCAATTTCCCGGAGGCTTGGTTGAAGCCTAACGCTGAACAACCCACCTACATGCCACCTATGAGAAATCTACAAGACTGTATCACCGACAAAGATGGAACCCTTAGAATATCATTCTGGGAAAAATCTTTCTCTAGTAGAGAATCCACAGCCCTTGATAATGACTTTCAAACAGCAAGAAATTCTTTGTTCAGTTTATCCAAACTAAATATCAAAAACCAGATACCTAGCTTAGTCGACCAATATAGGCCTATCCCAAATATCATACCCAGTCTAGACATTAGGAACCAAATACCTAGCTTGGCCGACCAATACAGGCCCAGTACTAGCGAAGCTTCTGATCCTATAAATCTTATCCCCAGATAGAGGCTTCCACCAATCACAACCACTATTGAAATACCTACCCATATAACTCATGTCCATAAGACCCCAGAACAAGTTGCCTAGCCTATACATACCTATAACAATGAAGGACCAACCTCACCAACTCCTTCACAAGTCCTAATCGAAATCCTTGACCCAGAACTCCAGGCCAGGATCATAAATGTTCTTCATAGAACAAAACCATATATACGGTGTTTCTCTAGTCAGGGCGTCCTAATTTTATAATTTTATAATTTTATAATTTTATAATTTCATGACGTCCAACCACAGCCACAAATTCACATTGGGCCCATAGCCCCACATTAACAAATACCCATACCCAATGTGAATGTGTGGCTGTTGTTGGACATCCTTAACTTATAATTTCAGGACGTTCTTACTAGAGAACCACAATATATATATATATATATATATATATATATGAACAGCGCTGTTGACATGAGTGCGCACTAATGTGAATACTGAGTGCATTGAATGTGAGCCATGGGATGCGTAATGAAGATGATTGAGTTGCGTGTTGAAATGTGGAGGCGTAATGAAGATGAGTGACAGAGAGATAAAAAAAAAAACACAAATATAATAAAAATAAATAGAAGAAAAATAAAGGAAAAATAAAGTCAAATAAAGAAATAATGATGGCGCTCTAACTCTGCTGTTGTGAAGTCAAAAGATCAGATGGTGGGGTCCAGAATAATGGTTGTGCACCACCAATTTTTTTTTTTTTTTTTTTTTTTTAACCGGTTGTGCACTTGTGCCCCACCAATTAAATTGATAAAAAAGAAATTAAAAATTAAAAAAATAATAATAGGCAAGAACACAAATATAATAAAAATAAATAGAAGAAAAATAAAGGAAAAATAAAGGAAAAATAAAGAAATAATGATGGCGCTCTAACTCTGCTATTGTGAAGTCAAAAAATCAGATGGTGGTGTCCAGAATAATGGTTGTGCACCACCAAGTTTTTATTTTTTATTTTTTATTTTTTTTAACCGGTTGTGCACTTGTGCAGTTGTGCTGTGCCCCACCAATTAAATTGATAAAAAAGAAATTACAAATTAAAAAAATAATAATAGGCAAGAACACAAATAGGGTAAATTACATTGCACCCCTTGAGGTTTGGCCTTAAGACACTTAGATGGAAAAGTTTTGTTATTATACACTAACACCCCTGTTTTACTATGGTAAGGTCCAAAATGCCCTTGGATGTTAGTGTAAAAAAACTTTTATTTTTATTATTATACAAGGGCATTTTCGACAATACAGGGGTGTTAGTGTAGAATAACGAAAATTTTCCATTTTAATGTCTTAAGGCCAAACCTCAAGGGATGCAGTGTAATTTACCCCACACAAATATAATAAAAATAAATAGAAGAAAAATAAAGGAAAAATAAAGTCAAATAAAGAAATAATGATGGCGCTCTAACTAAAAAATCAGATGGTGGGGTCCAGAATAATGGTTGTGCACCACCAAGTTTTTTTAGTTTTTTTTTTAACCGGTTGTGTACTTGTGCCCCACCAATTAAATTGATAAAAAAGAAATTAAAAACTAAAAAAATAATAATAGGCAAGAACAGAAAAGAATAGTAGAGAAAAAAACAAAACTATCCAACTGTACGGGCGGCGCCTACTAGAACACTCATATCCACAAAATTCGATTTATATTTTTTATCTGAAGACTGAACAGTGTTGAATTGTACTGAAAACTGATTGGTGATTGAAAACTGAAAAACGTTTTTTTTTTTTTTTCCACTAAAAATTGAATGTTTTTTTTTTTATTTAAGTTATAAATATATATATTTGAAAATAAATACTTTTACATTTATATCCTTTCAACTATTATTTGTTATATACTTATATTTTTAGTGGAAATTGCCAAAACTGGCCTATCTACTTATGGGAATTTCTTTTTTAACCACATGCATACTTTTAATTGTTTTTAACCATGTTTTTGAGAAATTACTCAAAAGCCCTCATATAAAAGCATCCCAATCAGCTCTCTCTCTCTCTTTTTCTCTTTTTTTCTTTCTCTCTCCTCTGCTCTCTCTCACGATCAGCCTCTCTCTCCCCGGTTTGCCTCTCTCTCTCTACCCGATCTGCCACACTCTCTCCCCGATCTGCCTCTCGCCGGCGTCGCCGAGCTTCGACGAGCTTCTGGGCGTCGCGGCAGCCCCTCACGCGCAGCTGGATCACCGGTCGTTGCAGCTTCGCCGGTTCGCTGCAGCTTCGTCGACGAGCGTCGGCGACGGGATGACGATGACGATGGCGTTGCTCCTTCGCTGGTTCACTGCGGCCTCCATGGATCTGTAACAAAAAAGAAAAAAGAAAAAAGAAAAAAAAAACCTAAACCTAAGGAAGAAGAAGAGGAAGAAGAAGGGAAAATTTTATTTTAGTCCAGATTTCAAGTTTGAATATTTATATTTTAGGTATGATTTCAAGTTTTGATATTTTCATTTAGGCATGATTTCAAGTTTGTGTATTTCAATTTAGTCGTGATTTCAAGTTTACTTCGAGGTTTAACAAACACTATTTTTAGGGGTACTCTGGTAATTGAAGGTACTAAACTGAATTTTTTTTAAAAAAATGGTTATTAACAATTAAAAATTCAAAAGTGGTTAAAAACAAAAGTATGATAAGTTAGATGGCCATTTTCGGTTTTCTCTCTATATTTTAATATATAAACATGGACTAATTTCTTTTATTTATGTATTTTTGTTTGTTATTTAATCTATTAATATTCTTGTTTTTTTATTTTATTTTATTTTATTATTTTGTTTCTCATATTGAATCTTGAGAGACCTGGGTAATAAACTAATAATAAATTGGGAAAAAAGTGTGGGGAATTACAAAGATATATTGACATTTGTGACTAGAGATGCACGTTTGGGGAATGGTCCCCTTCCCCCAACCCCCCCCCCCCCCCCCCCCCCCCCCCCCCCCCCCATTTCCCCATTTGGGGAAAATGGGGATGGGGAATTTTGGGGGGACCTATATCCATCCCCATCCCCAATTCCCCATTTTCCTCGTTTTTCTCCGTTTTTCCCGTTTCCCCCGTTCCCCAATTTCCTCATTTGACTAAAAATTATAAATTAAACTAAAAAAAAAAACATTTCAATAAAAAAAAATTAAAAATTAAAGAGTAAATGTGTATATATACTTAGGGAGTTAGAGTTTTCAAAGAATAAAAAAAATATATTAAAAAAATATATTATAATTATAATTATATTTATATATGTTTGGGGGAAATGGGGAAATGGGGATGGGGGACCTCTCCCCCATCCCCATCCCCATCCCCATTTCAATATAATTGTGGGGAAAATGGGGAAATGGGGATGGGGAGGGGTCCCCCCATCCCCATCCCCATTTCAATTTGGGGATGATTTTCATCCCCATCCCTCCCCATTTCCCCATTTTCCCCCCAAAAAAATTCCCCAAATGGGGATGGGGACGCGGGGAATTGGGGCTCCGGGGAAAAATGTGCATCTCTATTTGTGACGTTGTCTTTGCTTTTAGTAACAAAGTGCTTCCACTTCTATTGTTTTTCTCTTTAACTAGAGAAAAACTAAAAATTAAAGATAAACAGAAGTTTAAATTTTTTCTCTAATCAATTGCAGGATGAATTTATATTATTTGGACAAAAATAATAATTTTGTTTTAGGTTATTTAAGTAATAATATTTTTTAAAAGAAAAAAATGGGTGTAGGAAGACATTTCATGGGTGGAAATAGTCACCCAAAATATTAATATGGTTAGAGTCATGTGAGAAGACAAAACTAGAAATTTATTATATTTGTGAGGATAGTTTTGGAAGTATAAAATTAATATCAATCCAGCTGTTTTTTTGTTAAGTGAAAAGTGAAAAGTGAAAAAATTTCACTTTTATAAATAAGTGATTTTATAAGTTGTTTAAGCGATTTCACTTAAAAAAATCAAACAAAACAACTTAATAGAACATATTAAGTGTCATTAAGTGTTAAGTGGGAAAATCAAACATGCATTTACGCTTTATTATCCGACTATGCTTCGTTTCATTATCAATAGGTCGACCACCAGGGGTGGACCCACCGTAAGGTCAGGTGGGGCCTGTGCCCTACCTCAATTTAAAAAAAAAAATTGATTTAGTGTTCATTTATATATATATACAAAAATTCTATTATCAGTTCGAACTGACAAAAGTTATATCAGTTCCTTGCATGTGGGCCACTGGATTTAAATACTTTGATTTGACTATATGCACTTGTCAGTCAAAGTATTTAAATCCAGTGGCCCACATGCAAGGAACTGATATAACTTTTGTCAGTTCGAACTGATAATAGAAAGACTGTATGTATATATATATGTATTAATTAACACTTAATGTAGATAGTAACTCATACCACAACTAGTATTGTGTCCATCTTCTATGTTGCGCGTTCTACTCCTACCATTTACACTTTTCAAGCAAATTAAATATCTTTTTTCTTTAATTCAATTTTATCTTATAATTTTAATACTTTTTTTTTTTTAATTTACCATCTTTTCCAATTCTTTTCCCAAATTTTCATCTCCTTCTAAAATAAAATAATTCACTTTCTATTTCTCTGCATTGACAACTTCTTAACTACCTTTAATTTGTGTCTACTAAATTCAATTTTATTTTATATTAAATTATATATTATTATTTTGAACTTTTATTATTTCTAATAATTTTAGTTTGACATACCTAACACATCCAATCAATACACTCTAAAATCTCAAATGTTAATTTATTGTATTAAAATAGTTCATCTATTATTAAGATTTATTTTATTTTATCCTTAGTTTTTTTCTTTATTTTATAATTTTAATGTTTTAAGAATCAATAAATCAATAATTTACCAATAATTAGAAAAAAAAACAAAAACAAAAATATGTTTAGTAATATTTATTAATCAATTATTTTTGTATAAATTTAAAGTGAATTCATTATAAATACAAAAAAAAAAAATCTTATTATAAAATTATAATGTAATTAATTATTTTATGAATAAATATTGTAAATTTTAATTGTTTATGTTGTTTTCCTTGTTATTATTTTTTTTTAATATCTCGTTTCTTGTTTTTATTTATTTATTTTAATATAAGATTATTTAGTTCATCTTAAATATGTGTTCTATTTGTTTTATTTTATCTAAACTTCGTTATATCATCAATTTTTCTTTACAGATATTAAAAAAAAAAAACTAATTTTTGTTTTTTTTTAAAAAAAAAACTCATTTTACAATTACCTTAATTTTTCAGTATTTTTTTTATATAATTGTTATTTTATTCAAGTGTCCCACCTGATTAAAATTCATGGGTCCGCCACTACTGACCGCTCTGTCTGATTTTATATTAGAAGAGTTTCCGATGCTAATAATACCAAGAACACAATTTGTATGTTCAAATTGTACACTCGCACTTGGGGAGAGAAGAGATAAGAGAAAATAATTGAAATGGATAACTCTTTGTAATTGAACATGAAAATCATATATAATGTAGAAGAAGTATTACAATAAATTCTGCAACCGAACGTCAGAGATCCATCAAGATCTATGGAGATCAAACACATGGAATGGGGGTGGGGGGGGGGGGGGGGGGGGGGGGGGGGGGGGGGGGGGGGGGGTGTGAATTCAAGGTCAACAAAATTTATCCCACTATTCCCTCCGGGATGTATGGAGATCAAACACGTGGAAGGGGAGGGGCTATGAATTCAAGGTCAACAGAACTTATCCCACTATTCATTTGATTGTAGATTTTAACATATATAAAATGTTTGTTTGTTTCTCTAAACATGCCAATTTTGAGACGGCAGCATGAACATGTGTGATTGATATACAATTAGGTCGACTACAAAATTGAAAATTTGTTGTACATGGAGTAAGATTGCATCAGCCAGCTATCACCATCTTTTGTGGTGACAAAAATAGTTATAACCTCCTCATTGTCAGAAAATTAGTTTGGTCCCACCATTATGACTATAGAAAGGTTTTAATATATATATATATATATATATATATATATATATATATATATATATATATATATATATATATAGATCACTTATCAATATGTTTATATATATGTGTGTAGATCAAATATCATAAGTGCACTGGTGTTGCTAGTAATCTACAGAGAAGTTGACAGCTGCTACAAGAAAGTGAAAAGGGTATAATCTTCTTAATTTTGCACTCTTTTGTTTTTTTTTTTTTTTTTCTTGTGTTAATGTTGTTGATCATGTGCATTATGTTATGTATAAAATATGCAATACCAAACAAAATAATTTGTTGGAAGAGTTTCAACTGAATTCTTTGAGTAAATTTCATATATAACAATGACATAAAGCTGTGAAATTTGCTTGCAAATTGAACTTGGTTTATGATTTATCTAATACAATATCAGTTAGCAATGGAGAAGAAGCAAATAGGCATCATTGGATCTGGTATAAGTGGCCTTCTTGCTTGTAAGTACATGCTGTCAAAAGGCTTCGATCCGATTGTTTTCGAAGCTAAAAGTGATGTTGGAGGAGTGTGGATCAAAACTATTGCAAGTACAAAGCTACAAACTCCCAAAACAATGTATCAATTTTCAGATTTCCCTTGGCCATCTTCAGTCACTGAAAATTGCCCAGCCCAACATAAAGTGTTTGATTATATTCAATCTTATGCACAACATTTTGACCTGATCAAGCACATCAGATTCAACACCAAGGTTGTCGGTATTGAATACGAAGGCCTGTCTGATGAAGAGATCCAGTCATATAGCTTATGGAATGGCAATGGTCAGCCGTTCAGCTTTAAAGGGAAATGGAAAGTTGTTGTAGACAACACTGAAAACAATTCAACAAAGGTATGCATGGTGGCTCTATTGCCACCAACAAAATATCTTCCTACACCTATGTTTTAATGAAACCTTTTTATTTCTAAAATATCCTTATAATTAATACTTAAAATACATGGTTTTATAATTGGAAATTAAATTTACATTCTACACCTATAAGTTGAACACCTGATCAAAATAAACTCTAATAATATATACATAATCAAACCCAACAACAATCAGGAATTTTTTTTTTCACACATAGTCAAGGAATGGATAAACAAATAATTGATTTCATGGATTTCGAATGCATTCATGTATGTTTACTTTCATTTTTATTATTGTTCTGTGATTGAATAAAAAATTGTTGCAGTTGTAGCCTTGTAGAACTTTTTTTTAAGCGGTTGTAGAACTCACTTTACTTTAATTCAACTACAAATTCTTATTAACTTAATTGGTTTGTAAACCGAAAAACTTGGTGGATGGATTTTAAAAAATAAATAAATGAAAAAAAATTGATTTGTTTGAGGATTGAAAAAATAGTTATTTATTTATTTTTTATTTTTTTTATTTTTTTTATTTTTAAAGACAAAAGAAGCTACATATTGTTGTTTGTTTAATTATTATTGTTATTATTTTCTATGACAATGATTAAGTGTTTAAATCATTATGATTTCATGGTTTTTTTAGATAATTCAATACATTGATTCTGTAACTAACAACGAAAAAATTTATAATTAGTTTTAGAGTTGAATTTGTATTTTATTTTTGTCAAAGTAAAATCTTAGTATTATAGTTTTATTTGAATATGATTTAAAAAAAAAAAAAAAATTTTAATTTTTTACAGTGGTGGAAGCTAATGAAGAGAAATGGGTTAAATGAGAAAAGATATAAGTTTAAAATTTAAAAAAAAAAATACTTAAAGGATAGTTTTGGTATTTTAAAGTGTGTAGGGAGTAAAATTAATATTTTTAAATTTTTAATATGGGTGTAAGAAGAAAAAAATGGATGTATCAACATATTTTGTGGGTAACAGTAGAGCCACCCAGGTACGTATTACCGTAGAATACATTATTTGTAGAGAAACAAACTATGTATGTACTTTTAGCTGTCTCTTCCTTAGTATGCATAATCTAATATAAATACAGGTTCACAAAGTGGACTTTGTGATTCTCTGCGTGGGACGATTCTGTGATGTACCAAACATCCCTGAATTTCCTCCGAAGAAGGGTCCAGAAGCATTTCATGGCAAGGTGATACACTCTATGGACTACGCGGCCATGGATTATGAAAGTGCTGCTAACTTTGTCAAAGGGAAGCAAGTTATTGTTGTTGGGTTCCACAAATCTGCACTTGACATTGCAATGGAGTGCTCAGAAGCTAATGGTAATATAGTACATTTTAAAATGAGCATTTTCATGATCATGGTCTGCTTGTTTGCTCCATTAATCTTCAATTTCATTGAATTGTTGCAGGGTTGAAAAATCAATGTACAATTTTATACAGGACTGAGCAATGGAATGTCCCGGCTAACCTTCCCTGGGGATTGCCTTTAACCTGCCTTTGCCTTAACAGGTTCTCCGAGCTTTTAGTTCATAAACCTGGAGAAGGATTCCTACCGAGTCTTTTGGCAACAATGCTTTCACCACTGGTAGCTTTTCTTTCTTTACTCTATTTCAACCACACTACATACACACTAATAGAAATGCACTCCAAAAGGACTAATTTACTTGGTATGATGCAATTTATATATAGAGATGGACATTTTCAAAATTTGTTGAGAGTCAAATAAATAAGAAGCATCGATTGGCAAAGTATGGGATGGTTCCGAAACATGATTTTTCTCAACAAATCCGTTCATGTTTGCTCGCAACAGTACCCGAAAAGTTCTACGACAAAGTTGAAGAGGGCAGCATAATTTTGAAAAAATCACAAAGCTTTAGCTTTTGTGAAGAAGGCATTTTGGTTGATGGTGAGCCTACTAGTACTACACCTCTAAAGACAGATGTAGTGATATTGGCTACAGGATTCAGGGGTGATCAAAAGCTCAGAGACATTTTTGTGTCTCAAGTTTTTCAAGACTACAAACAAGGCTCATCTGATGAAACATTTCCTCTCTATAGGTGAGTATATAGTAGAGAATTTACAACTACCTATTGGCTTTTAAAATTGCATGGAAATCTCTAATGTTTCTCAAATTTGAATAGGGAAATCGTTCATCCCAGAATTCCTCAACTAGCAGTAATTGGATTCTCTGAAAGTTTTTCAAACTTACACACATCAGAAATGAAATGCCAGTGGCTAGCAGAGCTACTTGATGGCACATTCAAACTACCTAGCATAAAAAAGATGGAAAATGATATGGTGGAATTGGATGAATACTTGAAGAGGTCCTCTGGTCAACACTACAGGAGATCATGCATAGCCTTGTATATTTGGTACCATGATCAATTGTGCAAGGACATGGGATGGAACCCGAAGAGGAAGAAAGGATTCTTCGCTGAACTGTTTGAACCTTATGGACCATTGGATTATGTTTCTCCTTCAAGGAGCAATTAGCCATTTCAATTTCCGTGCTCGATGATATGGTCATTTTTCCTCCATCGTATTTGGGCATGCAATGTTCCATGCATGCCAGTCCAGGTGTCTTCCAAGTCTACAGTGGAATCGGCTGAGAAGTGGACCAAGTCAACAGAATTGCATTACAGTTGCTTGGATAATAAAGTTGTTCTTTTGTTATTTCTTTTATTGCTTAATTATCGTTCCCAGTATGAACATGTTGCTGGTATTTAGCAACACCTTTCCACTAACTTGCTAGTGGCTTGGTTGTTCCTCAATTCAAGTGTAATGGTTGTGTAAGTTCTGAATGTAAGGACCTATAAAATGGTCAGACGCAGTATATAAAATTCAAGTATTACACAACAAATTGCTTCTCTATCTTCTTAAACTCCTCTATTTTCTTTCTTGTGGTTGTATTAATTGGTATCAGAGCCAGGTTCCACTCATGGAGACCCGTGGCAAAACCAACAACGAATTCCGCAGCGAAGTCATTGAGATCCTGAACCGCCAGGAATCAAACGTTGACCTACAGCTAACCACCAACATGAACCAGGTTAATGCTACTCTCCAAATTGTGATGACAGAGCTCCAAACCTTACGTCTCTCCCGCAGCACAAGTGATCCTGAGAGTAATCCCCTTACTACAGGCGAATCCTCTCACCGGCCAAACGAGACCAACACCCTCCGCCTCCACAATACTGCTGATAGAAACCACCACCACCTGAAGTTGTCCTTTCCAAAGTTCAGAGGAGAAGATGCCACCGGATGGATATACAAAGCGGAACAGTACTTTGAGTTCAAAGACATTGCAGCTAGACAACGGGTACAATTGGCTTCTTTCCACTTGGAAGAAATCGCCCTACAATGGCATCGATGGTATTCGAAATTCAAAGGGTCTGTGACTTGGGAGGAGTTTACGAAAGCCATCCTAATCCGTTTTGGTCCGACCGACTACGAAGATCCTTCGGAATCACTTACCCGACTGAAGCAAATAACCACGGTAGAGGCCTATCAGGAGGCATTTGAAAAACTATCACATCGTGTAGACGACTTGCCAGAGAATTTCCTAGTTGGATGTTTTACAGCTGGATTGAAGGATGATATCCGACTCGACGTCAAAGTAAAACAACCCAAATCACTGTCAGAAGCCATCGGCGTAGCACGCCTAATCGAGGAGCGAAACACGCTACAGAAGAAGACTCATTCTTCCTTTTGAACACAGTCCACTGCACTCCCAAGTCGCAATTACTCGAACGCTGCCCTTAGACTACTCGGACCACCTCTCTTACAACGACCACTGAATTCCATAGCCCCAATCCGCCACCTCACAGGACAGGAAGCCAAGGAGCGTAGGGAAAAGGGCCTATGATTTTACTGCAACGAAAAGTATGTACCCGGTCACCGTTGCCAAAGACCCCAGCTATTTATGATTGAAGAGATCGTGCCTTTTGAGGATTTAGAACCTTATGAAATTCACAGTGATTTTGTATCCAATGAACCCTTGCCAGAGATAACCTTTCATGCCATATCAGGAGTTAGTCACCCCCAAACCATACGAGTCCGCGGAAAGCTAAAAAACAGAGACATTACTGTATTAATCGATGGTGGAAGTACTCATAATTTCCTCAATCAAGCAGTAGTCACAGAATTGGGATTGCCAATCATCCAAGATGGAACCTTTCAAGTCATGGTGGCCAACAAGGAAAAAATCGAATGCTCTGGTCGCTGCCTAGCCATCACCCTCGTCATTCAAGAAAAACATGTACAAGCCGACTTCTATGTACTTCCAGTTACTGCATGTTATGCCGTCCTCGGAGTATAGTGGTTGGAAACACTAGGACCAGTGGAGACTAATTATAAGAAACCGGTTATGGCTTTTTACCAGGATGGGCACCATTGTATCTTTCGGGGGCTAAGGCAAACTGACCTGGAACCACTCAAAGAGAAGGAATTATTCCATTTAACAGGTACTATTTTTTTTGTTACAGATGACCAATCTCCCAAATTTCACAGATACGACTCCTTATCCAGATGACCTTAGTCGCACCTTAGTTGAGTTCGAAACGGTCTTTGCAACACCTACTAGCCTGCCACCGAAGAGAAGCCATAACCACCAAATACCCATTCAGCCAAACCAAGGACCAGTCAGCATTCGACCTTATCGATACCCACACTACCAGAAAAGTGAAGTTGAGCGAATGGTCAGAGAATTCTTGGACTCAGGATTGATTCAACCAAGCACCAGTCCCTTCTCATCCCCGATGCTACTAGTTAAGAAATCAGACGGCACATGGCATTTCTGTATCGATTACCGCGCCCTTAACAACATTATTGTCAAAGACAAATATCCCATCCCGGTAATAGATGAGCTACTTGATGAATTGCACGGGGCTAAGTACTATTCCAAGATGGACCTCCGATCCGATTACCACCAGATTCGGATGAAGGAAGAGGATGTGCATAAGACAGCTTTCTAAACACACGAAAGTCACTATGAATTTGTGGTCATGCCATTCGGGCTCACCAACGCGCCCTCAACATTCCAGAGCTTAATGAATGATTTGTTCCGGCCCTACCTTCGACAATTTGTGCTAGTCTTCTTTGATGACATACTCGTGTATAGCAAAACATGGGAGGAGCATCTACAACATCTTCGAGCTGTCCTACAGGTGTTATCAACTAACCAACTGTTTGCAAAAAAATCCAAATGTTGTTTTGGTGTCCTGCAGGTAGAATACTTGGGTCACCTTATTTCATTGCAAGGAGTGGCGGTTGACCCCTCAAAGGTTCAATCCGTTGTTAACTGGCTGGTACCCACTACAGTGAAAGGAGTCCATGGCTTTCTAGGGCTTGCAGGGTATTGTCACAAATTCATCAGAGGATTTGGCACCATTGCTGCGCCGTTAACCCGATTATTATCCAAAGACAGCTTCAAATGGACTTCTGAAGCAGCTGCAGCCTTCTCTCAATTGAAGCATGCGCTAACCACCTCACCAATTCTGTGCCTGCCTGATTTCTCTTAGCCGTTCGTAGTGGAATGCGATGCCTGTGGTACCAGAATTAGGGCTATATTCACCCAAAATGGTTGGCCAATTGCCTTCTTTAGTGAAGCTCTCAATAAATCAGCCTTAACTCTTTCCACCTATGACAAAGAAATGCTAGTGATTGTTAAAGCAGTGCATAAGTGGCGTCCGTACCTTTTGGGAAAATCCTTTATTGTCCAAACCGACCAGAGAAGCCTGAAATATCTTTTAGAGCAGCGTATCACTTCCCCAATGCAAATTCGTTAGCTTCCTAAGCTATTGGGTTATGACTACGTAATCCAATACAAAAATGGAAAGAAAACCAAGGAGCAGATGCTCTTTCTCGCGTGGCAGAACTCGAATACGCGGCCATCTCCCAACCTGTTGCTGACTGGTGGACCACGCTACAGCAAGAAGTTGCAACCGATCCATTTTATGCAAAGAAGACCACTTCAGAGTTTAGATACAACTCTGGCTCTTAAGAAATATGACAAAAGAGATGGAGTTTGGCTTAAACATGGACGCGTACTCTTGAGTCCTAACTCTACCTTGATACCATCAATTCTAGAAGAGGGGCATTCATCATTGGTGGGTGGCCATATTGGTTACCAAAAGACTTTAAGCCGACTCAAAGCTTCATTTTCTTGGCCTGGGATGCGCACTGCAGTTAAAGAATTCCTCCAGAGATGCGACACATGCTAGCGGTGCAAATATGATCACCAGCAACCAGCAGGACTCCTCCAACCGTTGCCTATTCCACAGAAAATCTGGACAGAGATTTCAATGGACTTCATTGATGCCTTGCCTCCATCGCAGGGACACACAGTTGTCATGGTCGTTGTCGATCGATTAACCAAGTACACACATTTCATTCCGTTGAAACATCCTTACACAGCCCTATCGGTGGCCAAAGCATTTATCGATCAAGTTGTATGCCTCCATGGGATACCGCAATCCATTGTGAGTGACAGAGACAGTGTCTTTATCGAAAATTTTTGGAAAACCTTGTTCCAATTGCAAGGGACAAAATTGTGCATGAGCTCTAGTTATCATCCATAAACGGATGGCCAAACCGAGGTGATCAACCACACACTAGAGCAATACTTGCGTTGCTTTACTCATAAGCAGCCAAAGAAATGGTTGGAATGGATTCCGTGGACTGAGCTTAGTTATAACACTGCGGTGCATTCGGCTACTAAATTGTCCCCGGCCATTTGAGGCCGTGTATGGTACTTACCCCCCCATCGTTTCTTTCCTATGTACCTGGTACCACAAAAGTCCAAGCAGTAGACTATTTTTTATGATCCAGAGTTGCTATTTGAAGTGACTTACGCCACAATCTAGTGACTGCCCAGAACCGAATGAAAGTTCAAGCAAACAATCATCGTCGAGAGGTAAATTTTGAGGTTGGGGAATATGTGTTTTTGAAGCTCCAGCCTTATCAGCAACGGTCAGTGGTTTTTCGCAGCTCCTTGAAATTATCACCTCGCTATTTCGGCCCGTACAAAATTCTAGAAAAGGTCAGTCCAGTGGCCTACAAATTGGAATTGCCTTCTGGATCCCAGATACATGATGTCTTTCATGTAAGTCTCTTGAAGAAACGGCTAGGGGCTTCCCCACTGGTGTCTCCACAACTTCCTCCAGTCACAAATGACACGGTAATTCTTCCCCAACCAGAGGCTATCTTAGACTCCCGCATTATTCACAAAGACCGTTATCGGCCGAAAACTGAAATATTAGTTAAATGGTCGGGAGCCCCGCCTGAGGACGCAACATGGGAAAACAAATGGCATTTTTCTCGTACCTACCCTGATTTTAGCCTTGTGGACAAGGATGGTTTTAGTGGGGAGGAATGATATGGTCATTTTTCCTCCATCGTATTTGGGCATGCAATGTTCCATGCATGCCAGTCCAGGTGTCTTCCAAGTCTCTAGTGGAATCGGTTGAGAAGTGGACCAAGTCAGCAGAATTGCATTGCAGTTGCTTGGATAATAAAGTTGTTATTTTGTTATTTCTTTTATTGCTTAATTATCATTCCCAGTATGAACATGTTGCTGGTATTCAGCAACACCTTTCCACTAACTTGCTAGTGGCTTGGTTGTTCCTCAATTCAAGCGCAATGGTTGTGTAAGTTCTTAATGTAAGGACCTATAAAATGGTCAGACGCAGTAAATAAAATTCAAGTATTACACAGCAAATTGCTTCTCTATCTTCTTAAACTCCTCTGTTTTCTTTCTTGTTCTTCTTCTACATATTCTGGTTGTATTACTCGACTTGTTATCAATTCAATGCCAATAAGTTGTGATTACAACATTAGATGTTTGTGTCAAAGCTACATGTAGAATAATAGAAGGAAAAACAATAAAGAATGATTTTGCTTTATAGTATGCAGAAATTGATGGAATTTATTCTAAAGTGCAAGAATTTGTTGATAGTAACAACTCCACAAAATTCGATTTATATTTTTTGTCTGAACACTGAATAGTGCTGAATTGTACTGAAAACTGAATGGTGACTAAAAACTGAAAAACGTTTCTGTTTTTTTTTTTTTTTTTTTCCTACTAAAAACTGAATATAAGTGATAAGTTGTTTTTTTTTTTTTTTAATTTATAAATATATATATATATATATATATATATATATCTGAAAATAAATACTTTTACATCTATGTCCTTTCAACTATTATTTGTTTTATATTTATATTTTAATATATAAACATGGACTAATTTCTTTTATTTATTATTTAATCTATTAATATTCTTGTTTTTTTTTTTTCTCACATTGAATCTTGAGAGACCTTGGTTATAAACTAATAATAAATTGGGAAAAAAGTGTGGGGAATTGCAAAGATATATTGACATTGTGATGTTGTCTTTGCTTTTAGTAACAAAGTGCCTTCCACTTCTATTGTTTTTCTCTTTTACTAGAGAAAAACTGAAGATTAAAGATAAGCAGAAGTTTAAATTTTTTTCTCTAGTCAATTGTAGAATGAATTTATATTAGAGCATCTCCAATGCAATGCTAAATCATTATGTCAATGCTATAATTTAGCACAAAGTAAAAAAAGCATACTCCAATGCAATGCTAAAAGCTGTGTCAAATTTGGCATATGATATAAACTGTGCCAAATTTGACACAGTATATAGCATATACCAAATTTGGCATAACAATAAATGCAGCCGTATTTATTGACTTATTAATTTTAAATAATAAAAATTTATCAAATTTGGAAGGGAAAATTGAGATTGAAACAATTTTAACATAATATTCAATATATTGATTGTATTTGTTGACTTTTATTATTTTAAATAAGGGGTAATTACCCTAGTGGCCATCAACTCTTGCCACCACTATCAAAATGGCCACCAAATGGGGAATTGGTCTTAAACTGGCCATTTTTGGCAAACATTGTTACACTAATGGTCATTCCATCCATTTCCATCCAATTCCATCCAACTCTATCCAATGAGTGGCATTTTGGTAAATAACGGGATAACATTAATTTATTTTAGATGGTTTTTGGAAATCAATTTTTTCTTTTGTTTTTTGAAACAAATAATTATATTTAGTGTGTATATACGTATAGCATATCTCAAACATATATATATATATATATATTTCTTTTTTGAGAAGATTAAGGCTATAAAATCTAAAAATTCTAAAAAATATATTTGAGATAAGTTGAAAAGAAATATATATATATATATATATATATATATATATATATATATATATATATATATAATTTTCTTTTTTGAGAAGATTAATGATACAAAATCTAAAAATTCTAAAAAACATATTTGAGATAAGTTGAAAAGTTTTTGAGAAGATTAAGTCTACAAAATCTAAAAATTCTAGAAAACATATCTGAGATAAGTTGAAAATAAATAAATATATATATGTTTGAGATATGCTATATGTATATACACACACTAAATATAATTATTTGTTTCAAAAAACAAAAGAAAAAATTGATTTCCAAAAAATATATAAAATAAATTAATGTCATCCTCATATTTACAAAAATGTCACTTATTGGATGGAATTGGATGGAATGGCCACTAGTGTAACAATGTTTGCCAAAAATGGCCAGTTTAAGACCAATTCCCCATTTGATGGCCATTTTGATAGTGGTGACAAGAATTGATGGCCAATATGGTAATTACCCCTTTAAATAATTAAAAAATAAAAAATAGCATATCAAATAGAATTTTGCATTGGAGTACAATGCTAAAATGATGTGTCAATTATAACATTTCACTATATTTTGTGTCAAATTTGACATTGGCAATGGCATATGCATTGGAAATGGTCTTATTTGGATAAAAAATAATTTTGTTATAGGTTATTTAAGTAATAATATTTTTTTTTTAAACGAAAAAATGGGTGTAGGAAGACATTTCATGGGTGGCAATATAGTCACCCAAAATATTAATATGGTTAGGGTCAGGTGAGAAGACAAAACTAGAAATTTATTATATTTGTGAGGATAATTTTGGAAGTATAAAATTAATATCAATCCAGTTGTTTTTTAGTTAAGTGAAAAGTGAAAAAATTTCACTTTTATAAATAAGTGATTTTATGAGTTGTTTAAGCGATTTCACTTAAAAAAAATCAAACAAAACAACTTAACAGAATATATTAAGTGACATTAAGTGTTAAGTGGGAAAATCAAACATGCATTTACGCTTTATTATCCAATTATGCTTCGTTTCATTATCAATAGGCCGACCACCAGGGCGAACCCACCTTAAGGCTAGGTGGGGCCCGTGCCTTACCTCAATTTAAACATAAAAAAAAATTGATTTAGTTTTCATTTATATTTATATGTATGTATGTATGTATGTATGTATGTGTGTATATATATATATATATATATATATATAGTAACTCATAGCACAACTAGTATTGTGTCCATCTTCTATGTTGTGTGTTCTACTCCTAACATTTACACTTTTCAAACAAATTAAATATCTTTTTTCTTTAATTCAATTTTATCTTGTAATTTTAATACTTTTTTAATTTACCATATTTTCCAATTCTTTTCTCAAATTTTCATCTCCTTCTAAAATAAAATAATTTACTTTCTATTTCTTTGCATTGACAACTTCTTAACTACCTTTAATTTGTATCTACTTAATTCAATTTTATTTTATATTAAATTATATATTATTATTTTGAACTTTTATTATTTCTAATAATTTTAGTTTGACATACCTAACACATCCAATCAATACACTCTAAAATCTCAAATGTTAATTTATTGTATTAAAATAGTTCATCTATTATTAAGATTTATTTTATTTTATCATTAGTATTTTTCTTTATTTTATAATTTTAATGTTTTCAGAATCAATAAATCAATAATTTACCAATAATTAAAAAAAATGTTTAGTAATATTTATTAATCAATTATTTTTGTATAAATTTAAAGTGAATTCATTATAAATACAACAAAAATATTTTTTTTTTAAATCTTATTATAAAATTAGAATGTAATTAATTATTTTAGGAACAAATATTGTAAATTTTAATTGTTTATGTTGTTTTTCTTGTTATTATTATTTTTTTTAATATCCCATTTCTTGTTTTTATTTATTTATTTTAATATAAGATTATTTAGTTCATCTTAAGTATGTGTTCTATTTGTTTTATTTTACCTAAACTTCGTTATATCATCAATTTTTCTTTATAGATATTAAAAAAAAAAAAAAAAAAAAAAACTTATTTTACAATTACCTTAATTTTTCAGTATTTTTTTATATAATTGTTATTTTAATCAAGTGTCCCACCTGATTAAAATTCATGGCCGGGTCCGCCACTGTTGACCACTCTGCCTGATTATGTTATATCAGAGGAGTTTCATATACTAATAATACCAAGAACACAATTTGACTGTTCAAATTGTACACTCTCACTTGGGGAGAGAAGAGATAAGAGAAAATATTTTCTTTTGAAACAGCAAAATTTATTAATAAAACCTCAATGAGGCACATGGCAAAAAACCAATACAACCAACAACAGAACATCCAAGGACAGGCCAGCAACACAACACACAGAAACAAGCCAGAACAAAACAAGACCATCAAAAACAGAGAAAGCCAAACGCAAAAAAAAAAAAAAAAAAAAACCACAGACTAAAGACACCAACCAGTAACAAGAAAGAAAACCCACAAGCTAAATCAGATAAACAACTCAAAAAGCCTCCCAAACAAGTCTGTCCATTTTCCTTCCAGAACCATCTTTCGCTAAACCATTAGCTAAAGAATTCGAACCCCTGGGCATAAATTTGATAGAGAGCCCATCCAAAGACTGAAGGAGTTGTCTAATATCATACACCAATTGCACCAGCTTAAAATTTCTGAAATCAGTGCCATTCATCCAAGACACAGCAAAACAAGAATCACTTATAATGGCAATGTTGCGACCAACCAGAGATCGGTTTGTAGAGATTAACCGGCAAGCTCTGTGAATAGCAAGTACTTCAGCCGTATTAGAGTCTATAACACCCACAAATGAGGAAAACAAGCACCAAACCTTTCTTTTTGAATCTCGAAGCACACCCCCAATACCTGCGTCACCCAGACATCCTCTAGCTAAACCGTCAACATTAAACAAAAGATCATTTTCGACAGGCAGACACCATTTGATGTTTCTCTTGACTTTGAAGTGAACATTGTCCACACCCCTCTCATTTAAGTCTAACATCAACAAAGTTAGATCAATGTCAGACCTACAACCATGATTCTTGAACCACAGGGCCACTCTAAACTTGATAGAGTCCAAAGCTAAACTGAAAACTGCATTAGACCTACGAAACACCACATCATTACGACACTCCCAAGTGAAGGACAAAAAACATTGTATTCCAAGCTATTTTCCTTGAAAGTGAAGGGCACGTACCATTCATTAACATTTGAGTTATAACAACAACTAACACCCCACCAACCCATAACTCTCCTCTAAAGCGTACCAGACCAGTCACAAAAGAGAAACAAGTGGTCAATCGGCTCGGGTCGATTACCACACAGAGGACACTCGAAACCATTCAGATGAACAACACCAAACTTATGTAGGACCTCTCTAAGCAAAACTCTATCTCTTAATAATTGCCAAGTGAATACCTCGATTTTTAGAGGGCAAATTCCCTGCCAAATAAAAGTACCATACGATACATCCCTGCCACCATTTTCTTCCAAACATCTCCGAAAGGAATTGACTAAGAAAAGACCATTATGGGAATAAGACCAGGCCAAAGCATTATCAATGGTTTTCCTAACTTTAATACTATCCAAGGCCAACTTGAAACCATTCGATTGATCAATCTCCCAGTTGAAAAGAGGTCTTCTAAGTTTCACATCCCAAATCCATTTACCATCATCCCACCGACCGAAATCCTTGACTATCCCCAACTTGTTTGAAGGTCAAATAAAAATTCTTGGAAAGGCAACTTTCAGAGGGAAGGAATCCCAATAAAAATCATGCCAAAGCCTTATTCTATTCCCACACCCAATCACCGCCCTAAACCATTCTTTATAAAATTATGAGCCCGATGACCTTCAACATAAAATCTACTGATAGCCTTAACAAATGAAGAACCGGCCTTAAATTGATTGCCATCCCACATCAAACAGTTAAGATCAAGGTTATATTTGGCACAAATGACCGACTTCCAAAGAGAAGAATCCTTTCTCCCAAACCACCATATTGATATGTATGCATGGAGCATGGAAGGCACGGGGCTGTGCACAAGGGTGTTGGATATCTGATT
The DNA here is from genome assembly GCA_008009225.1 of Acer yangbiense. Classification (NCBI taxonomy): domain Eukaryota; kingdom Viridiplantae; phylum Streptophyta; class Magnoliopsida; order Sapindales; family Sapindaceae; genus Acer; species Acer yangbiense. The sequence goes on along the minus strand of CM017764.1, from coordinate 54,144,756 downwards.
GATTAAATTAAGTTGTTAGTTGTTATTGAATTGGTCAAATAAATTAGTAGTGGTTATTAGTGGGTGCTTAAAGCTCTCCTCATCTTCAGTATGCCACTCCTAGTAATCCCTATTTTTTAGAGTATTTCTTTTGGTTAGTTGTTATTTGTAAGACCTATAAAACGGTCAGTTGTTTTCTTTGGAAGATCATCGAATAATATATCAGTTCCAACTCTTCTTCTCTTATTTTCTTCTCTGTTATTCTTCTTCTTCCCAAATTCTTTTCAGTTCTAATTGATCCCAATTAGTTCATATCAAATTGGTATCAGAGCCATTCCAATTCATGGATACACGCTCCAAATCAAATGCCGAATTCCGGACTGAGGTCAATGAGATTTTGGCCCGTCACGAAACCAGTTTTGATGAGATGAAACACACCTACGAGACCAGCTTTGACGAGATGAAAAACAATTACGAGACCCGTTTCGACGAGATGAAACACGATTTTTCTCAGGTAAACAATACATTGCAGGGAGTCATGGCTGAACTACAAGCTTTTCGACTCAATCGTCAAGACCGTCCAACAGAAAGAGATTTTAGTCCGTTTGATAGAGGAGACGCGTCGACCAGCAACCCCACCACAATCATCCGCTCCGGTCTCGACAGAAATCAGAATCCTAATTTTGACAGAACTCAGAATCAGGTATGGGAAAGAAACCAGAATCCGACGCAACTCAAGTTGAACTTTCCAACATTCGGCGAGGGAGACCCAACCGGGTGGATATTTAAAGCAGAGCAGTACTTTGAGTTCAAAGGAATCGCGCCCATACAACAAGTGCAGTTGGCATCATTTCATTTTGAGAAGTCCGCCTTACAGTGGTATCGTTGGTACACAAAAAATCATCGCGAGCCATTGCGTTGGACAGGATTAACCACTGCTCTACTTCATCGTTTTGGACCCACGGAATACGATGACCCGTCGGAGGCTTTGGCTAGGCTCAAACAAATCACCACAGTTACTGCTTACCAAGAAATCTTCGAGAAGTTGTCGCAGAGGGTGGACGATCTACCCCAAACTTTTTTGGTGGGATGTTTTATTGCAGGGTTGAAAGACGACATCCGATTGGACGTACGGGTCAAGCAGCCTAAAACATTATCAGAGACGATTAGTGTGGCTCACCTTATTGAAGAACGTAACCTCCTTCAGAGAAGACCAGGTACCAATTTTCGCTCTCCCATTTTTGCAAACCAGACTCGACCTCAACCCAACTCCACCGTTGGAATTTTGGGACCTTCTCCTTTGCAGCGTGTCAATCCTTCCCCCACATCCTTTCAAGGACCTGTCCGACGAATTACGGGACAAGAGGCACGGGATAGGCGTGAGAAAGGGCTGTGTTTTTTTTGTGATGACAGATATGTGCCGGGACATCGCTGCGCACGTCCACAGCTGTTCATGATTGAAGACGTGCAGCCTATGGAGGAAATCGAAGATGTGGATATGGAGATTGAACCCACACAACTGGACACCATTCCGGAAATATCGTTTCATGCCATGGCTGGTACGACTCATCCACAGACTTTTCAGGTAACGGCATTGGTCAGAAACAAAGAATTGACGGTTCTCATCGACAGCGGCAGTACTCACAACTTCATCGATCAGTCCATTGCGTCCACTTTGGGGGTTCCGATCACTAGGGACAGAGTGTTTCAAGTTATGGTGGGAAACAAAGAGAAAATTGAGTGCACCGGGCGTTGTTTGGGCCTTCCTTTAACGATCCAAGGATATTCGGATACGACAGATTTTTATGTGCTTCCAACAGCGGCTTGTCAGGCAGTTCTTGGGGTGCAATGGCTTGAAACACTAGGGCCGGTTGAGACTGATTACCGGAAGATTTCCATGTCCTTCAAACGGAATGATAGACTCTACACCTTGCAAGGGTTGCGACGAACCGGGCTTGCACCTATGAATGACAAGGAATTAGTGCACTTGTCAGGGGAGGGATTTTTTCTTCACTTGGTGACCACGATGCAGTCAGCTCAAATGAATGAGGTCCCACCTGATCTTGGTGAAATTTTGAGTGAATTTTCTCATGTTTTTAATGAACCAACCAAGCTCCCACCAACACGTCAACATGATCACCACATCCCTCTACTGCCGAATCAAGCTCCGGTGAGTACTCGGCCTTACAGGTACCCTCATTACCAAAAAAATGAAATTGAAAGTCAAGTCAGAGAGTTTCTTCGGACAGGGATTATCCGCCCAAGCCATAGCCCTTTTTCTTCCCCGGTTTTGTTGATAAAAAAATCGGATGGGTCGTGGCGTTTTTGTGTGGATTACCGGGCTATGAATGAAATTACGATCAAAGACAAATTCCCAATACCAGTTATCGACGAGTTACTAGATGAATTGCATGGTGCAAAGTACTTTTCGAAGTTGGACTTAAGGTCGGGTTACCATCAAATTCGCATCCGTGACGAAGACATTCCGAAGACAGCTTTTCGTACCCACGATGGGCATTACGAATTTCTTGTGATGCCATTCGGATTGACTAACGCACCAGCGTCCTTTCAAAGCCTCATGAATGATATTTTTCGACCTCATTTACGTCAATTTATTTTGGTTTTCTTTGATGACATTTTAATTTATAGCAGGTCCTGGACGGAACATCTACAACACATTACAAGAGTTTTACAAATTCTGTCTGCTCACCAGTTGTATGTAAAAAAATCTAAATGTGTGTTTGGAGTGTTGCAAGTTGAATATTTGGGTCACTTAATATCATTTGAAGGTGTGGCAGTGGATCCGAAGAAAATACAGTCCGTACAAGAGTGGCCTGTGCCTGGTACGGTCAAGGGAGTTCGCGGGTTCCTCGGTCTCGCAGGATATTACAGAAAATTTGTAAAGGGGTTTGGTGTCATAGCTGCTCCGTTAACCAAGCTCTTGACAAAAAATGGTTTCTCATGGACATCTGAAGCACAAGTTGCCTTTGAGAAATTAAAATCTGCACTCATCTCTCCTCCTGTATTACGACTGCCGGATTTTTCAAAAAAATTTGTTATCGAATGTGATGCAAGTGGGACAGGTATCGGTGCAATTTTGTCACAATGTAACCAACCTATTGCTTATTTCAGTGAGGCCTTGAAGGGTACTGCCCAATCTCTGTCCACCTACGACAAGGAGATGTTGGCAGTGGTAAAAGCGGTGCGGAAATGGCGCCCTTATCTCTTAGGTAATCCATTTCTCATCAAAACTGATCATCGCAGCCTCAAATATCTCCTCGAGCAGCGCATTTCGACTCCCTCACAAGCACGGTGGCTGCCCAAGATTATGGGTTATGACTATACAATACAGTACACATGGGGAAAAGATAACAATGGCGCCGACGCACTATCACGAGTCGCCTCTTTTCAGTTTCTGGCCATTTCCTTACCTGTGGCCGATTGGTGGTCGACATTGCAGCATGAGGTAATTCATGACCCCTATTATGCTTCCTTGCTTAACTCACGTTCTCAGTATTACTTTAAAAGGGATGGAGTGTGGTTGCACCATGGCAAAATCCACTTGAGCCCATCTTCCTCTCTATTGCACTCTGTGCTGGCGGACAGCCATTCTTCACCCATTGGCGGCCATTTTGGGTTCCATAAAACTCTCAGCAGAATATCCTCCAGTTTCGGGTGGCCCGGAATGCGTACATCGGTTAAAGAATTTATCCGTAATTATGATGTGTGTCAACGTAACAAGACCGAAACTCTTCGTCCGGCGGGACTTCTCCAACCTCTGCCCATTCCACAACGAATTTGGACTGAAATCTCAATGGATTTCGTAGAGGGACTGCCATCCTCTCAAGGTAACGATACCATCATGGTGGTCGTCGATCAACTTTCCAAGTATGCCCATTTTGTTCCTATGAAGCACCCATTTACTGCCTTGACAGTGGCGAAAGCATTCATTTCTCATGTGGTTCGTTTACATGGAGTGCCGATCTCAATCGTAAGCGATCGCGGAAGTGTCTTTCTCAGCTCCTTTTGGCAAACACTCTTCAAATTGCAGGGCACTAAGCTTTGTTTCAGTTCAAGCTACCATCCGCAGTCCGACGGTCAAACAGAAGTTGTCAACCGAACCTTAGAACAGTACCTCCGATGCTTTGCTAGTGACCAGCCAAATAAATGGTTAAATTGGCTTCCGTGGGCTGAATTTGGGTACAATACGGCTGTGCACTCGTCCACCAAAATGTCTCCTTTTGAGGCCGTTTATGGGGTTCCTCCGCCTTCCCTACTTTCATACGTTCCAGGAACTACTAAAATTCAGGCAGTTGATGATCTGTTGCGTTCAAGGGATGACATTCTACGTGACTTACGACGTAATTTGCAGGCTGCCCAGGCCCGTATGAAGGCTCAAACAGATCAACATCGACGCGATGTTACCTTTGAAGTTGGGGATTACGTTTATCTTCGCTTACAGCCTTATCGCCAGAAATCGGTGTCTTTTCGTAGTTCGTTGAAGCTATCGCCTCGTTACTTCGGTCCTTACAAGATACTTGCTCGAATCGGTATGGTGGCTTATCGGTTGGATCTTCCAGCTGGTTCAAAAATCCACAATGTGTTCCATGTTAGTCAGCTTAGGAAGAAATGGGGTCCAATTGACTCAATCGAAAAATTGCTTCCAGTGGTTACTAATGAAGATACCTTGGTACCCCGTCCTATGAAGATTTTGGATCGTCGGGTGGTCCAGAAGGGGAAATACCGTCCAAAGACAGAAGTTTTAATCCAATGGTCAGGTACACCTGCAGAGGATGCTTCTTGGGAAAATTTGTGGAGGTTCTCTACGACGTATCCGGAATTTATCCTTGAGGACAAGGAACCTTTAAGGGTGGAGGAATGATATGTATGCATGGAGCATGGAAGGCACGGGGCTGTGCACAAGGGTGTTGGATATCTGATTGATTAAATTAAGTTGTTAGTTGTTATTGAATTGGTCAAATAAATTAGTAGTGGTTATTAGTGGGTGCTTAAAGCTCTCCTCATCTTCAGTATGCCACTCCTAGTAATCCCTATTTTTTAGAGTATTTCTTTTGGTTAGTTGTTATTTGTAAGACCTATAAAACGGTCAGTTGTTTTCTTTGGAAGATCATCGAATAATATATGAGTTCCAACTCTTCTTCTCTTATTTTCTTCTCTGTTATTCTTCTTCTTCCCAAATTCTTTTCAGTTCTAATTGATCCCAATTAGTTCATATCACATATCCATTTGGCCATAAGGCTTAAACCTTTGTCTCTCATCCTACCAATTCCAAGAGCCCCTTTACGTTTGTTCATACACAAAGACTCCCAATCAACAGGATGAATCTTCTTTTTCACGATACCATCATTCCAAAAGAAATTTCTTTGAAATTTTTCAAGTTTCTTTGCCACGGCCACAGGTAATGGGAAAACAGTCATGAAGTATGTAGGAAGGCTAGAAAAAACAACCTTAATCAAGACCAACCTACCACCTTTTGAAATAAAATCTCTCTTCTAAGGAGCCAACCTTTGCTCCACCTTTTTTATTACAATAAATTCTGCAACCGAACATCAGAGATCCATCAGGATCTATGGAGATCAAACATGTGGAAGGGGAGGGGGGGTGAATTCAAGGTGAACAGAATTTATCCCACTATTCCCATCGGGATATATTGACATCAAACACGTGGAAGGGGAGGGGGTGTGAATTCAAGGTCAATAGAACTTATCCCACTATTAATTTGATTGTAGATTTTAACATATATAAAATGTTTGTTTGTTTCTCTAAACATGCCAATTTTGAGATGACAACATGAACATGTGTGATTGATATACAATTAGGTCAACTACTAAACTAAAAATTTGTTGTACATGGAGTAAGATTGCATCAGCTAGCCATCACCATCTTTGGTGGTGATAAAAATAGTTATAACCTCCTCATAGTAATAAAATTAGTTTGGTCCCACCATTATGACTATAGAAAGGTTTTAATATATATCTATACATTTTTTTTTTTGAAAGGCAATTTATTCAAAGCAACTAAGAGTAGCACAATAGCATCTGGGAACCAAGAGGCAACGAGCCAAGACAAAGAGCCACCATCCTGGAACGCCCACAATAACCAAACAAGCACAGGCTAAACCAAAGAGCCAACAACCAGGCACCCCCTCCGTAACAAACAAAAACAACGCAAAGACAGACATCACTAAAACAAAAACAGAAAACAAGAAACCAGAAATCAAACATCGCACCAAAATAAAACATCCATCCCACCCCCGGACCCACGTTTAGCCAACATATCCGCAAAGGAATTAAAGGCTCACGAACGATAGACAACGCAAGCTGGACCCAAACTGTTAACGTGACTACGAATGTCGTAAATATGCTGAACAAGATTTAAGCTGCCAATCCCCCGGCCATTAACCCACGATACCGCCACCTTCGAATCGTTAACAAAAGAAATGTTTTTACCCAAAACCTCTGGATTATTTACCCACAGTTCACAAGCTCTAGCTAACGCCAGAATCTTGGTTGTGATAGTGTCTTGAATACCCACATAAGCCGAGAACACGCACAAAACCTTCCCTCTATGGTCCCTTAACACCCCTCCAATACCGGCTTGACCCAGATAACCTCTAGCCGAGCCATCAACATTAAAGATCAGAGAGTCGATAGGAGGAGGAAGCCAGGCCTCATCTTTTGGCACCCTGAAATTTCTAGACTCAACACATCCATCTTTTATGTTCAAAAATAGAAGATTGACTGAGTCCGAGCATTCTCCACCTAGGTTTTTAAACCACCAAACCACCCTAAAATGAACCGTATCTTCCACTTGGATCAGATTCACCTTACTGTCCTTGAAGGCTTTGGCATTCCTCGTTTCCCATATGGTCCACACCATAGCAAAAAACATAAATGATCACGCTTGAGCAGAATTCTTTTGGGGACAGAGACCTGGCCACCCTCTCCACCAGTCCCAGATTGACGAGGAAGAACAACAACTCATCTCCCACCAACTCATACAATTGAGCCAAAGATTCCAAGACCAAGTACAGTGTAGAAAAGTATGGTCCACTGTCTTCGTGAACTTTCGGCAAAGAAAGCAATCCATCTTAGAGTCCTCAAGTAAGCTAAAATTGCTCAGGACCTCCTTGACTAGAACACGCCTATGAAGGATTTCCCAAACAAACACCTCCACTTTTGGGGGATAAACCCTTTTCCATATGCTACTATAAGCACTTGAAGCCCCCTTATGATCATTAACCAGAGCCTTCAAAAATGAACTAATAGAGAAAACTCATGTCGAGCAATGACTCCACCCAATCGTGTCTGGAATTGAATCTCTGATTCTTAAGTTATCCAGACAACCAAGAAAACACTCACATTGCTCATTCTCCTAGTCAAACACAGGCCTCTGTAGAGCCACCTTCCATTTCCAAACCGAATTCACCCATCTCCCAAACTCTTTAACACACCTAGTTTTGTTGCAAGCCAAAGCATATATTCTAGGAAAAGCCTCCTTCAACATGGTGCTCTCCATTTTAACATACGTCCAAAACTTGGCTTTATCACCCTTGCCCACCACTACATTTATACCATCCTCCAAAAGCTTGCCTGAAATCTGACCTTGATTAAACAACCCTCTCATAGCTTTCACAAAAACAAACCCACGAGCACCACCATTCCAATCCCATATGAGAGAATCCACAAGCACCCTGTATTTTACACATAACACTCTCTTCCACAAAGGACTATCTTCCACCCTAAACCTCCAAGCCCATTTGGCCAAAAGGCCTCTATTTTTAGCAAGCACAGTGCATATACCCAGACCACCATTGCACTTACTTTTACACAACAAATCCCACCTGATTGAGTGAATTTTCTTTTTCTCGACTCCATCGCCCCAAAAGAAATTCCACTATAATCTCTCAATCTTCTGAGCCACCCAACTAGGAATTTTGAAAACCGATATACAGTAGTTAGGAATACTTGCCATCACAGCGACCAAACGCCCTCCCTTATTAAGGAATGTTTTCTTCCACAGGGCGAGACGATTTTCTATCCTTAGGATCAAATCGTACCAGAAATTTTTCCTACTTGGACTCCTTCCCAACTTGAGACCCAAATACGAAATCGGAAGGGTTGCTTTGAGGTAACGAAATTTAGCCGCCCAATTCACCTCATCATCCTTATCCTTACCAATTTTCACAACACAACTTTTATGGAAATTAATGTGTAAATCCGAAGCTAGCTCAATGCACCTTAAAATGTGTCTCGCATTTAAGAGATAATCTTCATTCGGTTAAAGAAATAAAATTGTATCATCTGCAAACTATAAGTGAGATATGTGCACTTGGTCCAACCCGTAAACCGCTCCTCTCAACATATTCAAACCCTCCGCCTTCCTAAGTAACGAACTCAAACCCTCCACTGCCACATTAAACAAGAAGGGAGAAAACAGATCACCTTGTCGCAGACCCCTCTCCAAGCCAAATTACCTAGTTGGGCTCCTATTCACCAAAACCGAGAGCATCGGAGTGGAAATACAGTGCCTAATCCACTGTCTCCATCTCAACCCAAACCCCATCTCTTGTAACATGTCATCTAAAAAAAGGTGGTCTAAACTATCGTAAGCCTTCTCAAAGTCTAGCTTAACCACCAGACCCCCCTAATATATATATATATATATATATATATATATATATGTGTGTGTGTGTGTGTGTGTGTGTGTGTGTGTGTGTGTGTGTGTGTGTGTGTGTGTGTGTGTGTGTGTATATGTAGATCACTTATCATATATTTGTATATATATATATGTGTGTGTGTGTAGATCACATATCATACGTGCACTAGTGTTGCTAGTAATCTACAGAGAAGTTTGTAGCTGCTACAAGAAGGTGAAAAGGGTATAATCTTCTTAATTTTGCACTTTTTTTCTTGTGTTAATGTTATTGATCATGTGCATTATGTTATGTATAAAATATATGCAATACCAAACAAAATAATTTGTTGGAAGAGTTTCAACTGAATTCATTGAGTAAATTTCAGATCTAACAATGACATAAAGCTGTGAAATTTTCTTACAAATTGAACTTGGTTTATGATTTATCTAATACAATGTCAGTTAGCAATGGAGAAGAAGCAAATAGGCATCATTGGAGCTGGTATTAGTGGCCTTCTTGACTGTAATTACATGTTGTCAAAAGGCTTCGATCCCATTGTTTTCAAAGCTAAAAGTGATGTTGGAGGAGTGTGGATCAAAACAATTGCAAGTACAAAGCTACAAACTCCCAAAACAATGTATCAGTTTTTAGATTTCCCTTGGCCATCTTCAGTCATTGAAAATTGCCCTGCCCAACATAAAGTGTTTGATTATATTCAATCTTATGCATAACATTTTGACCTAATCAAGCACATCAAATTCAACACCAAGGTTGTCGGTATTGAATACGAAGGCCTGTCTGATGAAGAGATCCAGTCATATAGCTTATGAAATGGCAATGGTCAGCCGTTCAGCTTTAAAGAGAAATGGAAAGTTGTTGTAGACAACACAGAAAACAATTCAACAAAGGTATGCATGGTGGCTCTATTGCCACCAACAAAATATCTTCATACACCTATGTTTTAAAGAAACCTTTTTATTTCTAAAATATCCTTATAATTAATACTTAAAATACATTGTTTTATAATTGGAAATTAAATTTACTTTCAAGGCTTCCTTTTGAGTGTACAATTGCATAGTATGAGAAACAACATGAGTAAGATTTAAGCAAAGAGAGAATGAGAGAGAGCTCTAGAGAGAGAAACTTTTGCTTTTTCTGGCCAAGACGGGGAAGCTCGAATTCATGAGCGCAGGATTGATTTCAAAGACAAACTGGTGTCGGTGTTTGTGGATAATCTGAATCCAATCGTGGATTTAGTTGGCTTATGGGGCATATTTAAGCCTTTTGGAAGGGTGAGAGTTGTTTTCCTCTCCTTGAAGAAGAAATCAAGTTGTAGTTGCTATGCTTTCATCCACTTTGAAGCACTAGAAGAGGCTCAAAAAGTAGCGTCTATGGTGAATGGGTTGTATGTTTACGGATGGCCAATCACTGCGAAGGTGGCAGACTTTGGCTGGGACAAGCGACGCTCTTATGCCGGAACTACTGAAGGGGAAGAAAAATGTCCACATGGGAATCACAACTATGATAGAAAGGAAAGGGGTGTTTTATGATGATTCATGTAGAAAAGACTACATGTATGAGAATCGTTCATATGCGGAGGCGGTAAAGGAAGTCAAGCCAAGAAGGAGTGACGTTAGCAATGTCTAGCCTGGGTTTGACTAGATAAAGATTTCTTTATCTATGTCCTGAAAGGTATCATATGAGGAGGAAGAATGGCTGTCTAGAAGCGATGTGGGCACTCTACAGGAGTTCTCAAACGTCGACGAAGCTAATCAAAAGTTAGAAGCCAGAGGTTTCACCTTCTCATCGTCTTTTATGGGGGGGTGAGGAGCATAGTGTAGACTTTTGAATCCGTCTGTGATAGGGATGGTTTCATCATGAACAATTTTTTTTTTTTGGAGAAAAGAATTTTCAACGATGACCACATGCAGAGATATCACAGCTTTAATGAACAAGTTGAAGTGGATTGATGTTTATGGAGTTCCTTTGAGATGTTGGTGTTCGGAATTCTTTAAAAAATTAGGAGGTCAGATTGGAGAGATGGTTTGGATTGAAGAAGCCACTGAGCAAAAATACAGACTTGACAAAGGCAAAATTTTATCTATTGTTCCTCTTCAAAATCAGGTTGACAGGGTGGTTATGGTAAAGGTTTGAACTAGATCGTTTCTGGTAAGGCTCAATGAGAATCCGGCACTGGTTACCATTGACTGGGTGAATAATTTCCTAGGAGCAGCCTTTCCACCACTCAAACAGCGACGAGGAGGGACAGTAGCTTAACTCCCACCAGTTCATGCATCTATGCCAGAGGTTCTAAGACCATCTACAATGCAAGAAGAGATGATCCATGGTCTCCATGTTATCAATACAGAGGAGATAGTCAAGATTGGAACAAACTAGCCCACCACATTTACTCAAGACCTATTTAACCAAAACTTTACCATGAATGAGTTGCCAAACGAAAACCTCTACTTTTGGAGGGCAACAACTAGTCCATATGTCTCCATGATTAACATAAGCCCCCATTTGGCAGCCTTCGAGAGTCTTCCAAAAAGATTTGATAGTGAAGACCCCATTTGAATTAAGAGTCCATCCTAAAGTGTCCGGAAACAAGTCCTATATTTTTATATTACTTAAGCAAACCCGGAAGCTATTCCACTGCTCTAACTCCCAATCAAGCATTGGCCTCCTGAGAGAGACATCCCAAATCCATTGTGATTTCTCCCATCTCCCATAATCCTTAACACAACCATTCTTATTTCTGGCTAAAGTAAAGACTCTAGGAAAAGCTACCTTTAGAGTGGTATTTTCCACCTTAACATCATACCACAACTTAGCTTTATCACCCCTACCCACAACTGCAATAATACCCTCATCCAGGATAATGCCTGAAACTTCCCCTTGATCAAACAAACCACCTACATCATGAGGTGTTATGAGCTAGCTTCGAGTCTTCGAATTAACTTCCATAAGAGTTGTGTTGTAAGGGTTGGAAAGAAAAAAGGTAATGAGGCCGATTGGGCAACTATGTTCAAATGCCTTAAAGCTAACCTGCCAATATCTTATCTAGGCCTTACTTTAGGAGGTTGACCAAGCTTAAAGATTTTCTGGCAGAATTTGATCCATCATATTGAAAACCGCCTTGCTCCGTGGAAGAATCTTTCCTTAATAAGGGCGGTAGACTTGTTCTTATTAAGACAGTGATGTCGAGCATTCCTAATTATTACATGTCGGTTTTCAAAATTTCATCGTGGGTGGCTCAAAAGATTGAAAGATTACAAAGGAGTTTTTTCTAGGGGGATGGAGTTGAGAAGAGGAAGATTCACACACTTAGATGGGATTTGTTGTGTTAAAGCAAATGCGATGGAGGCTTAGCACTATTACGGCGAAAAACAAAGGCTTTTTGGCCAAGTGGGTTTGGAGATTTGGCTTGGAGAATAGACCATTGTGCAAAAGGGTAATTTGTGCCAAATATGGGGTCTCTTTGGATTCTCTCATAGTGTAGACTTTTGAATCCGTCTGTGATAGGGATGGTTTCATCATGAACAATTTTTTTTTTTTTTTTGGAGATAAGAATTTTCAACGATGACCACATGCAGAGATATCACAGCTTCAAGGAACAAGTGGAAGTGGATTGATGTTTATGGAGTTCCTTTGGGATGTTGGTGTTCGGAATTCTTTAAAAACTTAGGAGGTCAGATTGGAGAGATGGTTTGGATTGAAGAAGCCACTGAGCAAAAATACAGACTTGACAAAGGTAAAATTTTATCTATTGTTCCTCTTCAAAATCAGGTTGACATGGTGGTTATGGTAAAGGTTTGAACTAGATCGTTTCTGGTAAGGCTCAATGAGAATTCGGCGCTAGTTACCATTGACTGGGTGAATAATTTCCTAGGATTGAAACCGGAACCCAAGAATTTGAATTTGAAACCTCAAATGGGAAAAGTTGACTCATCTTCTTTGTTCGATGACATTGAGTTTCCTCCTGATGATGGCTATTAGAATGAGGGTGACACATTTGTTGAAAAGGTGAGGATTAGTGGTACAAAGGAGAAGAAAGAGCCTAGTAATAATAGAAGGGCGTCAGAGATGGGGAATGGAAGATATGACAAGAATCACCTTTTTAGAAAGTATCGGTATAGGGATAGGCATAAGGAAAAGGAAATAGGTGGAAGAAATGCCTTGGACAAAATGAAAGGAGGCTGGATCAGAAAAACAAAAAAGAAACCCTTGTCGTATCCCTTTTGTAAGGCTGGCATCAGACTAGAAGGTGCAAAATCTCTAACTGAATGGAGAATAGTGTTAACAGTTCTAGTTCCTCTGATTCTGAATCAGACAGGACTGTGAGGATGGTTACTGGGCAGTGTTCGAAACCAAGTATTCTTGAGAAGATCAGGCCAACTGAGCCCAAAGCTATTAAGACCAGAAAACGTTTTGGGCCTCAAGAGGCTAATGAGCCACATGGTAATACTAATAGGTACCTGATGGAGGCAAATGAGAATACAGAGGATGGGGAGGTGAGAAGCCCATCCAATTCAGAAAGTGGATCAAGGTCTGATAACAAGCTTTAGTAATGACCTCTTTTAGAGAACAAAATAGGCAAGAGGCCTATGATGAACAAGAACTCAACCTTTGCATGGAATTGAATATTAACAAAGAAAGATTGAAGTTTGTTATTGTGGCCAAAGAGAGTGGTATGGAAAGAAGAAGTGGCAGTGACAGTCATGCCAGTAGAACTGACAAGCAAGGTCCAGACCTTCAGCCTAAGTCTCATTCAATGAAAACCAGAAGATCTTCTACTAGAGTCAATGAAAAGGAAGGTGCTGGAAAAATTAATCGTGGTAAGAAGGTGATTTGGAACTTGGAGGAATAAATTGCAAAGGTTATAGAGAAGGGGGGTTGCTTTGGGTATAAAGGCCAAAAATGGTGACTGAAATCAGGAAGTTTGGGTCGTGGAGGAGGTCGCAAAGGTCTTGGAAACGGGTGTAGTTTTAGGCTTTGATTTCAATGGCAATGAGGAAGACATTTGTGAATTTCTGTCCTTAAGGGAACACGAGGACTAGGCAAGACTTGATGGACAGGTTTGATTCCATTCAAGCTTTTAGTTGTGGGTTCTCATTTTTATTTATGTTAGCAATGACTTGGAATGTTAGAGGTTTAGGGAAAGCTGAGAGAAGAAGGAAGGTCATGGACGTGGTTATGATTCAAAAACCGGTTGTCCTTTTTATTCAAGAATCCAAACTTAGTGAATTTAACTCTAGAGTTATTAGAAGTTTTGGTGGTGTTTCCTTAACTAGAGGTGAGGGTGTAGATTCTGTGGGTTCTGCTGGGGGTTTGTTTACGTTATGGAATGAGGACTTGGTTTCGATCAAAGGTTGTATTTTGAATAAGTGGTGTATTATCTTGGTAGGGGTCCTGAACAAAATAGGGGAAGAAGTGGTCTTGTGTAATGTGTATGCGTCGAATTCGGAAAGTGAAAGAAAGGAGCTTTGGAGCTTTATTTGCAACGCCCAACTTTCTCTGATTATGCCATGGTGCATAGGGTGGACTTCAATTTAGTTTTTCATGCTTCGAAAAAGAGTGGAGGGGTGTTCAATAAGAGGTCGGCTAATAGTTTTCATGATTTCATCCTCCATGCAAAAGTGGTAAACTTACCTATGCAAGGGATTTCCTTTACATGGTCCAATAATCGAGAGGTAGGGTCTTGGGCGCGTCTTGATCGCTTTTTGGTGTCTCCTATTTTTCTAACTTGGTTTCCTAGCATTATGCAAAAAGGTCTCCCGAGATCAATTTCGGTCCGTAGTGCCATCACCTTAGGTGGGAGTAAGGAGAGATAGGGTCCGATCCCTTTCCGTTTCTTCAATGGTTGGCTTGATGATAAAGAGTTGATGTTGGATGTTAAAAAAGGGTGGACTGGGTGCAAAATTTTGGGGTCAAGTAGCCGTGTATTGCAACTCAAAATGAAGGCTTCCAAACAGAAAATCAAGACTTGGGCGAGCTGCAAGAGACAGAATTAGGTTTCCATTAAGGCCCTTAAAGAAAAGTTGGCTGAAATTAACAGTAGAGCTTCTATTGGAGGGTGGTCGGCTGCAATAAGAGATGAGAGGTTGAAAATTTTGGCAAATTTTTGGAAAGCTCTTCGAAAGGAAGAACGAGAATGACGCCAAAAATCTAGAATAAAGTGGTTAGTGGAAGGGGATAGGAACTCTAAGTTCTTCCATTGTGTAGCAAATGGGAGAAGGAGAATGAATGTTTTGTATGACATTTCTTTTAATGGGGTGGTGAAGACTTCTCAGGATGAGATAAGGGAAGGGGTGGCTAACTTTTTTTAGCAACATTACAAGAATGTGAGGTGGAATAGGCCTACGATCAATGGCCTATCTTTAAAGAAACTTTCACCTATGGAAAGGGACACTCTAGAAGATTTTTTTAGCAAGGAATAAGTATGGTTTGCTTTGTCAAGTTGTGATGTTAACAAAGCTCTAGGCCCGGATGGTTTTAATTTAAAGTTCATCAAGGATAATTGGGACTACATCCAAGAAGACTTTATGAAGTTCATGGACGAGTTCTACCAGAATGGTGAGGTTGCTAAAGAGCTAAATCAAACTTCCATAGCTCTTATTCCGAAGAATTTGAGTCTGAAAATGATGAGAGAGTTTCTTCCCATAAGTTTGGTTGGCTCTATGTATAAGATCCTAGCAAAAGTGTTAGCTATCCGGATGAGGAAGGTCATGGATTCTGTGATTGGGGAATCTCAAATGGCTTTTGTTGGAAATCGAAAAATCTTAAATAGTTTTGTGATAGCAGAGGAAGTTATTGATCATTGGAAAAAATGTAAGGAATGAGGTCTTGTGGTTAAATTAGATTTTGAGAAGGCTTATGATAGCTTGGATCATAAGTTTCTAGATAGTATGTTGGAAGGTATGGGTTTCGGTTTGAGGTGGAGAAAATGGATGAGACATTGCATTTCCTCCCCAATGCTTTTAGTCTCAGTGAATGGTAGACCGACATGGCAATTCGGTTTGGAGAGAGGGTTACGTCAATGCGACTCGCTATCTCCTTTCCTCTTAAACGTGGATGTGGAAGGTCTTAATGCTCTTTTTAGAAAAGCGAAAGGCTTAAACTTGATTAAAAGAGCAGATTTTGGGACGAATTACATCCACATTTCTCACCTTCATTTTGCTGATGACAACATTCTCTTCCTCCAACCGAAGGTGGATTTTTTGTTGAATTCTAAACGCATCATGAGGTGTTATGAGCTAGCATCGAGTCTTCGAATTAACTTCCATAAGATTTGTGTTGTAAGGGTTGGAAAGAAAAAAGGTAATGAGGCCGATTGGGCAACTATGTTCAAATGCCTTAAAGCTAACCTGCCAATATCTTATCTAGGCCTTACTTTAGGGGGTTAACCAAGCTTAAAGATTTTCTGGCAGAATTTGATCCATCATATTGAAAACCGCCTTGCTCCGTGGAAGAAGTATTTCCTTAATAAGGGCGGTAGACTTGTTCTCATTAAGGCAGTGATGTTGAGCATTCCTAATTATTACATGTCGGTTTTCAAAATTTCATCGTGGGTGGCTTAAAAGATTGAAAGGTTACAAAGGAGTTTTTTCTAGGGGGATGGAGTTGAGAAGAAGAAGATTCACACACTTAGGTGGGATTTGTTGTGTTAAAGCAAATGCGATGGAGGCTTAGCACTATTACGGCGAAAAACAAAGGCTTTTTGGCCAAGTGGGTTTGGAGATTTGGCTTGGAGAATAGACCATTATGGAAAAGGGTAATTTGTGCCAAATATAGGGTCTCTTTGGATTCTCTTAGATGGGATTGGAAAAGGGGGCTCTAAATGCTCCATTTTTGTAAAGACTATAGGTGGTTTGTTTGATCAAGGGGAAGTTTCAGGCATTATCCTGGATGAGGGTATTATTGCAGTTGTGGGTAGGGGTGATAAAGCTAAGTTGTGGTATGATGTTAAGGTGGAAAATACCACTCTGAAGGTAGCTTTTCCTAGAGTCTTTACTTTAGCCCGAAATAAGAATGGTTGTGTTAAGGATTATGGGAGATGGGAGAAATCACAATGGATTTGGGATGTCTCTCTCAGGAGGCCAATGTTTGATTGGGAGTTAGAGCAGTGGAATAGCTTCCGGGTTTGCTTAAGTAATATAAAAATATAGGACTTGTTTCCGGACACTTTAGGATAGACTCTTAATTCAAATGGGGTCTTCACTGTCAAGTCTTTTTGGAAGACTCTCGAAGGCTGCCAAATGGGGGCTTATGTTGATCATGGAGACATATGGACTAGTTGTTGCCCTCCAAAAGTAGAGGTTTTCGTTTGGCAACTCATTCATGGTAAAGTTTTGGTTAAAGAGGTCTTGAGTAAATGTGGTGGGCTAGTTTGTTCCAATCTTGACTATCTCCTCTGTACTGATAACATGGAGACTGTGGATCATCTCTTCTTGCATTGTAGATGGTCTTAGAACCTCTGGCATAGATGCATGAACTGGTGGGAGTTGAGCTACTGTCCCTCCTCGTCGCTGTTTGAGTGGTGGAAAGGCTAGCCTGGTCTTCGTCCAAAGAAAACTTATGCTAGAGCTTGGAGATCATTATTTCCAACTGTGGTTTAGACCATATGGGAGTCAAGGAACACAAAAGCTTTTAGAGATAGCGAGGCAAGTCTATCACAAGCGGAAGACATGGTGCACTTTAGATTGGCGTGGTGGTTCAAGAATTTAGGAAAAGGCTCGTTAGACCCAATTACCACTCTCCTCCGGAACATAAAGGATAGCTGTACTAACCCCATTCTATCCAAGAAAACGAAGGCTGTGGAATGGGCCCCTCCCCTCAATAGTTCCTACAAGTTTAATGTGGATGGATCGACAAGAGGGTCTCCTGGCCAAGCGGGAATTGGAGGTGTTTTAAGATATCACAGAGGTAGTGTTGTTTGCTTATTTTCGGCCAATGTGGGGATCCAAAATGTAGTCACGGCAGAAATACTTGCCTTAGCAAGGGCTTACAGCCTTTGCATGACGAATCCATATTTAATTGGCAAAAATATTATGTTTGTGAGTGACTCTAAGATGGTGGTGTCATGGGTTAACGACCAAGGAATTGGGGGCTTAGAACATGTTCAAACTATCTATGATATTCATAATCATCTTATTAGTCTTGGTAATGCTAGTGTTGTGTATTGCTCAAGAGCTTCAAACTCCTTTGCGGATATGTTGGCTAAACAAGGTTCTGAGGGTGGTAAGGAGGTCCTGTCCTGGAGTGTTGTCTGATGTTCCACCTGTCTTGGTTGCCAGGTTTTGCTATGTTTGCTGTTTTTATTCGTTTTTGGCTTCGTTTGTTTTGTATGGTCCATTGTTGTGGGTGTGCTGGTGTTTCGCTGGGCTGTTTTGGCTTCTGTTTTTGTTGCTGCGCTGCAGCCTGTGTGATGTTTGGTTCTAAAATTGCCTTTTCAAAAAAATAAAAAAATAAAAAAATTACTTTCTACACCCATAAGTTGAACACCTGATCAAAATAAACTCTAATAATATATACTTAATCAAACCCAACAACAATCAGGAAATATATTTTTTTTTTCACACATAGTCAAGGAATGGATAAACAAATAATTGATTTCATGGATTCCGAATGCATTCAGGTATGTTTACTTTCATTTTTATTATTGTTCTGTGTTAATAAAAAATTGTTGCAGTTGTAGCCTTGTAGAACTTTTTTTTAAGCGGTTGTAGAACTCACTTTACTTTAATTCAACTACAAATTCTTATTAATTTAATTGATTTGTAAACTGAAAAACTTGGTGGATGGATTTTAAAAAAAAAAAAATTAAATGAAAAAAATTGATTTGTCTGGGGATTGAAATTTTTTTTTTTTTTTAATTTTTTACAAAAGAAGCTGCAGATTATTGTTTGTTTAATTATTGTTGTTGTTGTTTTCTATGACAATGATTAAGTGTGTAAATCATTATGATTACATGGTTTTTTAGAAAATTCAATACATTGATTCCACAACTAACAATGAAAAAATTTATAATTAGTTTTAGAATTGAATTTGTATTTTATTTTTGTGGATAGTTTTGGTATTTTAAAGGGTGTAAGAAGAAAAAATGGATGTATGAAGATATTTTGTGGGTGACAATAGAGCCACCCAGGTACGTATTACCGTAGAATACATTATTGTAGAGAAAAAAAACTATGTATGTACTTTTAGCTGTCTCTTCCTTAGTATGCATAATCTAATATAAATGCAGGTTCACAAAGTGGACTTTGTGATTCTCTGCGTGGGACAATTCTGTGATGTACCAAACATCACTGAATTTCCTCCGAAGAAGGGTCCAGAAGCATTTTAGGGCAAGGTGATACACTCTACGGACTACGCGGCCATGGATTATGAAAGTGCTGCTAACTTTGTCAAAGTGAAGCAAGTTATTGTTGTTGGGTTCCACAACTCTGCACGTACTTGACATTGCAATGGAGTGCTCAGAAGCTAATGGTAATATAGTACATTTTAAAATGAGCATTTTTCATGATCATGATCTGCTTGTTTGCTCCATTAATCTTCAATTTCATTGAATTGTTGCAGGGTTGAAAAATCAATGTACAGTTTTATACAGGACTGAGCAATGGAATGTCCCGGCTAACCTTCCCTGGGGATTGCCTTTAACCTGCCTTTGCCTTAACAGGTTCTCCGAGCTTTTAGTTCATAAACCTGGAGAAGGATTCCTACTGAGTCTTTTGGCAACAATGCTTTCACCACTGGTAGCTTTTCTTTCTTTACTCTATTTCAACCACACTACATACACACTAATAGAAATGCACTCCAAAAGGACTAATTTACTTGGTATGATGCAATTTATATATAGAGATGGACATTTTCAAAATTTGTTGAGAGTCAAATAAATAAGATCAATTGGCAAAATATGCTTCTGCTTTATATATGAATAATTGAATATATTTCAATTTCAATTGTTTTTCTCTTCTCTTGTCTCCCCAAGTGTGGATTTTGGTTTTCATTTCACATTTTTCTCATTTTTCTCTCTATTGATCACAACCATAGCAGCCACATCACAGCAGTTCATTCAAACTCGATAAAAATAGAAACTTGAAGAAACCCCAGTTAAGAAATCATGCCATTTGTTCAAAATAAGTTTTAATTCAAGTGAGTTTTAATTTGTACATTTTTCATCCAAAATCAACATCAACATCTGACAAATTACAAGGGTCGTGGGTGAGGATTGGTTAAACCAACCAAGTCAATGTGAAGATACTTGTATAATTAAGAATCAGTATATTATAGAATATTAATCATATTTTTCTTTAAAGAACACCAATCAGTAAAAACTGTTGTATGACATTTAATTTCTACAAGACTTTTTTAGCAACCTTCAACATCACTATGTGCTTCCACACATTGGTCTTTTCACATACTTGATAAATTTTGTTTGGAGAATTCATCATCCTGAGTTTTTCCAGGACCATGACACGACTCAATCTTTGTTACAGAAAAAAAAAATGTCCGTCCCCTGAAGTTGGTTTTTGGTTACTCTTAAGGCAGCACATTATTGATGTCGATTCGGGCAAACAATAGCTGCAACTAGCAACAGCAATGTTGGGGAAAGATCAACCTCGGAGAAAATAACTCCATTTCCTCTTTATCATTTGCATTGATCAAGGTTCTAATATACTAATGAATTTAATTCAGATTAGAACTAGAAAATTCTAAAATACAATGTTTAATCTTCATCACTAGCATCTTCCTTGGTGATGAAGATCTTAAAGCCATATAGATACAAATGTACAAAAGTAGACAATTAATATTCACATGGTACGTAGTCTATTTAAAATTTTAAATATAGAATTATGTTATTATATGTCTTTTTTACATCACATGTCATAAAAATTTCATTATATTAATGCATATAAAACTGTTCCTTCGTACATTTAAAGAAACAACAATTGCCAAATGTAAGCATTATTGATCAATAACTGCAGAATGCAGATATATCATCATAAAACAATCAGATCAGTAGTTCAAAATCTTTGTTTAATCAAAAAAACTAATCAAATAAAATAAACTAATGTGTTAGTAATCCAGCTATGATGGGGGGCGTGGCAGGTCACTCAAGATCATGAAATAGATACTGCTAAAACACCACACCAATCAAACAAATTAATAGAATAGAAAAAACAATTCAATTGTGTCCATGATGACAAACTAACAAGATCACTAACTATAGGATCAAAAGCTTCACTAGTTCTGGGCCTGTATTGGTCGGCCAAGCTAGGTATTTGGTTCCTAATGTCTAGACTGGGTTTGATAATTGGGCTGGGTCTATATTGGTCGACCAAGCTAGGTATCTGGTTTATGATATGAGTGACGATATTTACACCCTTCAATTTGAAAATCCAAAATTATCCTTAAGTAAAATTACTTAAGAGACTAAATAGTTTGTAAGTACACACCAATAATTATTAATTGGTTTTATATCAATCCTTTGTAAAAAAAATAAATAAATAAATAAATAAAATAAAAAAAGGAAGTTTCCTATTAATTGTTTGATATGATAATAAAAACCTTCCTATTTTATCAAACCCTAACTTCTATTTTAAATACTAATTTCAATTTCTTTTATGGAATACAAATTGATTGAGTTGACAAACAATTTAATGCTATAATTGAGTGAAACAAAAATCAAATCAATACCAACAATAAACTTTCTTATAAACAATTTTTTTTTTTTGTTAAAAAAAAAAAAAAATTTCTTAGTAACAAAGAAATTGAGAAACACTGTTGTTGTGTGTTGAGGGCCTCTTTTTACATAAAGAATTGAAAAAAAAAAAAGTTTTAATGCAATGAAAAGAAATTTTTTTCATACAATTTTTTAGTGACATCAAATGTTTTTGTAGGAGTTAGAAATTATTTTTTTAAGGAGAAATTATTTTTTTGAATAAAAAGATATAAAATAATAAAATTTTAAATAAATCTAATTAGATAACAAAATAGTGGGGTGTTGATGTAGTAAAAATTACTTTCAATTAAAATTAAGTTCGTTCACTGGGATCGGTGATTCAATTAGCTAAAAATACTTAGTCTAGAGAAAAATTAAAACTAATCTAAGTGCGTAAAATTAAATTGCATAATGCTTTTGAGTTGGAAAAGTGATTTGATTTCTTGAAAATGCTTAAAAATGCAAACTTGTAAACTAAAAATGTAAACTTACAACTAAAGATGCGAATTTGGGAAATAAAAATGCTATCTTGCAACAAAAAAAACTAAGCTAAACACAATAAGCAACACACAACGTATGGATATATGGGAGAAAATACTAGGGAATTGATGCGACCTTCTTAGACCACTTTATGTTCTTAGTTAGTCTCATTAAGCACTTCAATCCAATTTTAGGGCTTGTTTAACATTAAGAGCTAGGTTCTTACCGTTGCCTCCACAAGGTCATGTGCCAAGCAATGGTCATTACCCAATAATTGTATAAACTCTAAGCCAAAACAACATGGCACGGTCATGCACATATTATCTTTCTCAATTACCAAGCTTATAATTGGTATTAAGGTGGAAAGGTCTTTCTCACCAAAATCCAATTTCATAAATAGTTTACACTAAACACCCACATCAATTGGGGTCTCAAAATAACATGAGTAATAGGCAAACACAACATAATCAAGTAAAAGAGACTAAAATCGAATTGAATTAAGAAAATAGACTAATTAATTCATAAAGTAGTCCAATACGGTTACATCAATCCCCTAGCTAAGAAATTAGTTACACATCAATGGAGAAATGAAAGAGAAAGCATAAGAGTAGAGAAAACTCATTGTCTTGAGAGCTTCCTTTTCCTTGCAAAACCTCCGAAGATGGATGGAATGGTGGTGGAGAAGGAGAAAATGTGAAAAGATGATGAAAATGGTGTGGAAAGGTGGTAGCTTGGGTGATTTTTGTGAGGTTGAAGATGGTGGAATGTGAAAGGTTTTCTTTTGG
Source organism: Acer yangbiense (assembly GCA_008009225.1). Lineage (NCBI taxonomy): Eukaryota > Viridiplantae > Streptophyta > Magnoliopsida > Sapindales > Sapindaceae > Acer > Acer yangbiense. Next base: position 54,122,129 of record CM017764.1, on the reverse strand, counting down.
GTGAGTAGTTAAGTTGGATCTAGGGTTCAGAGAATGAGAGGGTGTATTTTTAGCTTAAGAGAATATGATATATATATAGTGGGAGCCAAAAAACTGAGTCTGAATCCCGTCACTTGATGAGCTGGCACGCTAAAGTTGCTGCCAAGTTGGCTGGTGGGGGGCGACCAGTTAGGGGGCGAAGATCTTTGCCTCTGATGCTAAAAAAATAAGGTCGCCCCCAAGTTCGCTGTCAGGGGGCGAACACCTAGGGGGCGAACTTCTCTGTTTTGCTGGGAAAATAATTGGTCGCCCCCAAGTTCGCTGTCAGGGGGCGAACTTCTCTGCTTTGCTGGGAAAATAATTGGTCGCCCCCAAGTTCGCTGTCAGGGGGCGAACATGGCAGCGACCTTCACTTGGAACGATTTCTCCACAGCCTACTCACACCATCTTGACTCCATAATTGCACAACCTTGCACACTTGCCTCCGAACAACTGCAAACATACGAAACGACTAATTTCGAGCCATTATAACTCGATTTTACCCGAGAACCGAACAAAAGCGACGGAAATGGGGGCCAAAATCTAGTATATAAATGGCTCGATCAGGTGTGCTAACAAAAATATAATACAATAAAATTAAAGAAAGGGTATTTTTGGCATTAAGTGGGGTTTATTTACGGACCAAAGATTTTTAAAATATTTTAGGGGTGTACTTACGAAAGGGGTGTATATACAGTTTTTGAGGGGTGCCAATATTGACACTCTTCAATTAGTTTGGATTCGAAAAACTCCCCCGCCAAAAGAAAAGAAAGACCAAAGAAAATATCAAATCATACAGGGCTTATAAAGGAAGAAAAAACTATAGGCGAGAAACCAAATCACCAGACAAAAACCCTCCAAAGACCAACACAAGAAAAGGTTTTAAAAGCCATTCACCAAACCCACCAACAAGCCTAAAACATGCTTTAGGTGTGGAAAAAAGGACATTTTGCCAGCAGATGTTCTAACACAAAAAATAAAATCATATCCCTAGACATAGACGAAGATGTTAAAGATAGACTTATACAAGTTCTCTTTGAAGAATATGAATCTGACTCTTCTGTTGAGTCAAGTTTTAATGAGGAACTCTTTGTGAGAGTCTGATTTTGGTTCATAATCCTCAACCGAGGAAGATGACAATAATATACAACATTGCCTTTGCAAGGAAATCAATGTCCTTGACCAATCTGATTACTCCATGTTAATTGGTATGATCGATGGAATTGAAAACCCCATCCTCAAAGCCGATTACATCAGACAATTGCAGTAAAAAATTGTCAAAGAAAAATCTCATGTCCAATCCTTAGAACAGTAACCCCAATCAAATTTCAAATCTCCTTTCGCTCCTCCTGATTTTGAAGAAAGTGTTATAAAACGCTTCCATTCAAAACACAGGAAAGTAACCATTCCTGAACTCTAGAAAGAAATCCAAAATGGCAAAGAAGAAGTAAAAGACTTAAGACTCATAACTCAACAATTACATAAATAGATTTTGGAAAAGCCCCTAGTGAAGAAATCCTCTTCAAATAAGAAAAACATCCCAAGCTCCAAACAAACCAGCTTCAACAGCTCTGACAATATCGACAATGACTCACATACATACCAAATAGTTGACTCATTAGCCGACCCTCAAAACAAGAACTAGCAAACCTCCTCCATCAAGAAAGTGGAATTGATGGCGCCTTTTGCTATATCATCAAAGAAATCAAAATACAAAAATGGTATACGGAAACCAATATCAGAATCTCATCTGATTATAACCTAAGAGTCAATGTTTTGATTGATACCGATGCTGATCTAAATTGTATAAAAGAAGCCCGTGTACCAACCAAGTATCTGGAAAAAACAATTGAATCTTTGTATGGGGCCAATAGACAACAGCTTAGCATACAGTACAAACTAGCTAACGCAAAAGTTTACAATAATGGTGTTTGTTACACCAGTGATTTCCTTTTGATCAAAAACTTATCGCAGAACGTAATCCTTGGCTTACCATTTATATACCTCATATCACCCTTTAAGGTCACTCCTAAGGGCCTTATATCAAAATACCAAGAGAAAAAAATATTCTTCCCTTTTACTTTCCCGGTCCTAATCCGAGACTTAAAACACTTTAAAAGATAGAAGCATATGCAAAGACAAATCCGTTTTCCTCGAATAATAAGTTGCTAACCTCAATAGAAAACAAGATCATCTATCTTTCCTAAAAGATGACTCGAATTTTTAATGACAAAAGAAACGTATAGCGAATCCCAAGCTACAAGACAAGATCCAGAATTTTAAACAAAAACTAGAAAAAGAAGTTTGCTCTTCTTTTCCCAATGCTTTTTGGGATAGAAAGAAATACATTGTCAGTCTTCCTTATAACAAAGATTTTTCTAAAAAAGGAATACCAACCAAGGCTAGACCTATTCAAATGTCTGCTACACTTCTAGATTATTGCAAAAAAGAGATCAAAAAGTTATTAGGAAAAGGCCTAATCAAACCATCAAAATCCCCTTGGAGTTGTCCTGCTTTCTATGTTCATAAGAATGCTAAAATTGAAAGAGGAGTTTCAAGGCTTGTCATCAATTACAAATCCTTAAACGATGCCCTCTAGTGGATCCGATATCCTATCCCCAATAAATCCGACTTATTAAAAAGAATCTACAATTCCAATATTTTTTCAAAATTCGACATGAAGTCAGGATTCTGGCAAATCCAAATTGTTGAAAAGGACCGCTATAAAACAGCCTTCACGGTTCCTTTTGGCCAATATGAAAGGAATGTTATGCCTTTTGGTCTTAAAAATGCCCCTAGTGAATTCCAGTGTATAATGAATGAAGTCTTCAACCCATACACTGAATTTTCTATTGTTTATAAGATGATGTTTTGATATATTCTGACAATATAGACCAACACTGGAAGCACCTTGACATATTTCTTAAAACTGTCAAACACCACAGCTTAGTAGTTTCTGCTCCAAAAAACGTTTTACACCAAACAAAAATCAGGTTTTTAGGTCACAACATTGAAAGAGGAACTATCATACCTATCTAAAGAAGCCTTGAGTTTGCCGATAAATTTCCTGATGTTATCAAAGAAAAAACCTAGTCACAAAGGTTCCTAGGATGTCTCAATTATATAGCAAATTTTTACAAAGAATTGTGCATCATTTGCAAACCTCTTTTCCAAAGGCTAAAGAAGAACCCTTTGCCTTGGACAAAAGAGCACACTAGTGCTGTAAAAAGAGTAAAAAAACCACGTCAAAAGAATACCTTGCCTGTTCATCTGTCATCCTGAGGCACAAAAAATTGTTGAGACTGATACTTTAGAACTAGGATACGGTGACATATTGAAACAAGTTATCAATGACAAAGAATGCCATGTTAGATATGTTTCGGGTGCCTGGAACGACACCCAACAAAAATACTCCACGGTGAAAAAAGAAATTTTAGCTATTGTTCTAACAATTCTAAACTTCGTTATATCATCAATTTTCATAATAGATATTAAAAAAAAAAAAAACAAATAATTTTAGTTTAAAAAAAAAAAACTCATTTTACAATTACCTTAATTTTTAGTATTTATATATATATATATAATTGTTATTTTATTCGAGTGTTCCACCTGATTAAAATTCATGGGTCCGCCACTGTCGACTACTCTGCCTGATTATGTTATATCAAAGGAGTTTCAGATGCTAATAATACCAAGAACACAATTTGAATGTTCAAATTGTACACTCGCACTTGGGGAGAGAAGAGATAAGAGAAAATAATTGAAATGGATAACTCTTTGTAATTGAACACGAAAATCATATATAATGCAGAAAATGTATTACAATAAATTCTGCAACCGAACGTTAGAGATCCATCAGGATCTATAGAGATCAAACACGTGGAAGGGGGGGGGGGGGGGGGGGGGGTGAGAATTCAAGGTCAACCAAACTTATCCCACTATTCCCATCGGGATTTATGGAGATCAAACACTTGGAAGGGGAGGGGGTGTCAATTCAAGGTCAACAAAACTTATCCGTGAAAATTGTCAAAAATGACCACATATATTATAGGAAATTCGTTTTTAACGACAAACGAATTTTTATTTATTAATAACCATGTTTTTGTAAAATTACTTGAATGCCCCCATATAAAAACCATTCCAATCACTCACTCTCTCTTCTTTCTCTCTTTTTCTTTCTCTCTCCTCAGCTGCTCTCTCCCCAATCTCTCTTTCTGTCCAAATCGATGCCCGTAAATCACACCGTTGCCGTTGTCGTCGTCGGCGTCTGCAAGTCGTCGCAAATCGTTGCCGGCATCCTCTCTCTCCCTGAACTTCTCTCTCTCTCTCTCTCTCTCTCTCTCTCTCTGCGTCGTGCGTCGCTGCTTGGGGCCGTAAGTCGTCGTGCAGCGTCGTGCTTCATGCGGCGTGCGGTGTGCTTCACCTAGGCTCCACGGCCATCGGAGCTCCTCCTACGCCGGCGAGTTGATCTACAGAAAATGGACATTAAAAAAAAATACCTAATTTGGGTATTTGGGAATTTGGGAATTTGGGATTTGGGGAAGAAGGGGTGGAAGGGAAATTGGGCATGATTTCAAGTTTCACATATTTCATTTTAGACATGATTTCAGTTTCACATTTCATTTTAGCCATGATTTCAAGTTTCAACATTCATTTTTAGCCATGATTTCAAGTTTGAGGTGTTTTTTTTTTTTTTAAACTATTTTCAGGGATACTCTGGTAATTTATGGACATACATTGAAATTTTTTTTAAAAAGTGGTTACTAACAATTAAAGTTTCAAAAGTGGTTATTAACAAAAGTTTAATGTTTCACATGGTTACTTTTGAATTTCTCTCAACTTATCCCACTATTCATTTGATTGTAGATTTTAACATATATAACATGTTTGTTTGATTCTCTAAACATGCCAATTTTGAGATGACAACATGAACATGTGTGATTGATATACAATTAGGTCAACTACTAAATTGAAAATTTGCTGTACATGGAGTAAGATTGCAGCAACTAGCCATCACCATCTTTGGTGGTGATAAAAATTGTTATAACCTCCTCATAGTAATAAAATTAGTTTGGTCCCACCATTATGACTATAGAAAGGTTTTAATATATATATATTGAAAGGCAATTTATTTAAAGCAACAAAGAGCAGCACAAGAGCAGCTGTGAACCAGGAGGCAATGAGCCAAGACAAAGAGCCACCATCCTGGAACGCCCACAATAACCAAACAAGCACAGGCTAAAACAAAGAGCCAACAACCAGGCACCCCCTCCGCAACAAACAATAACAACGCAAAGACAGACAACATTAAAACAAAAACAGAAAACAAGAAACCAGAAATCAAACATCGCACCAAAAATAAAACATCCCTCCCACCCCGAACCCACGTTTAGCCAGCATATCCGCAAAGGAATTAGAGGCCCTCGAACAATAAACAACGCAAGCTGGACCCAAACTGTTAATGTGACTACGAATGTCGTAAATATGTTGAACAAGATTTAAGCTACCAATCCACCGGCCATTAACCCATGAGACCGCCACCTTCAAATCGCTAACAAAAGAAATGTTTTGCCCTAAACCTCTAGACTATTTACGCACAGTTCACAAGCTCTAGCTAACACCAGAATCTTGGTTGTGATAGTGTCTTGAATACCCATATAAGCCGAGAACACGCACAAAACCTTCCTTCTATGGTCCCTTAACACCCCTCCAATACCGGCTTGACTCAGAGAACCTCTAGCCGAGCCATCAACATTGAAGATCAGAGAGTCGATAGGAGGAGGAAGCCACACCTCATCTTTTGGCACCCTAAAATTTCTGGACTCAACACATCCATCTTTTATGTTTAAAAGTAGAAGATTGACTGAGTCCAAGTATCCTCTACCAAGGTTTTTAAACCACCAAGCCACCCTAAAACGAACCATATCTTCCGCTTGGATAAGATTCACCTCATAATCCTTGAAGGCTTTGTCATTCCTCGTTTCCCATATGGTCCACACCACAGCAAAAAACATAGACGACCATGCTCGAGCATAATTCTTTTTGGGACAGATACCCGTCCATCCTTTCCACCAATCCCAAATCGATGAGGAAGGACAACAACTCATCTCCCACTAGCTCATACAATTGAGCCAAAGATTCCAAGACCAAGTACAGTGTAGAAAAGTATGGTCTACTATCTCCATGAACTTTCCGCAAAGAAAGCAATCCATATTAGAGTCCTCAGGTATGCTAAAATTGCTCAGGACCTTTTTGACCAGAACACGCCCATGAAGGATTTGCCAAACAAACATCTCCACTTTTAAGGGACAAACCCTTTTCCATATGCTACTATAAGCACTTGAAGCCCCCTTATGATCACCAACCAGAGCCTTCGAAAAAGAACTAACAGAGAAAACTCCTGTCAAGCAGTGACTCCACCCAATAGTGTCTGGAATTGAATCTCTGACTCTTAAGTTATCTAGACAACCAAGAAAACACTCACATTGCTCATTCTCCCAGTCAAACACATGCCTCCATAGGCCACCTCTTATTTCCAAACCGAATTCACCCATCTCCCAAACTCTCTAACACACCCATTTTTGTTGCAAGCCAAAGTATATATTCTGGGAAAAGCCTCCTTTAACATGGTGCTCTCCACTTTAACATCCGTCCAAAACTTGGTTTTATCACCCTTGCCTACCACTACATTTATACCATCCTCCAAAAGCTTGCCCAAAATCTAACCTTGATTAAACAACCCTCCCATAGCTTTCACAAAAACAGACCCATGAGCACCACCATTCCAATCCCATCTGAGAGAATCCACAAGCACCCTGAATTTTGCACAAAGGACTATCTTCCACCCCAAACCTCCAAGCCCATTTGGCCAAAAGGCCTCTATTTTTAGCAAGCATAGTGCCTATACCCTTACCACCATTGCACTTACTTTTACACAACAAATCCCACATGATTGAGTGAATTTTCATTTTCTCGACTCCATCGCCCCAAAAGAAATTTCGCTGTAATCTCTCAATCTTCTGAGCCACCTAACTAGGAATTTTGAAAATCGACATATAATAGTTGGGAATACTTGCCATCACAGCCTTAATAAGGACCAAACACCCTCCCTTGTTAAGCAAAGTTTTCTTCCATGGGGCGAGACGATTTTCTATCCTTAGGATCAAATCGTACCAGAAATTTTTCCTACTTGGACTCCCTACCAATTTGAGACCCAAATACGAAATCGGAAGGGCTGCTTTAAGGCAACGAACTTTAGCTGCCCAATTCACCTCATCATCATTATCCTTACCAATTTTCACAACATAACTTTTATGGAAATTAATGCGTAAACCCGAAGCTAGCTCAAAGCACCTTAAAATGCTTTTCGCATTCAAGAGATAATCTTCGTTCGGTTGAAGAAATAAAATTGTATCATCTGCAAACTGTAAGTGAGATATGTGCACTTGGTCCAACCTAAAAACTACTCCTCTCAACATATTCAAACCCTTCGCCTTCCTAAGTAAGAACTCAAACCCTCCACTGCCACATTAAACAAGAAGGGAGATAACGAATCGTCTTGCCGCAGACCCCTCTCCAAGCCGAATTGCCTATTCGGGCTCCCATTCACCAAAACCGAGAGCATCAGAGTGGAAATACAGTGCCTAATCCACTGTCTCCATCTCAACCCAAACCCCATCTCTCGTAACATGTCATCCAAAAAAAAGTGGTCTAAACTATCGTAAGCCTTCTCAAAGTCTAGCTTAACCACCAGACCCCCATAATATATATCTATATATATAGCTATATATATGTGTGTGTGTGTGTGTGTATGTAGATCAGAGGAGTTTCAGATGCTAATAATACCAAGAACACAATTTGAATGTTCAAATTGTACACCCGCACTTGGGGAGAGAAGAGATAGGAGAAAATAATTGAAATGGATAACTCTTTGTAATTGAACACGAAAATCATATATAATGCAAAAGAAGTATTACAATAAATTCTGCAACCGAACGTCAGAGATCCATCAGGATCTATGGAGATCAAACACATGGAAGGGGAAAGGGGGGTGGTGTGAATTCAAGGTCAACCAAACTTATCCCACTATTCCCATCGGGATCTATGGAGATCAAACACGTGGAAGGGGACGGGGTGTGAATTCAAGGTCAATAGAACTTATCCCACTATTCATTTGATTGTAGATTTTAACATATATAACGTGTTTGTTTGTTTCTTTAAACATGCCAATTTTGAGATGACAACATGAACATGTGTGATTGATATACAATTAGGTCAACTACTAAATTGAAAATTTGTTGTACATGGAGTAAGATTGCTGCAACCAGCCATCACCATCTTTGGTGGTGACAAAAATAGTTATAACCTCCTCATAGTAATAAAATTAGTTTAGTCTCACCATTATGACTATAGAAAGGTTTTAATATATATATATATATATATCAGTCTTTCTATTGTCAGATCATCCTGACAATAAATATATCAGGACGAAGAATGTGGACCACAGATTATGGAGAGGTTTTGACAAGTGCATACACTTTAAGTCAAAGTATGTAAATCTAGTGGTCCACATTCTTCGTCCTGATATATTTATTATCAGGTTGAACTGATAAAAGAAAATCTGTATATATATAGATATATATATATATATATATATATATATATATATATATATATATATATATGTATGTATATGTAGATCACTTATCATATGTTGATATATATGTGTGTAGATGACATATCATACGTGCACTGGTGTTGCTAGTAATCTACAGAGAAGTTGACAGTTGCTACAAGAAGGTGAAAAGGGTATAATCTTCTTAATTTTGCACTTTTTTTTTCGTGTTAATGTTGTTGATCATGTGCATTATGTCACGTATAAAATATGCAATACCAAACAAAATAATTTGTTGGAAGAGTTTCAGCTGAATTCAATGAGTAAATTTCAGATCTAACAATGACATAAAGCTGTGAAATTTGCTTGCAAATTGAACTTGGTTTATGATTTATCTAATACAATATCAGTTAGCAATGGAGAAAAAGCAAATAGGCATCATTGGAGCTGGTATTAGTGGCCTTCTTGCCTGTAAGTACATGCTGTCAAAAGGCTTCGATCCGATTGTTTTCGAAGCTAAAAGTGATGTTGGAGGAGTGTGGATCAAAACTATTGCAAGTACAAAGCTACAAACTCTTAAAACAATGTATCGGTTTTCAGATTTCCCATGACCATCTTCAGTCACTGAAAATTAGGGTGAAAGAGATGTTTTAGAGAAAGGAAAAGAGGGATGGATCAGGAAACCAAATCTAAAAGCTACGTGGGGTCTATCGGGTGCGTCTAGAATAAGGTTAGAAAAGCCTAAAAAATCTAATCAGATGGTAAGTAGTGGAGGCAAGTACAACTTGTCTGATTCAAATTCATCTGGAGGGTCATTGGCGAAGTCGAGGATGGTCAGAGGGGAGTGTTCGAAGGTAAGATTTTTTGGGGAAATTTTGAAAGTTAGGATCATAAATTCTAAGGACAGGGGACATTTTGGGCCTCAAAGGTGTAATGGGCCATGTGACACTAGAATGGAATCTAAAGTTAAATGGGACAAGGGCCTGGAAGCAAATTCAGAAAATGGTGAGATGAGAAGCCCATCTAGCTCAGATTTTGGTGCAAAGTCTAACAAGCCCAAAGCCTTAGAGGTGTTTATTTCTTAGGATCAAGAGAGGCAGGAGGCCTATTTGGAGGATTAGATGGTTGTCAACATGCATGATGATAGGGGAATCAGAGTGTATGTCGATTTGAATGATAATGGCAGAATGTCTTCTTCTCCAATGATTCATCAAGAAGCTACACATGATCGGTTAAGGTCAATTATTGTGGCTAAAGGGAAGTGTAGTGATATCCAATCTAGGGACCATATTTCGAAAGCTAAAGAGAATGGAAAGGCAAAAAAGAAGGCTAGTATGGGACTGTCAAAATGGGGTAGGAAGGTTATTTGGAATCTTGAGGAAGAAATAGCAAAGGTGATTGAAAATGGAGTTGCTATAAAATCAAGAAACTCAAACGCCAGAGATGGAGACAGTATTCAGGAAGCGTGGGACGTGGAGGAAAAGGTTACGAAGGTTTTGGAGATGGGAGATGTCTTAGGCTTTGATTTCAATGGAAATGAGGAAGAAATTTACGAGGTTGTTTCATCTAGAGAACGTGAGGATGAAGCACGAATGGATGGCCAGGTCTGATTTCTTGCTCTTATCTTGTGTTGGGTTTCAATATTTATTAATGTTATCCATGACATAAAATGTTAGAGGTTTGAGAAAAGTTGAGAAAAGAAAGAAGGTGAGGAGTGTGGTTGTTAAACAGAATCCGACGGTCCTTTTTATCCAAGAGTCAAAACTTAGCTCTTTTCATTCTAGTGTTGTTAGAAGTATTAGTGGTGTCTCCCTGTCTAGGGGTGTGAGTGTTGATGCCGTGGGGTCTGCTGGGGGTTTGTTTACTCTTTGGAATGAAGATTTGGTTACAATTAAAGGGTGTATTTCTAATAAGTGGTGTATTATTTTGGTGGGGTTTTTGAATAAAATCGGTAAGGAAGTGGTTTTATGAAACGTTTATGCGTCCAATGTGGAAGGTGAAAGAAGAGAGTTGTGGAGCTTTATTTGTGATGCTCAACAGTCCCTAGATATGCCTTGGTGTATAAGGGGGATTTCAATACGATTCTTCAACCTTCAGAAAGAAAGGGTGGGGTACGTGTTGAATATGAGGTCAATTAGGAGTTTCCATGACTTCATTCTTCAAGCTAAGGTGGTGGATCTACCTATGCATGGGATTTCTTTTACTTGGTCGAATAATCATGAGGAGGGATCATGGGCTCGCCTTGACCATTTCTTGGTGTCAACTATTTTGCTTTCGTGGTTTCCGTTTATTGTGCAAAGAGGCCTTCCTAGATCGCTTTCAGATCATAATGCCATCATGTTAGGTGTTAGCAAGGAGAATTGGGGTCCAAGCCCGTTTCGAATTTTCAATGGTTGGTTTGATGACAAGGAGCTGTTATTGGAGGTGAAAAACAGCTGGAATGGGTGTAAAATTACAGGCTGTAGTGGTCGGGTTTTGAGGTTCAAGTTGAAGTTGTTGAAACAAAAAATAAAAAGATGGGCGGATGTTAAGGGTAACTCTTCATCGTCCACAAAAATCCTTAAGGATAGGCTAGCCGAAATTGATAGAATAACCTCTAGTGATGGTTAGTCCACTTCAATTAGGGAGAAGAGAATGAAGTTAGTGGCTGATTTTTGGAAAGCCCTGCAAAAGGAAGAACAAGAGTGACGACAAAAATCTAGATTGAAATGGCTAGTGGAAGGGGATAGAAACTCAAAGTTTTTTCATTGTGTTGCGAGTGGGAGAAGGAGAAGGAATTGTTTGGAGGAGATTTCAATTAATGGGGTAGTTAAGTCAACACCAGAGGAGATTAGGGATGGGGTGGTAGACTTTTTTGAGTCTCTTTATCAGAATGTAAGGTGGAATCGGCCTACGATGAATGGTCTTTTTCTTTCAAAACTTTCGCACATGGAAAGAGATTCTTTAGAGGAAAACTTCAGCTTAAAGGAAGTGCGAATTGCTTTGGATAGTTGTGACGGTAATAAAGCTCCAGGCCCAGACGAATTCAACTTAAAAGTTTATCAAGGATAATTGGGACTTCATTTAAGATGATTTTATGAAGTTCATGGGTGATTTTTATCATAACGGGGTTGTAGTGAAAGAATTAAACCGTACTTTTGTTGCTCTAATTCCGAAATGTTTGAATCCAAAATCTTTGAAAGATTTCCGCCCTATAAGTTTGGTTAGCTTCATGTATAAAATCCTTGTCAAAGTCCTAGCATTGAGGATGAGTAAGGTTATGAACTCGATAATTGGGGAGACGCAAATGGCCTTTGTTGGTAACCGTCAAATCTTAGATAGCTTTGTGATTGCCGAAGATATTATCGATCATTGGAAAAGAAATAGGAAGGGTGGTCTTGTGATAAAAATTAGACTTTGAGAAGGCTTATGATAGCCTGGATCATAATTTCCTAGATAGCATGTTGGAGGGAATGGGTTTTGGGTTGAGGTGGAGACAATGGATTCGACATTGTATCTCCTCCCCGTTGATCTTTATTTTGGTATAAATGGAAGACCGACTAGACAATTTAAGGTGGAGAGGGGTTTGAGACAGGGTGATCTGCTATTAGTGTTTCTTTTTAATGTGGCAGTGGAAGGCTTAAGTGCCTTTTTCAGAAAAAGCAAAGGGCTTAAATATGATAAAAGGAGTGTCTTTTGGGAACCAAGAAATGCACATATCTCACCTCCAGTTTGTAGATGATACTATTATTTTTCCTTCAACCGAATGTTGATTTTTTGACAAATGCAAGACATATTTTGAGGTGCTATGAATTGGCCTCAGGTCTTCGCATAAATTTCCATAAAAGTTGTGTTGTCAAAGTTGGGAAAGGGAGAGAGAATGAGGTGAATTGAGCGACAAAGTTTTGAAGCCTTAAAGCTAACTTGCCTATTTTGTACTTGGGCCTCACGTTAGGGGGTAAGCCAAGTTCGAAAAGCTTTTGGCATAATTTGATTTTTCGGAATGAAAAGCGTCTTGCTCCGTGGAAGAAAATTTTCCTGAACAAGGGCGGTAGACTTGTACTCATTAAGGCGGTGATGGTAAGCATTCTGAACTACTACATGTCCATGTTTATAATTCCTGTGTGGGTGGCACATAAGATTAAGAAGTTACATAGGAGCTTTTTTGGGGGAGATGGTGTTGAAAAAAGAAAGATTCACACTATTAGGTGGGATTTGTTGTGTAAAAGCAAAAGTAATGGTGGTTTGGGTATAGGAACAGTAATTGCTAAAAACAAAGGTCTTTTGGCTAAATGGGTGTGGAGATTCGGTGTGGAGAATAATTCTTTGTAGAAGAAGGTTATTTGTGCTAAGTACATGGTCTCTTTGAATTCTTTAAGATGGGATTGGAAGGGGGGCTCTAAATACTCGGTTTTTGTTAAGACTATAGGTGGCTTGTGTGATCAAGGGGAAATTTCTGGTCAAATAATAGATAATGGTATTTCTGTGGTGGTTGGCAGAGGTGATTGCAACAAGTTGTGGACTAAGGTGAAGATGGGAGGTAACTCTTTGAAGGTAACCTTTCCTAGAATTTTTGCTTTATCCAGTAATAAGGATGGTGTTGTGAGAGATTTTAGTAGATAGGAAAATTCTCAATGGATTTGGAATGTCTCTTTGAGGAGGCCGGTTTTCAATTTGGAGGTTAACCAATGGAATTGCTTCCGGAATTGTTTGGATAACATAAAAATTAGGGAGTTGTTTTCGGACACAGTAGGATGGTCTCTTTGTTTTAATGGTGTTTTCTCGTAAGTCTTTTTGGAGGCTTTAGAAGACAATCGGAGAGTGGAGTCGGACGATTTTAAGGGCATTTGGAGTGGTTACTGCCCTCCTAAAGTGGAAGTATTTTTGTGGCAACTCATCCATGGAAGAGTGTTGGTTAATCCGGTCTTGAGTAAGTGCAGAGTGAATGTGAGCGTTAGCCTTGGCTGTCATCTTTGCACCGATGATGTGGAGACTGTGGATCACCTCTTCTTGCATTGCAACTGGGCCTGGAATCTATGGCATAGATGCATGAATTAGTGGGAGGCAAGCCGATGCCCTTCATCTTCTCTAGTTGAGTGGTGAAGAGGGTGGTTGGGGCTTTGTCCTAAGAAAAATTCTGAGAGAGTTTGGAAATCATTATTTCCGGCAATAGTATGGACCATATGGGAAAATAGGAACAAAAAAGCTTTTAAGGATGGTGAGGTTTCCTTGGTGCAGGTGGAGGATATGGTTCGTTTTAGAGTAGCGTGGTGGTTCAAGAATTTAGATAAAGGTGCTTCGAAGCCTATTACCACTCTTCTCTAGAACATTAGAGATGGCTGCACTAATTCCATCATCAACAAAAGTAAGAAGTCAGTTGAATGGGTCCCTCCTCCTTTTGGTTCCCTTAAATTTAACGTAGCTGGTTCGACGAGAGATTCTCTTGGTCAGGTTGGAATTGGCGGGGTCTTAAGGGACCATAGAGGGAGAGTGTTATTTTTTTTCTCGGCTGATGTGGGGATTCAAGAAGCTATGTCGGCAGAAATTCTGGCCTTAGCTAGAGCTTGCAATCTGTGTAAGGAGAAACCTGAGCTTATTGGGAAAAACATTGAGTTTGCTAGTGATTCCAAGGTAGTTGTCTCTTGTATTAATGGTTGGGGTTTAGGAAGCTTCAAGCATTTGCAAACGATTTATGATATTCGTAGTCTTCTGAGTATTTTAGGGAATGCCAGTGTGGTGTATTATTTAAGAGCATGATAGTGCCCATTTGTACACTCGGTGTAGCCCCCATTTTTTATCAATTGTACTCGTTTTCGAGCGTATTTATATATTTAATGTGTTTGGTGAGCTTTGTGTAGGTTATTTGCCATAAATAAGGCGTTTGAGCTTAATTGATGAGTTTTGGAAGTTAAAAGGGCTGAAATATGAAAGATTTGTGCAGTAGACCTATGTTTCGGGGGTCATATCTCCCACCTCAAATTGACCTAGGTTTCGTGCTACATAGTTTCGGAAAGCCCCGGCTGTCTACTTTCTAACGGTTTTTACGGATCGCGATTCCGATGTTTCTAGAGAAAGTTATGGCCATTTTCGTAAAGGTGCGCGATGCTGAAAAGCTGAAAACTGACAAAGAAGTAATTGCGCTGGACGACCAGCGCCGGAGAGGCAGAAAGTTGCCGCTGGTCATGCGCCCCACACCTGCGCATGACCACCAGTGCCCCACCCGCACAACAGTGCTCCAGCTCAGTTTTTTCTTGGTTTTTGTGCCCTAATCTCCACACATTATAAATATCTCACTTCCTCTCTTTTCCAAACACCTCTTGAACTCCCACAATACATCCTAAATATTCCAAGAACATATTTTTACCTTCCAAACCCACAAAATCACTACATCCAACCTTCAATCCATTACCAACCTTCAATTCAACTTCACCAAACACCAAATATTCAACTTTCCCACCATTATCCACCATAAAAACCCAACCTTGGAGCACAAAGGGGAGCATCAAGAGAAGAAGCAAGTCAAGCACATTCAACCAACCAAGAGAGAGGAGATCTTCACATATAGTTTTCTCTATACCTTTCTCTCTTTATTTTCATTTGTAACTTGTTATGGCTTACACAAATATCATATCTTTTGTTGCCATTTCTTGTAATATGAACTAAATCCATCTTGGCTAAGGCCAAGATGAAACTTTTTCCATGAATTATTAGTAAAGGCCATTACTTTATCATGATTGCTTGAGTTGTGATGCAGCAGCAGCTAAGGCAATGGAATACGTGGAGCGGGTGGCGAATTCGTATTTGGGTCGCGTGGACCAACCAAATCCGGGCTGAACTTCGTGGACCTCTACAGAGGGCATATGTGGTTGGATCGTCTATCAGTAGCATGTTATCCTGGTATCCGTGCGCGGATCAACAGCATAATAGTAGGGTTCGCTTCCGGTATTCGTGCGCGAATCAACGGATCCGAATCGTTTATCCTATCTTTTATCTATTGTTGTTTTGCGTTGAATATTCCGCTGCATCAGTTGGTATCAGAGCCACCGAGTCTACCGTTGTGCTAGGCTCAGCATCCACGACCACAACCAACTATCTTCCTCAACGCCAAAAATTCACCATCCATATTTATCCCCAAAAAAAAAGAAAAAAAAAAAAAGATCTCATGAATCTCCAAAACAAAATTTCCTCCTACCATTCATTGTTTTTCGATGAGGATTATGTGTCGGACCCGGTTATCGTTGACTTCAATAAGCCGCCAATTTTCGATGAGGAATATGTGACGGAACCTGTTATTGTCGATTTCGATAAGCCATTGGTTCTCGATGAAGATTTGTTCCAGAACGAGCTGCATGAGAGGGACTCAATTTTTGAGGATTATTTCTATGATGTTGCTGTGTTTCATCATTCAACAGCATCTCCAACTTATTTGTTCCTCAAAATAGTCAAAATTCGAGGACGAATTTTCTCCAACCTGAAGAGAATGATGCAGCAGCAGCTAAGGCAATGGAATACGTGGAGCGGGTGGCGAATTCGTATTTGGGTCGCGTGGACCAACCAAATCCGGGCTGAACTTCGTGGACCTCTACAGAGGGCATATGTGGTTGGATCGTCTATTATAATATGTTTCCGGAAAGCCCAAGACGAGCCCTACATATGTTATGAAGACTCCGTCCTCCGTAATAGATCACAACAGGCCCAAATTCGGCCATTTAGATTATTGCGCGAAGACTTGAGCTGGATGAGAGCTGGACACATTGAGCTGGACGAGATGATCCGGGCTGAACTTCGTGGACCTCTACAGAGGGCATATGAAATCGGATCGTCTATTATAATATGTTTCCAGAAAGCCCAAGACGATCCCTACAAATGTTATGAAGACTCCATCTTCTATAATGGGCTCCAGCATGTCCGAATTTGGCTGTTAACTTTCGTGCGCGGCAAGACAATTGTTGCTTTAATTATTATTTCCAATTATCTTCATGATTTGATATTAATTATTTTATGATTTGATTTTATTAAATCAAATTCAATTTCCTTTTTAGATAGGTTTTTAATGTTTTAGGATTCTTTTGATTTTAGGAGATTTGATATCTTTTCCATTTAGGATTCTTTCCCGTTTGTTTAGGATTTTCTTGTTAGTCAAGTTTTGCAATTCTATTTAAGTAGATTGTATTAGGGTTTGAAAGACAGCTTTTGATTAATAAAAAAATACAGAGAATGTTTCTCAATATCCATGTACAACATTCTTTGCGAAGATTGTAGTATTTGAAGCCTGTTAACAATCCTTCGTGCGCGAAGTTGAATGTTATCAGTAGCCTGATATTCTGGCATCCGTGCGCGGATCAACAGAATATTAGTAGGTTGTTTCTAATTGTTTCTTGCAGGTTTTTCTCGACAGAGCTTCCGCTACATCAAGTTGTGTATGTGTATTTCAATTGCTTAATGCTTCTAGGTGTCTAGCTAGCACTTGGTTGATATTTGGTTGTTATGTGAAACACCGAGAGGAGAAGCACACAACGTGCTCGATGAAATGCCTGATACAAGTCTAGTAAGATAGAAATATGCGATGCTAGCTTGTAGGATTCAATTTGTGTGCCATGAACTTGATGAATTTGTATGTAGTTCGGATAACCATTGAGAAATAGGTTGTTGGTGCATATAAATATTGTCTTTATCACTTAAGAGAGGTTAGAGACAAATAGAGGGTATCACGAATCTACACACACACTTGTATATTTTACCTTAATGATGTGCCTAAAATTAATGAGAATTAGATAGGTGGATTCATGGTCTTAGCCTATTTTCCCATAAGAGATACAACCACTTGCTTGTGTTTGCCTTTGTTTAAGTTTGCTTACTTGTTTATTTTCAATTATTGCATTAGTGTAGTTTAAGTTTATATTTGAGTAGTATAATTCAATCTTTCAATTTTTACTTGTTTGAATAGCACCTAAACTAGTCAATTTCGATAATCGGTCACTCGATCCCTGTGGGAACGAACTCTTATTTACCATTGTGCTACTCTTCGACCTCGTACTATTGCGAGAGTTAAAAAGAGACTAGCCAGGGCATCGAATTCATTTGTAGACATGTTGGCCAAACATGGTTCTGATGGGGGTATGGAAATTTCATGGTGTTACTACTGAGTTTGTTGTTGTTTTCTAGTCTGGTCTTGCTTGGCCGGTGTGTGGTTGTTTGGGTGTGGCTTTTAGCTCTATTTAGCTGTTTGTATTTTTATTTGCTGTTGTGGTTATTTGGTGGGCCTTCGCCACTTGCTCTATAGCTGGGTTATAGCCCTTGTGCTGTTCGCTTTTTCAATATATTGCCTTTCTAAAAATATATATATATATTTAATCAAACCCAACAATAATCAGGAATTTTTTTTTTTTTCACACATAGTCCAGGAATGGATAAACAAATAATTGATTTCATAGATTCCAAATGCATTCAGGTATGTTTACTTTCATTTTTATTATTGTTCTGTGATTGATAAAAAATTATTGCAGTTGTAGCCTTGTAGAACTTTTTTTTTAAGCGGTTGTAGAACTCACTTTACTTTAATTCAACTACAAATTCTTATTAATTTAATTGGTTTGTAAACCGAAAAACTTGGTGGATAGATTTTTTAAAAAAAATTAAATGAAAAAAATTGATTTGTTTGGGGATTGAAAAAATAGTTTTTTTTATTATTATTATTTTAAAGACAAAAGAAGCTGCATATTGTTGTTTGTTTAATTATTATTGTTGTTGTTTTCTATGACAATGATTAAGTGTGTAAATCATTATGATTTCATGGTTTTTTTAGATAATTCAATACATGATTCCGCAACTAACAATGAAAAAATTTATAATTAGTTTTAGAGTTGAATTTGTATTTTATTTTTGTCAAAGTAAAATCTTAGTATTAGAGTTTTATTTGAATATATATATATATATATATTTACGGTGGTGGAAGTAAATGAATAGAAATGGGTGTACTGAGAAAAGATATAAGTTTAAAATTTAAAAAAAAAATTAATACTTAAAAGATAGTTTTGGTATTTTAAAGGGTGTAAAGAGTAAAATTAATATTTTTAATTTTTTAATATGGGTGTAAGAAGAAAAAATAGATGTATGAAGATATTTGTGGGTGACAATAGAGCCACCCATGTACGTATTACAGTAGAATACATTATTTGTAGAGAAAAAAACTATGATGTAATATAAATGCATAATCTAATATAAATGCAGGTTCACAAAGTGGACTTTGTGATTCTCTGCGTGGGACGATTCTGTGATGTACCAAACATCCCTAAATTTCCTCCGAAGAAGGGTCCAGAAGCATTTCATGGCAAGGTGATACACTCTATGGACTACGCGGCCATGGATTACGAAAGTGCTGCTAACTTTGTCAAAGGGAAGTTATTGTTGTTGACATTGCAATGGAGTGCTCAGAAGCTAATGGTAATAAAGTACATTTTAAAATGAGCATTTTCATGATCATGATCTGCTTGTTTGCTCCATTAATCTTCAATTTCATTGAATTGTTGCAGGGTTGAAAAATCAATGTACAGTTTTATACAGGACTGAGCAATGGAATGTCCTGGCTAACCTTCCCTAGGGATTGCCTTTTAACCTGCCTTTGCCTTAACAGGTTCTCCGAGCTTTTAGTTCATAAGCCTGGAGAAGGATTCCTACTGAGTCTTTTGGCAACAATGCTTTCACCACTGGTAGCTTTTCTTTCTTTACTCTATTTCGACCACACTACATACACACTAATAGAAATGCACTCCAAAAGGACTAATTTACTTGGTATGATGCAATTTATATATAGAGATGGACATTTTCAAAATTTGTTGAGAGTCAAATAAATAAGAAGCATTGATTTGCAAAGTATGGGATGGTTCCGAAACCTGATTTTTCTCAACAAATCAGTTCGTGTTTGTTCGCGACAGTACCCAAAAAGTTCCACGACAAAGTTGAAGAGGGCAGCATAATTTTGAAAAAATCTCAAAGCTTTAGCTTTTGTGAAGAAGGCATTTTGGTTGATGGTGAGCCTACTAGTACTACACCTCTGAAGACAGATGTAGTGATATTGGCTACAGGATTCAGAGGTGATCAAAAGCTCAGAGACATTTTTGTGTCTCAAGTTTTTCAAGACTACAAACAGGGCTCCTCTGATGAAACATTTCCTCTCTATAGGTGAGTATATAGTAGAGAATTTGCAACTACCTATAGGCCTTTAAAATTGCATAAAAATCTCTAATGTTTCTCAAATTTGAATAGGGAAATCATTCATCCCAGAATTCCTCAACTAGCAGTAATTGGATTCTCTGAAAGTTTTTCAAACTTACACACATCAGAAATGAAATGCCAGTGGCTAGCAGAGCTACTTGATGGCACATTCAAACTACCTAGCATAAAGGAGATGGAAAATGATATGGTGGAATGGGAATATGGGACGAATACTTGAAGAGGTCCTCTGGTGAACACTACAGGAGATCATGCATAGCCTTGCCTATTTGGTACAATGATCAACTGTGCAAGGACATGGGATGGAACCCGAAGAGGAAGAAAGGATTCTTTGCTGAACTGTTTGAACCTTATGGACCATTGGATTATGTTTCTCCTTCAAGGAGCAATTAGCCATTTCAACTTCGGTACTTGACTTGTTATCAATTCAATGCCAATAAGTTGTGCTTACAACATTAGATGTTTGTGTCAAAGCTACATGTAGAATAATAGAAGGAAAAACAATAAAGAATGTTTTTGCTTTATAGTCTGCAGATATTGATGGAATTTATTCTAAAGTGAAAGAATTTGTTCATCTTCGGTAACAACTCCACAAAATTTGATTCAGATTAATATTGAATTGTACTGAAAACTGAATGATGACTAAAAATTGAAAACTGAAAAATATGTTTGTTTTTCTTCATTGAAAACTGAATATAAGTGATAAGTTGTTTGGTTTTTTTAAGTTATTAATATATATCTGAAAATAAATACTTTTATATCTATGTCCTTTCAACTATTATTTATTATATATTTATATTTTAATATATAGACATTGACTAATTTCTTTTATTTATTTATTTTTGTTTGTTATTTAATCTATTAATATTCTTGTTTTATTTATTTATTTATTATTATCTTGTTTCTCATATTGAATCTTGAGAGACCATGGTAATAAACTAATAATAAATTGAGAAACAGGTGTGGGGAATTGCAAAGATATGTTAATGTTGTGATGTTGTCTTTGCTTCTAGTAACAAAGTGCTTCTAGAAGAAGGTCCAGAGAAAGAATTTTTGGAAGGAAATCAGGGCCTTGACCTAATAGTTGACTTATGTGAGAAAGTGAATGGGGATTCTAGCCGAAATGTTGAGGGTGATATTCTACAACAAGATGAGAAGTCATATAACTTAGAGCAAGAGAGTATTGGAGAAAGAAAGAAGCAGCACTTACAGGAGGAGAGTGAAAAGTGTGGTTCGGTTGGGAATTGTAATTTTGGGTCTTTTGATTCAATTGATGGGAGAGGGGTTTCTTTGGGTAGTGTTGAGAGTGTTTTGTCTAATAGACGGAGTGTTAAGATTTTTGGTTCGAAAGATGGTTCGTGTGGGGGAGTGAGCGTCTCTGATAACCAGGTGTTTATTTTAATTTTGAAGAAAACAAAGATTCGAAGGGGGGTAATTATGCGGGCCCAGCTATTGATCTCTTTGTTGATCTTGGGGGTTTGAAACCTTTTGTTCGAAAAGGTAATGTGGAGGAGTCTGTGGTTTCTTCGTGCCCGCCTGTTGCAAGGCGAAAGCTTAAGAATTTTTTCCCTACAAGATCTCACCATATGAAGACCAGAAGTGGGGCTCGTGGTTTCGATTGAAGGCTCCTGAAGTTTAGTCTTGCAAGTCTTTGGCTGTTTCGTTTTGTGTCCTGTGTAGTTTTCTGATGGTTTGGTTGCGGTAGTTTGTTTCAGTTGTAGCGTGGGCTTGGTGTGGCTGTGGATTGTGCGTTTTGGCTTCCTCTTTTTGGTTTCTCTGTGTTTTGGGGTCTTGTTTGGTTGGCGTTTTTGTGGTATGGGCTGTTTGTTATGAGGTTTTTCGTTTTTTGGGTTGTGGTTCTGCTTGTTTTTTGCGTTTTGTTTTGTTGTGGCTCTTAGTCTGGTTGTGGCCTTTGTTGCCTTGCTGTGTTGTGGTGGCCTCTTGGCTGTTTGTTGTGTTGCCCTGGTGGCTTAATAAAGTTTGCCTTTCAAAAAAAACAAAGTGCCTTCTCTTCTATTGTTTTTCTCTTTTACTGGAGAAAAACTAAAGATTAAAGGTACACAAAAGTTTAATTTTTTTTTTCCCCTGTCAATTGCAGGATGAATTTATATTATTTGGATAAAAAAATAATTGTGTTATAGGTTATTTAAGTAATAATTTTTATAAAGAGAAAATGGGTGTAGGAAGACATTTCATGGGTGGCAATATAGTCACCCAAAAAATTAATATGGTTAGGGTTATGGGAGAAGACAAAACTAGAAATTTATTAGATTTGTGAGGATAGTTTTGGAATTATAAAATTAATATCAATCTAGTTGTTTTTTAGTTAAGTGAAAAGTGAAAAAATTTCACATTTATAAATATGTGATTTTAAGAGTTGTTTAAGTGATTTCATCACTTAAAAAATCAAACAAAACAACTTAATAAAACATATTAAGTGTCATTAAGTGTTAAGTGGGAAAATCAAATAAGCCCTTACGCTTTATTATCCGATTATGCCTCGTTTCATTATCAATAGGTCGACCACTCTGTCTGATTATATTATATCAAAGGAGTTTCGGATGCTAATAATACCAAAAACACAATTTGAATGTTTAGATTGTACATTCACACTTGGGGAGAGAAGAGAGAAGAGAAAATAATTGAAATGGATAACTCTTTGTAATTGAACACGGAAATCATATATAAAGCAGAAGAAGTATTACAATAAATTGTGCAATCGAACGTCAGAGATCCGTCAGGATCTATGGAGATCAAACACGTGGAAGGGGAGGGGGTGTGAATTCAAGGTCAACCGAACTTATCCCACTATTCATTTGATTGTAGATTTTAACATGTTTGTTTGTTTCTCTAAACATGCCAATTTTGAGATGACAACATGAACATGTGAGATTGATATACAAAAAATTCGCTGGACATGGAGTAAGATTGCATCAGCCAGCCATCACCATCTTTGGTGGTGATAAAAATAGTAATACAAAAGACAAGCATGATGTGCCTTGGCTGCTGTATTGTAGGGTAGCTGGACAAATCGAACTTGATTTCAATCTTTATATCAAAATTTATTCCAATCTTATTTATCTTGATTTCCGATTCATTCCAATCCAATATATTATTAGATAAAATTATCAAAATACTTGAAATAACATTACTACCAAGTTATACTCCGATAATAACATATTGTAATATATGATAAATTGTGATCAAGTGTGAAAAAAATATATATATGCAAGATCTCCTACCTGAAACGTCCTCAACCTTTAATTTAAAGAATATTTTTTAATTACCAAAACTGATGGCTGATGGATGTATTTAATATGTTATCTAATTATTCTCCAATCTTTCCAAATCTCACTCTCTAGAAAAATAATGTTTTTCATGATTTTGCAGATTAATTAATTAACAATATTGCTAGAATAAATTTGGCTGACCACCTTGAATTCTCTTGTAATCAGCTTATATTTCAAAGAAGCTAATGATTAAATAAATAAATAAAAATAAATAAAAAATTTAAAAATTTAAAAATTTAAAAAAAAAACCTATCCATCACACTAATATTAATAAAATTGTGGGTTTGAATTATGTCTTCTATCATAATTATCGAATTCGTAACAGTTCGAAGAACTTATATAAATATTAGGTGTTATTACTATTGATATCTAATACAATAGTACGTAGCAGCAATGGAGAAGAAGCAAATAGGCATAGTTGGAGCTGGTATCAGTGGCCTTATTGCCTGCAAATACATGCTCTCTAAAGGTTATGATCCGATCGTTTTCGAAGTTCGATCGAGCGTAGGAGGAGTATGGATCAAAACTTTTTAGACTACAAAGCTACAAACTCCAAAACCTCTGTATCAGTTCTCAGATTTTCCTTGGCCATCTTCAATCACCGAAGATTTCCCTACCCAACATCAAGTCTTTGACTATATTCAATCCTATGCACAACATTTTGACCTTCTTAAATACATCAGATTCAACACCAAGGTTGTCGGTATCGAATACGATCAAGGCCTCTCAGATGAAGAGCTCCGGTCATGGAGCTCTTGGAACGGCAATGGCCAGCCCTTCCACGACGATCAACGGAAATGGAAGGTTTCCATTGAAGACACTCTAAACAATTCAATAGAGGTATGTGTGTATCATATACAATATTCATAGGTACAGGATCTGCACGTTTTTTTGTGCAGAATTTCAATTGAAATATATTACTTGTCGAGAAGAATCAATGTAAATTTAAATAGTATAAGTCCAATTTTACTAGAGAAGTTTTTCTTGTGTGATTTTCTAGCTTATATGTTCATTCCTGTTGCAGGTTTACACGGTTGATTTTGTGATTCTCTGCGTGGGACGATTCAGCGATGTTCCAAACATTCCGGAATTTCCTCCGAAGAAGGGTCCGGAAGCATTTCATGGCAAGTTGATACACTCTATGGACTATGCGGCCATGGATTACGAAAGTGCTGCCAACTTTGTCAAAGGGAAGCTAGTTGGGCTCCAGAAGTCTGCACTAGACATTGCAATGGAGTGCACAGCAGCAAATAACGGTATGTTCAGATGGTTAACAAGTTCCTCTTTGCAATAACTGATCTAGTCCAGGATCCCACTTATTTTTCCTGCAGTTCTTAGATTCTTAGTTTTTTTCCAGTGGAACCATAGTATATTGCATTGGATAAACTACAATCTCACACGAAAAATCGTGTAGATCAGTTCCTCTAGGATCCTGCACGTTTTTTCGTAGAGTCTTGGTTTATCACATATGATAAATCAGAATCACAAACATTTTTTCCTACGGAATCTTAATTTATCGCATATGATAAACTAGGATCTTGCAAGAGATCAGTTCCTTCAATTTTTGTGATTAATCTTCATCAATATCATTGGATTGATGCAGGGTTAAGAAATCCATGTACAGTTTTGTACAAGAATGAGCACTGGAATGTCCCTGATTACCTTCCCTGGGGATTCCCTCTAGCCTTCCTTTACCTGAACAGATTTTCTGAGCTTTTAATTCACAAACCTGGAGAAGGCTTCCTGCTCAATCTCTTGGCAACAATACTTTCACCTCTGGTATCCTTTGAAATTATTATTTTTCATTTCGGAAAACGGATTTACACCGATAAAACGACATGGCTAGGATATTCTTTTTTAACTATCTGTATCGGTTTAAATTCATTTGCGTTTGCTACCAAAAGAACGTCGCACGTTAGTTTAAATTAAGAGGACTAATTTACTTTACTTGCTTGGTGCTCAATTAACAGAGATGGGGGTTTTCAAAATTTGTGGAGAGTGATATAAAGAAGAAGCATTGATTGGCAAAATATGGAATGGTTCCTAAACATAGCTTCCTTGAAGATATAAGTTCGTGTTTGATCTCAACAGTACCTGAAAGGTTCTACGACAGTGTTGAAGAGGGCAACATAATTCTGAAAAAATCTCAGAGCTTCAGCTTTTGTGAAGAAGGCATTTTGGTTGATGGTGAGACTACACCACTGAAGACTGATTTAGTGATGTGAGAGGTGGCTCAACTTGAGTGGTCCAGCTGTGAAACTCTTTGTGTTGTACAGCCTGTCAAGTTTGTTTCTTTCTCTACATGAATTGTGTTTCCATTTTGCATCAGCATGACCTCTTTGCATCAGATTTTTTTCACGTGGAATGCTGCAGTTGGTTGAGGTATATTGAGAGAATGATGTATTTGGGATAGGCGGGAAGTTGAGAGAGGAGGAGAGCAATCAGAGAGATACAATAGTTGTTTAGCTAGAGAGAAAAAATTCCAGAAAAGAATAGAAGGCTTGGGTGTGAGTTTTCTTGTTTTCTTGGTTTACTCTGGGATTGAAGTCTCTATTTGTATAATCTAGAAATGCTCTGTACCTTTGTAAACATATCTTCATAGTGGATGAGTAACAACACCAACAACTAGATGTAGGCTCATTTCCTGAGAGCTGAACCAGTATAAATTGTGTGTGTTCTTGTCTTTTTTTCTTTCTTTTTTTTCAATTGTTCTTGCTTTGGATTAGCTCATCTCACAACAAAATGGTATCAAAGCATGGTTCATGGAGATTTGCTTGAAGATTTTTTGTCTTGGTTCTAGAGCCTGCTAGGTGTTCGATTAAAGTCCTGAAATGGCCACTTCAACAACTAAGCATGAAGTTGAAAAGTTTGATGGCACAAATGACTTTGATGTTTGGAAGATGAAGATATTGGCTCTCCTTGGCAATCTGGGGTTAGATGAAGCTCTAGAAGGAGAGGACAAAATGCCTTCAACTTACATAGAGGAGAAGAAGAAAGATATTATGAAGAGGGTCTTCAATACTTTGATTCTTAGTCTTAGTGATAAGGTTCTGAGAGAGATTGCAAAAATGAAGACAGCAGCTGAGGTATGGCTCAAACTTGAGAGTTTATACATGACTAAGTCTTAATTATCTAGTCGTTTGTATCTTAAGGGAAGGTTTTTTACTTTTAAGATGCAAGATGGAAAGAATCTGCAAGATCATAATGATGAATTTAATAAATTGTGTTTAGACTTGGAAAGCATTCAGATTGAATATGAAGATGAAGACAAAGCTTTAGTGTTGTTGCATTCTCTTCCAAAATCTTATGAAAATTTTGTTGACATTTTGAAACATGGTAGAGAGACCTTGTCCCTAGAAGATGTTATTAGTGCATTGAACTCAAAAGATTTTCAGTGAAAATGTGAGATGAAAGAACAATTAGGTGAAAGCTTAACAGTAAGGGGAAGAACTGATAAAAGAGATCAGAAATCTAGAGGGAAATCTAGATCAAAGTCTAGAGGAGGACACAAGAAGAGTATCAAGTGTTACTACTGTCATGAGGAGGGCCATATCAGAAAATTTTGTCCCAAGAGGAAAAAGGGAGGCAAAGAAAAGGATACTGCGATTGGAGATGCTGCAGTGGTAGAAGATGGGTATGAAAGTGTTGATGTCCTAGTTGTAACAACTAACAACTCTAACAAGCAATGGATACTCGATTCTGGGTGTTCCTTCCATATGACTACCAATAGAGATTGGTTCGATTCTTATGAAAGTAGGGATGGTGGACAAGTGTTACTTGGAAACAACAAAGCTTGTAAAGTAACAGGAATTGGCTCAATTCGAATCAGAACTCATGATGGTATTGAAAGACTCTTGACTGATGTTAGATATGTCCCATAACTAAAGAGAAATTTGATTTCTCTTGGTATGTTAGACCAGAATGGATATAGCTACAAATGTGAAGATGGTGTTGAAAAGCCAAGATATAAGGCTAGGTTGGTGGCGAAAGGATTTACACAGAGAGAAGGGATAGATTTCAATGAAATCTATTCTCCTGTTGTAAAACACACTTCCATTAGAGTGTTGTTGGCTCTTGTATCTCAGTTTGGATTGGAGCTAGAGCAAATGGATGTTAAAACAGCCTTTCTCCATGGAAAGTTAGAAGAAAAGATTTATATGTCACAACCCGAAGGGTTTATCTGTAAAGGTGATGAAAGCAAAGTTTGTTTGCTTAAAATATCTCTTTATGGACTTAAACAAAGTCCTAGACAATGGTACCTCAGATTTGATGAGTTTATGATCAAAAACAAGTACACAAGGAGCATGTATGATAGTTGTGTATACTTCAGATGCATTGATGGAAAGCCTGCAGTGTTCTTGTTATTGTATGTCGACGATATGTTAATTGCTTCAAAAGACATGACAGAAATCAAGAAACTAAAGGAACAGCTGAGTAGGGAATTTGAAATGAAAGATTTGGGTGCAACAAGAAGGATCTTGGGGATGAATATATCAAGGGATGGAAGAAACAACAAGTTTTTTGTGTCACAAAGAGGGTATGTTGAGAAAGTTCTCAAGAAGTTTGGTATGGCTAACTCTAAAGCTGTACAAACTCCTTTGGCTGCTCACTTCAAACTTTCAGCAACTCAAGCACCTGAAATTGTAAACGAGAAAAATTATATGGAGAGAATTCCATATGCAAGTGCTGTGGGAAGTCTCATATACTCTATGGTTTGTACTAGACTAGATCTTGCCTATGCTGCAAGTTTAGTGAGCAGGTTTATGGCAAAACCTGGTAAACATCACTGGGAAGCTGTAAAGTGGGTTTTTAGATACCTAAAAGGAACTTGCAACTATGGTTTGAAGTATCAAAAGACTTGTTTCACAGAAAATGCTCTTGTGG
The DNA here is from genome assembly GCA_008009225.1 of Acer yangbiense. Lineage (NCBI taxonomy): Eukaryota > Viridiplantae > Streptophyta > Magnoliopsida > Sapindales > Sapindaceae > Acer > Acer yangbiense. The sequence continues at coordinate 54,094,112 of CM017764.1, read as the reverse complement.
GATTTGTGGACTCAGATTATGCAGGGGACCTAAACAAGAGAAGGTCATTAACAGGTTATGTGTTCACTCTTTTTGGTTGTACAGTAAGTTGGAAAACTACCTTGCAACCTGTAGTGGCTCTTTCTACAACTGAGGTTGAATACATTGCAGCCACAGAAGCAATTAAAGAAGCATTGTGGCTTCATGGTCTTATTAGAGAGCTAGGAATCAAGTAGGAGAATATTACAGTGTACTGTGACAACCAAAGCACAATACATTTGACCAAAAATCAAATGTATCATGAGAGGACAAAGCACATAGACATCAAGCTGCATTTTATCAGGGATATTATTTCTCAAGGAAGAGTATCAGTAGAGAAAATTCATACTGATGACAATCCAGCCGACATGTTTACAAAACCTGTTACAAGTATCAAGTTCAAGACATGCTTGGACTTGATAAATGTTGTTGCTGAAAGCTAGCTGGTGAAAATTGCTGGTGTAATCTGCAATGAAGTTATATGGCATCTCAAGCTTGATCCAAGGTGGAGATTTTGTGAGAGGTGGCTCAACTTGAGTGGTCCAGCTGTGAAACTCTTTGTGTTGTACAGCCTGTCAAGTTTGTTTCTTTCTCTACATGAATTGTGTTTCCATTTTGCATCAGCATGACCTCTTTGCATCAGATTTTTTCCACGTGGAATGCTGCAGTTGGTTGAGGTATATTGAGAGAATGATGTATTTGGGATAGGCGGGAAGTTGAGAGAGGAGGAGAGCAATTAGAGAGATACAATAGCTGTTTAGCTAGAGAGAAAAAAAATTCTAAAAAAGAATAGAAGGCTTGGGTGTGAGTTTTCTTGTTTTCTTGGTTTACTCTAGGATTGAAGTCTCTATTTGTATAATCTAGAAATGCTCTATACCTTTGTAAACATTTCTTCATAGTGGATTAGTAACAACACCAGCAACTGGATGTAGGCTCATTTCCTGAGAGCTGAACCAGTATAAATTGTGTGTGTTCTTGTCTTTTTTTCTTTCTTTGTTTTCAATTGTTCTTGCTTTGGATTAGCTCATCTCACAACAAGTGATATTGGCTACAGGATTCAGAGGTGATAAAAAGTTGAAAGACATTTTTGTGTCTCAAACTTTTCAAGACTACATAGCAGGGTCCCCAAGTGAAACACTTCCACTCTACAGGTTAGCTTTTACATATATAGAAATTATCAAGTGCAGGATTCCGCACGAAAAAACATGTGAGATATCGTACCTAAAACTTGCAGGTTACATATACATGTAACAAAAAAGTTACCAATATGGTCGAATGATGTATGATACTTTTAAAAACTGATAAATGGTTGAATGTTCAATCAGGGAAATGATTCATCCACGAATTCCTCAACTAGCGGTGATTGGATTCTCTGAGAGTATTTCAAATGTGCTCACATCAGAAATGAGAGTCCGGTGGCTAGGAGAGCTTCTTGACTGGGCATTCAAAGTACCTAGCATAAAAGACACGGAAAAGACACGGTGGAATGGGACCGATACATGAAGAGATACTCTAACAGGTACTACAGGAGATCATGCATAGGTGCCCTGCATATTTGGTACAATGATCAATTGTGCACGGACATGGGATGGAACCCAAAGAGAAAGAATGGAATTTTCAATGAATTGTTCGAGCCTTATGGACCGTTGGATTATGATACACCTTCAACAACCAATTAGTTCAGGTACTCGCAAGTATGGTATAGTTTGTGTGTTGGTGCATTTTAGGCAGATTCAATTTCAATACAATGGTCAATCTGCTGTAGTTGTTTTCTTTTTGCTTATTGTGTCAAAGCTGCATGTAGAATAAATGGAAGAAAAAATGATAATAAAAGATTGCTTCTGCTTTATATATGAATATGATCGGCAGATATATTTCAATTTCAATTACAATTATTTTCTCTTCTTTCTTGTCTCTCCCCAAGTGTGGTTTTTTGTTTTCATTTCACATTTTTCTCTCCATCGATCACAACCATAGCAACCACTTCACAGCTCATTCGATGTACAATCTTCATCACCAGCTTCTTCCTTGGCGATGAAGATCTTAACAATTAAGGCATATATATTCACTTGTCAAATACAATATTCATATGTTAATCTATTTAAATATAGAACAACAATATAGAATTATGTTCATTAATGCATTTGAAGAAACAAATAATTGCCAAATGTAAGCATTATTATTGATCAATAATTGGGGATATATCATCATAAAACAATCAGATCGGTAGTTCAAAAACCTTTGTTCAATCAAAAAAACACCAACAAAATAAAATAAACTATTCTGTTTAGTATTAATCCAGCTATATCCATTCCAGTAACATTCAAGATCATGAAAAAGATAATCAAACAAACAAAATAGAACAAAATCAATCAATTGTGTCCATGAAGACCACCTAACAAAATAAGTACTAACTATACATATATAAATAAATACATATCTATAGACAAATTTTCTATTATCAGTTCGAATTCGAATTGATAAAAGATATATCAGTTCCTTGTATGTGAGCCATTAAATTTAAATACTTTGACTTGGATGCATGCAGGGACGTAACCAGGATTAAACATTAGGGTGGGCAAGAATAATTTTTTTTTTTTCGATCATTAACATTATGAGAAAATTGTATAAATTAAAAATAAAGATACACCCAATTAAGAAGACAAAGCGGGGATTACTCTATAAATGTATATTCTAAATAAATACATTAAAAAATTAATAAAAAAACAAAGTCAAAACAAATTATAAAATAAATATAAAATGCTAATAATACAATCAAATACTAATTAAGTTATATCCTACGGTTTTTCAAAAGATCAAATTTATCAATTATGAAATCAGGATCAATAGCACCAGCAATTTCTCTTTCAACATAAACAACCATGGAGTTTGTTAAGAATTCATTTTCCATCTTATTGCGAAGTGATGTCTTTTTGCATTACGACCTATATAAATAAAAAAAAGACACAAAAATAAGTCATTAAATTAATTCTTTTATTACTTCTATATACGTCAAGAAATAAGAAATTATTTACATATATAATGTTCTTATATTAAAATATTAGTTGATTTATTCGAAATATACAAATACAATGTTAAAGGAAATATAATTCATTACTTTCTAAAAAAAAGTATAATTTTTTTAATTATTAGTTTAGTTTAATTATGATGAAGTATTCACGTCACATAGAAAAATAAATATTCACTTATATTACTATTTACTAACAAATCTAAAAACAAAAGAATAATTTTAAAAAAAAAAAAAATTAGCAAGCATGTATCTAAATTTCAACCAAAACAAAAATAAATTTATTAAACAATAATGTTAATTTGTAAATTACAATTATAATAACTAATAATTAGATTAATCCTAAAATTTAATTACAAAACAAAACATTTAAATTTATAATATTCATAAAAATATACCTAATTGGAAGATGAACTATTGATGTTGATAAAAAGGTTGGACTAAAATTTGGAGAAAGATAAGAGAGAAAATAATTATTAAAGAAAAAGAAAAAAAATTGAAATCAATTACGTGATAGTTGTTGTCTTTATGCCTCGAAACTTGTGAAGTGATGTAGATAGAAGTTTTCACTGCCTTGGTCGCCTGTTGCTATTTCCTGGTCTCCTAGACCTACGCAGTTTTCAATTTTCACAAATATAGTCATTAATTTTATTTTTATTTTTTACTTTAAATTTTTTTTTTTTTTTTAAGAGGCTAGGGTGGGCTTGAGCCAACCCTAGCCCAGCCCAAGGTCCGTCCCTGGCTGCATGCACTTGTCAAAGTATCTGTTAAATCCAATGGTCCACATGTAAGGAACTAATATATTTTATATCAGTTCGAACTGATAATAAAAATACTGTATCTATAGATCACTCAACATATCATAAACCAAGAAAGTGAAAAGGGTATCTTCATATTTTTTTTTTTTTCTTTTGTTAATGATGTTGTTGAGCATGTGCATTATGCTAAGCTGAGTAAATTTCAGATCTAAGAATGACATGAAAGTATTTTTCATGAAAATTAAATTATTTTTCACATAAAAAATATGTCATGAAATATTTGTATTTGTCAAGGCAAAAAGGTGTCACAAAAATAATTAAATTTCACAAAACTAATTATTTTCACGAAAAACATTTCACAATATTTATTTGTTTGTAAAAAAAAATCTATTTCTCACGAAACAAATATGAAATGTCACAAAATATTTTTATTTTCCCAAAACAAAAAAAGATTTTGCATGAAAAAAATTATGCTTCAAGAAAATTATTTCGTTAAGATTTGTCACGAAATTGATTACTTGGTGAGTCGTGACAAATCACTGATTAATTTGCGACAAATAAATTTACTTGTCACAAAAAAAAATTTTGATTTTGCATGAAAATATTTTACAAGGAAAAAAGTGATCTGTCACGAAAATTAATTAATTCGTGACAAATCAGCACACAAAAACAGATTATTTCGTGACAAATAAATGGATTTGTAAAAAAAAAAAAAAAGATTTTACATAAGGATAATTATTTTACAATAATAAAAATGATTTATCACGTAAAATGGATTACCTCATGACAAATCACAGATTTGTCACAAAATCTTATTGTATCGTGACAAATAAATGCAAAATAGTTGTTTTATAAGTATAAAAGTTGATTTGTCACGAAAACCGATTATTTCGTCACAAATAAATTTGATTTATTAGATTGATTTTGCACGAAAATAATTATTTTACAATAAAAAAACAGGCTTACACTATATTTTTATATTTGTCAAAAAAAAAAAAAAATTCACGAAAATAATATTAGTATTTCACGAAATTAAATTAAATATTTCACGAAAATGATTCATATTTCATGAAATGTGTCTATGTTTGACGAAAATGTTTTATTTTTGACTAAAGGTAGTTTAATATTTTACAAAACTGTTTATTTTTCACGAAATAGGATAAAATTCAAAACAAAAAAAAAAAAAAAAAAAAAAAAGAAGAAGAAGAAGAATTGACACACCTCTGTGTCTGCAGAATGGATCGTCGCCGCCGTCGTGTTCTCTCGGGGCAGTGGTGGCACGGTTCCGGTTCCGGTTCCGGTTCCGGTTCCGGTCCCGGTCCAGTCCGGTCCGGTCCGGTTCGGTCCGGTCCGGTTCGGTTCCGGTCCGGTTCGGTTCCGGTTCCGGTTCGGAACCGACGGTTCCAGTTCCAAGGTTTAGTGGAACCGGAACCGGAACCGGAACCGGCGGTTTTGAACCGGGATTTTTTTTTTTTTTTTTTTTTAACAAACAAAATAAATTGGATATAAAATTAATTGAAAATAAAATATATTGGGAATAAAATAAATTGCAAATTGGAAATAAAATTAATTTCAAATAAAATAATTAAAAAATGAAATAAATATTAAAAACCTTGGAAACTTTGAGATTAAGAGACTTATCACTTGAGAGTTGAGAGTGTTGGAGAGAAATTGGAGAGAATTGAGAAGAAATTGGTGTGAGGAAAAATTTTAAAAATGAAATAAATATTAAAAACCTTGGAAACTTGGAGATTGAGAGACTTATCACTTGAGAGTTGAGAGTGTTGGAGAGAAATTGGAGAGAATTGAGAAGAAATTGGTGTGAGGAAAAATGAGAAGGGGGGGGGGGGGGGGAATTTAAAAATGGGTAGCCGTTGGACCCCAACAGCCTGCTGACGTCAGCAGATCGTTGGGCCAAACGGTCGGCTGACATCAGCCGACCGTTGGGCTCCAACGGCAGCCCAACAAAAAAAAAAAAAAAAAATATTTTTTAATTCATCGAACCGCCGGTTCCAATCCGGTTCGACCGAACCATAGAACCAGAACCGAAACCGGCCTACTCCGATTCAGGTTCCGGTTCCGATGGTTCCAACCGGAACCGTGCCAGGTCTATCTCGGGGGGGGGGGGGGGGGGGGGGGGGGGGGGGAATTTAAAAAGGGGTAGCCGTTGGACCCCAACAGCCTGCTGACGTCAGCAGATCGTTGGGCCAAACGGTCGGCTGACGTCAGCCGACCGTTGGGCTCCAACGGCAGCCCAACAAAAAAAAAAAAAAAATTATTTTTTAATTCATCGAACCGCCGGTTCGAACCAAACCGGAACCACCGGTTCGAACCAAACCGGAACCGCCGGTTCTAATCCGGTTCGACCGAACCATAGAACCAGAACAGGAACCGAAACCGGCCTACTCCGATTCTGGTTCCGGTTCCGGTTTCGGTTCCGGTTCCGGTTCCGGTTCCGGTTCCGGATCCGGTTCCGATTCCGATGGTTCCAACCAGAACCGTGCCAGGTCTATCTCGGGGATGGGCGTTTCTTCGATGGACATAGGAATTATTGAAAAGCTTGAATTATTCAAAGTAAAAAGTAGTCTTCAAAATTTTAAATGTTGATAGAAGAGTAGGTAATACGTGGCATGCATGCATGCATGCATCTTACTTGATGGATTAAAGTACGAAATTACCCCCAATCACAAGTGCCCTTCCACCTAAACGGAGCGGCGTTTTCGGTTATTTAAAATTAATGCCCTCTTAACTTGAATAAACTGATCAACACTGACAATTAAGAGAGATTCTCCTTACAATCCATAAATTATCTATTTACACTCCAATTTAATTATTTTTATTAATGACAATTTTAACCTAAATTAAAATTACTAAACAAGACAAAAAAATTCTAAAGACACTTAAAACTAATTAAATTATTAAAAAAAGAAATTCTCTTTCCTAAATCATTAGATTAAATATTATGTATTAAACTCTATCTCATAAATCTATTATTGCCATATTAAGCTCTCTCTCTCTCTCTCTCTCTCTCTCTCTCTCTCTCTCTCTCTCTCTCCATTTTTCAAAAAAAAAATTCCTATATCCATACTTTCTCAATCGATCTCTGATTAATAGTTAAAGAAAAAAAAAACTTATGAATATTTTGGTTTTTTATTAGCAGTAGTATATATATATATATTAAAAAGTCAATACAAATACTTTGTTTCTAAAATATATATATATATATATATATATATATATATAAATATATGAAAACTTGATTTGTTTCAACTAGATTCAATTAAACTCAAAATTTCTAAGACTAATGAAATAATTAAAGTTATCTAGCAATCACATATCTACAAAAGTAACAAAAAGCATTTTCATATTTCGATTTTTTTTTTTTGAATAACAGGGTACTTGTTTTTTGTGTTTTGTTTTTAATATATACAAATATATATGGTTCCTAAAAATCAACCTTAATCGTAAGTTTTTTTTTTTTTTTCTTAACTGTTAGTCTTGCTTCAGAAATAATGAAGATAGAAAATTAGAGATATATATTGGAGGAGAGAGAGTTTAATATGGTAATTAAAAATTTAGGAGAGAGTGTTTAATATGTAATATTTAATCTAATGATTTAGGAGAGATAATTTCATTTTTAATAATTTAATTCAAAAAAGATTACTCTTCAGATGAATCCAAAGGCTACGATGGTTCGTCCTAACTTTTATTAAAATAAAATGGAGTGTCTTTAGAAAAAAAATATTTTAAAATGGAGTGTCTTTAGAAAAAAATGTCAAAAGATAAAAAGGATAATCTTGGAACAAAATGGAGTGTCTTTAGAATTTTTTTAAATTTAAATTTTGAGAATGAAGTCTCTTTAGAATAGAAGTGTAAAAAGAAAAAATTGGATTGCCAAAAGAAGCTCTCGACAATTAAAAGCGGATCTTTAGCTACCTTTGACAATCAACTATCTACCGTTGGATCTCTGATTGATCTAGTGGAAAGGTTGATTAATGCCACCTAGGCCTCAACTACTTTAGAATAATAATAATAATAATAATAATAAGATAAATTATTTTAAGAAAATTTTAAAATTTTCACGCACAGCTTTCTAAAATAATAAAATTTTAAATAACTTTATTGCTTTGTTAGTATCGTTATTCCATTTAAATACATCTAGGGCGCATTTACTAATCAGGAATAGAGGGAATAAGAATAAAGTTCCACTGGAAAGGGAATGGAAAGGAATCGGAATTAAGTTACTAAATTTCATTCCAGTGTTTATTAACAATTTAGGAATCAGAAATGGAATCAAATTTATTCACTTTCTAGTGTTTACTTCAACTAAGGGATCATCAGAATGATATATAATTGATTACAAAAATACCCTTGTGTATATAATATGTTGAAATATTTTTTTTTTATTATGAAAAACTATTTTTTATACTGCTCATAGCACTATAAATAGTAATTAACATCTTTATATCGTAAACTTTCAACTAATTAGTCAATAATAATTAAAAATTGAGGAGTACTTTAGATTTGAAAGCATAATTAACTTGATGTCGAATTAATTTCTCACATTTAGGTGCTTTTTTCCCTTCTCTCGAAGGTGGACTATTGAGTCGTCTTTCATAATATAAGCTTGCATAAGCATAACCAGCAGCACAAACAGCTTATATGGTTCGAAGTATGATGACCAAAGTGTTCAACGTAACAAACAATTTCTTCCTTCTTGATAAACTTATGCAAGCCATTTGTCTATACCATATGTAAAATGAACATTAAATACAAATCTATTAAGATAACTTCTTTTTTTTTTTTTTTTTTTTTAAGTCACTGTAGTATGTATATATATATATATGAACGGCTAATATATTCAAAGGGGGGTCATGAAGACCACCAAGAAAACACCAACAAACAAGAGCTGACAACGCAGCCTAACGAAACATAACCCACAAGCAAGAAACAGGACAACCAAGAAAAAATAGGAAACAGGGCACCCTAGCAAAACAAAGAAGACCCCCTTCAATGATATATATATATAGTCTTCCTATTATCAGTTCGAACTGACAAAAGTTATATCAGTTCCTTGTATGTGGGCCACTGGATTTAAATACTTTGACTGACAAGTGCATACAGCCAAGTCAAAGTATTTAAATCTAATGGCCCACATGCAAGGAACTGATATAACTTTTGTCAGTTCGAACTGATAATAGAATTTGTGTATATATATATATATATATATGAATATGTAATATTGCTTTATACTGCTTTAGTAAAAAGGAAAAAAAAAAAAAAACTTAAACAAACAAAATATATATATGGATGCAAACAGAAATTATATTATCAGTTCGAACTGACAAAAGTTATATCAGTTCCTTGCATGTGGGTCACTGGATTTAAATACTTTGACTTGGTTGTATGCACTTGTCGGTCAAAGTATTTAAATCCAGTAGCCCACATATAAGGAACTGATATAACTTTTGTCAGTTCGAACTGATAATAGAAAGACTGTGGATGCAAATACATGCTTCACGTAAAAAAAATTAAATAAATTAAATAAAATAAAATAAAAATAAAAAAACCTAAATAAACAGCCATTGTATAGAATTGACAAAAAGAGAGAGAAAACACCCATGAGTCAAAGATTTCTATGTATATTCAAGAAATTTAAGATTAAAAAAAAAAAAAAAAAGTGTACTTATAGCAAGATTCGGAGGAAAACGATGAACAAAAAAGAATGACAGAAAACAATCCCTAAAACAGAACGATATAGTGGAAGATAGTTTTTTTTTTTTTTTTTTTTTTTTTTTTTTTTAATAATTGTTATAAGTGAGGATATTTTAGTAAAAATACATTAATTCCCTTTTTTAATCGGGAAAGGGAACTTGATTCTTAGGGTGGGTGGGGGGAATCAAATTCCCTTTCCATCAGTAACTTAATTACTGATTTGATAGTGGGGTCCACGTAACTTAATTCTCTAAAAATTTAGTAAACACTGGAATTCACAAATCAATAACTTAATTCTCTTTCCTGAGTTTGATTACTGATTAGTAAACACGCCACTAAGTGATATAATTAAGGGGGGTGTATTCAATTAGGATTCTTGAGGACATTTAAAGATATTATAAATCCTGGTGTATTAAATTTGGACATTTAAAGACTTTAAAAGAGTCCATATGAATCTAGTGGTATTCAATTAGGATTTATATGGACTTTTAAAGAATCCTTCCAAATCCAGGTATATTGAATTGAGACTTTAAAAATGTCTACAAGAATCAAGGTGTATTCAATTGGGACTGGATTTTAAAGGATTTTCTTAAGTCATGGATTTTGATGGATTTTGGTGGACTTGATGGTGAGAGATATAAATATCAAATGTCATAACATGTCCAGCCTTCTCCCTAAAGATTTTGGTGGATTTTGCTTTCTCTCTCTCTCTCAAATCAAAAACGAAAAGCACTAATATGTAAAAATTAAAAAAATCGATGCATGTGAGAATAATAAGCTTCCATCCCCCGTATGTTCTGTGAATTAAAAAGGAAAAAAAAAAAACTGCACATAATTATATATGTGAGAATATGTTGCAGTCACATAATTATATACAATATAACAAGTACAAAACTCACTACATGCCAGAATTGCACAAAACAACACCAAATTAATCTATAGAGCCTATCAAACACCAAAATGCTCACTCTTTATTAGCTTTTTTTTTTTTTTTTTTTTTTTTTTTTGAAAAACTCTTTATTAGCATTTTATTTTAAAGAAAAATAATTCATCTACACTTCATGCAAGCAGTGCCTTTACGCAGATAAGCCTTAGCCAATTTTGGGTTCAATTCAATCACTTTGTTTGCATCAGCAACAACCTCAGACTATATATATACACAAATATAGATTGACTTGTGTATCAAATTTTACTCATTCTAACTTCAAAGGTTTTTTTGATAATTAGCTATAATTAGCTTACTACTGATAAGTCAGAGATAACAAATTCATGAAAGCCTTAGCCAATTTTGGATTCAATTCAATCGCTTTGTTTTCATCAGCAACAACCTCAAAATATATATATACGCAAATATAGATTGACTGGTGTATCAAATTTTGCTCATTCCAACTTCAAAGGTTTTTTTTTTATAATTAGCTATAATTAGCTTACTATTGATATATAAGTTAGAGATAACAAATCCATGAAAATCCTTAGATGTCTAAACAAATCCATAAAAGTCTGAGATAGATGTCTAAACAAATCCATAAAAGTCTGAGATGGATGTCTAAACAAATCAATGAAAATCCATGTGGATTTATAAAAGTCTGTAGAAATCCATGAAAATCTGTCACTTAAAAAATGTCTTTAAATGTCTTCAAGAATCTTAATTAATCCTAATTGAATACACCCCCCTAAATTAGGTATAGGACATATGATGTATGAATGATTAGAATGACCAATTAATTAACAAGTTTAGTGCACATAATATTATTTTTGCAAACATATTAACTTTAACCATATCACATTGGAATTGGTCCTAATAGTAGTATTAAGCTCATGTTGATTGTTAACTTGGTGTTACAGTGATTATAGTAAGACAAATTGAATGTTTAATAACATCAATTTAGTTTGTCTTACTATAACATCAATATAATTTGTGAGTTAAATATTAATAAACTATAAAAAATTTAGTCTTTCCCCACAAAACTTTAGAAGACAAAGCAAGATTTGTAGGCACAATTAACTTTTTCCCACAAAACTCAAAATTCATCGGCTAAAGGTACAAAATTTTTCCCAACCTTTCCCCACAAAACGAGTTTCGTCGGGAAAAGTAACCTTTCCCCACAAAACTCAAAATTCGTTGGCTAAGGGTATAAAATTTTTCCCAACCTTTCCCCACAAAATGAGTTTCATCGGGAAGGTAACATTTCCCCACAAAACTCAAAAATTCGTCAGCTAAGGGTATAAAATTTTTCCAAACCTTTCCTCACAAAACGAGTTTCGTCGGGAAAAGTAACATTTCCCCACAAAACTCAAAATTCGTCGGTTAAGGGTACAAAAATTTTCCCAACATTTCCCCACAAAATGAGTTTCGTCGGCTAAGGTTACAAAACTTTTCCCCACAAAATGAGTTCGTCGGGAAAGGTAACCTTTCCCCACAAAACTCAAAATTCGTAGGAAAAAGTTAACGGAAATTTTTCCCAACAAATATTGTATTTGAAGGGAAAAGTTAATTAAAATTATATATATATATACTAAACTTAATTAATTAATTAAAATATATATATGCTAAAAAATATTAATATGTTATATAGTTATATATACAATTGTTCTATTATCAGTTCGAATTGACAAAAGATATATCAGTTCCTTGCATGTGGGCAATTGGATTTAAATACTTTGACTTGGTTGCATACACTTGTCAAAACATCTTTTAAATCCAATAGCCCATATGCAAGGAACTGATATATTTTATATCAGTTCGAACTGATAATAGAAAGACTAGTTATATATATATATATTAATATATGGAATTTTTTTTTATTGTTAATTTATAATTTTTAGTTAAATTGGGAAATTGAGGAACGGGGGAAACGGAGAAACGGGGAAAATGGGAAAAAACGGGGAAAATGAAGAACTGAGATTGGGGATGGAGATACCTCTCCCCAAAATTCCCCATCCCCATTTTCCCCAAATGGGGAAATAGGGGGGATGGGGGAAGAGTTTGGGAAGTGGGGATGGTGATGAGGGGACCTGTATCTAGGGGTGGGCACCCAAACCGCCAAACCGATCAAGCCAAACCAAACCAATTTAAGCGGGTTGGTTTGGTTTCGTTAAATAAAATAAACCGATTTGGTTATTTTTAAGCAACCCAATTGGTTTGGGTTGGTTTTGTTAGGATTATGCTCAATAGCAAGAGTGTAATGTTGTAATTAACAATCTTTTTCATATTAATAAGGTGATTTCTGGTTTAACAAATCGTATAGCATTTATAGTTTAATATTATAATTGTCAAAGTAAATAATCATAAGGTCTAAAGACTATGAGAAAAGAAGAATTGTTCGTACATCTGGATATGTATGTGGTAGACACAATTCTTTAGTTAGTCTTGAATAATGTTCACAACTTAAGTTAAAGGTTGGGCACCTTTATCTTGTTAAAGTTGTAGAATTCTTTTACTAGCATTTGAGTGGGATCAAATGAGATATGATGAGTCTAAATCATCGGAGTGTCTTCGAGCAAAAGGATCTAGTGCACTGGGTGCATTGAACAGGATCACAATGAAAAGCTTTATCTAGAACCGTCAATAGATAATAGTCTTTTCATTATCAGGACAATCGGAGAGTCTATCTTAATCCTGAGATAAATGATGGACTTATGGTTGCAAGTGATATCATTTGAGTTATCAATGAGTACGATTATATCGCATAGTCTATCCTCGATAGTTTGGTGATATTCATTTGTTAATCGATAGAGGACTTCATTTATAGATATGGACATCGTGGCTCCATTTAATTAAATGAGAGTATAATATCATCATATGGATGTTTTGAGGTAATTGGATATTAAATCTCAACGTTGAGTTTTCGATAGTGTCTATTGAAAACATGGCTTCTGGACAAGTCAAAATATCCAAGTTCAAAACGTGGTCATATGAGTAAATATGGTAACTTGGAGAGTTATAGGCGGTCTATGAACTCTTGGCGATTACTGATATTAATCACGAGGATACACTATCTCCTATATGATTGTCTAGGGTATGAATGAGGAGCATCTTCCTTTTCTATCTTTATTTAAGAGTTCAATTTTAGCTCTTTAGTGGAATGAGTTAAAATTAATGGATCGGACCTAAGTGAATCATTTGTTGATTGTGATTAGGTTATGTCTATTGAAGCTTAAATTTAGATGGCCCGCCAAGATCCCAATCCACACGGACTTGCATGGATCACTTGATATATTCTACCGGACCAATTTAAGGGTCCATCTAGAATTGCATTTAATATATTAAGAATATAATTTGCACATTATTTAAGTAATGGGCTGCTCAATTATATTTATATATTAATGAAAGACATGTGGGCTTGTTTCTTTTAGTAAGAATGGGTCTGGTTCACATGTGGGCTTTTTATTTAAAGTCCAATGGATTAAATGAAATAAGAAAATAATATTTTGGCCCATTTATTCAAGTGGGGTGGCAAGGTTAAGTTTTAACCTAATATATTATTTTGTTTCATTTGTTTTAATTAAATAAGAATTAATTAATTTATTAATTAATTGTTTAATTAAGAAACAAATCTTTTCTGATTAGGAAATATGATTCCTAGTGTTATACTATTGTTGGTAGTATACTAAAAGTAAAAGACTTATTTGGTAAGAAAATAAATAATTAATTTTATTTATTTAATCAAATAAGAAGTCTTTTATATTTAGTCAAATAAAGGAATAAAAGATTTATGAATTCAATTAGGGTTTAAAGTCTTAAACTAAATAGGAAATAGGGTGCAATACAAACCCTTTTTGGGCTTGAGAATTGCGGCAACCCTAGTCCCTTTTAGGTTGTGATTTTCGGCCACCCTAAGTGAAAAGAAGAGAAGAAAATTTGGCCACCTATATAAGTGCTCTTATAGATTTCGGCCACCATGAGTTGTTCTGGAGACAATTTTTCTTCTTCTTCTCAATTCATAGAAAGCTTTTATTCTACTAAAACAAATAGGAGTGTTAGATTATTCTTTGATAGTATACTATTTGCTTAATCATCAATAAGCTTGTGTATACGATATCGATCTAGGTTCACGCGAGTTTCGATCATTAGATTGAGAACTCAAAAGTGACCTGAATAATCTCAGTCATTCTTTTGATTGTTTTTGTGACTAACAAAGAAAAGAAAGTTTGTTTTGTCCATTCACAGGTTTGCAATTCAGAGAAAAAGGGAGACCACGCTCCTAGGTGATCCACGTTCGTGCTAGGATTGAAGATCTTGCGGATTACCATCGACGTAAGTCAATCAGATCACGCGACAAAAGGTATTCTACTTTTTGGTTATTGTATATGCATGTTTAATTAATTAAAGGGTTTAAGGTTCATAAAGGAAAAATTTTAAAAGTCACTAAATCTTATTTTTAGTCTCGCTTCCGCTGCGTGTACTACGGTATTTTTCCCTACAGGTTTGTGGGTTGCGTTTTATCAAACCGTATAACCCAACCCAAACCATTACATACTTATATATATATATATATATATATATATATATATATATATATATTATTAATTAAATCATCGGAGAAAACAAATAAAAACTAAAATTAACCCAATGCAACAAGAAGTGAACTTCGAAACTTCAAAGTGGTTGTTTCGACGGTGGTAGATATTATTAATTTAGAAGCTTAAATGATTTAGTTTTATTTTATAGGTTTTAGGCGTTCTACACTTGAGTTTTTTTTTTTTTTTTAACGATTATCATTATGCATTCAAGTTAAATTTAGTATTATAAATTAATATTATTGTTTATCTTATTGATAATTGGTTTAACTACTTATATTGATAATTTGATATTATTAAATTTATTCAAATAAAAAATAATGTAATTATTTTCTTAAACCGTTAAACCAAACCGAACCAAATCAATTTTTATCGGTTTGGTTTGATTTGGTTTTATCTTTTAAATGGTTTGGTTTGGGTTGTAAAAAATTAAACCGATTTTATAATGGTTTGGTTTGGGTATAATCAAATCCAACCCATGCCCACCCCTACCTGTATCTATCCCCATTTCCCTAATGTGCAACCCTAAATTTGTCATCGATTAGCACCATCTCAATTGATTACCACTTTGAGGTATTGATCATTTAATTAAATAACAGAAATTGAAAAGAAAAAAAAGAAAAAAAACAATTATCACCAAACCCGATTTGCAATCCAATAAATATTTTTCAATATATGTTTGTGATTCAAATTAGATTTTTGATTAGTTGAATAAATTTAAATTTATCTAACAAGTTTTTTTTTTTTTTTTTTTAATTTCTAACAACCCATATAGGTTATATATAAATATTGTGCAATTATTAACAAATCAAGTGTTGTAGTCTAGCGGTATAGGCTTACCACTTTGATATGAGTTTCTCATAATGACAATTAATTGTCAATATTATCAAGGGTGGGCCGGCGGTGGTTGACGGTGGGGTGGGGTGGGCCGGCGGCGGTCGACTGTGGGTTGGGCCAGTAGCGGTCGACGGTGGGGTGGCCGGACGACAGATTAATTTTTAAAGTAGTTTTAGTCGACGAATGTATTTCGTTTGCTAAGGTTTTAGCCGACGATTTTATTTCGTCGGCTAAAACTTGTTTTTCGTTGGCTAAAACAGTTTTTAGCAAGTTTTAGCCGACGAATGTATTTCGTCAGGACAGGAAAGATAGGTTTTAGCCAATGAAACTCAAATTTTCGTTGCCTAACACCCTGCCCGACCATGATGTCCCCACGAAATTGCCGACGAAATTTTTTCGTCGCGTAATACCTTTCCAGATGAATTTCGACCTTTCTCCACGAAAATAATTTGTCTGGGAATACTAAAATTCTTGTAGTGTAAATATCATTAGCAAACAAACATTAATTCTTTTAAATAATTAATACGTAATATCTCTATGTAATCCAGTATAAAAAAATATCTTTTAAATTTTGTTATTACTTTTATCATAACTATTTTTTTTAAGGTACTAATATCATAACTATTAAATGAGTGTTTTAATAAATTGATGTAGGACGATAGTATATGACATACATTATACTCATCGTATTTTGAAATTGAATTTTATTAAGATTTATACCTAACTAGTGTGTAACCCGTGCGATGCCCGGGCTTTGTTAAAAAGATATTTAAAATTTACCTTTTCTTTTCTCTCAAATGTACATTTTCAATTATTTTTTGTTAATTTCTCATTTCATAATATAATTTAGCTATTTAGATTGCTATTTAGCTCAATTTGAGATATTTTTTACGGACCATTCTCCCTTTAAGATTCAATTAATGTGTCAAGTGCACTAAATAATTTTATAGGTTCAATAAGTATTACATGATAATTTCAATAATTCAGTTGTTTCAAATTTTACTTAAAAGCCACTATAAAAGTCATCCATAAGTATTACATGATAATCTCAATAATTGAAATGTTTCAAATTCTACCAAAAAACCATCATAAAAGGCAAATGAGAAAAATTTGAGGATTTTAATTGTATTTAATGGAGATGTTATTTATGTATTTTTTACTAAGGTAAATATTAGACATGGAAATAAAGAGAAATGCTTCTACATCAGTTAAAATATAGCACGTTTTCATCAAATAAATAAATATATATATATATATATATATATATATATATACACGTAAATTTCTAAATAAAATAAAGCACCAATGCGTTCAATGTCTATTTTTTCAATATTGAAATTAAGAAGAACACGGTGAAAAGTTTTTGTTTTCATTCTTTGGAAAATTAAAAAAAAAAAAAAAAAATTGTTGTTATAACCTCCCAAATCATCATTTAGATGTTTTAATTGTTTTTTTTTCCCAAATATTTTCTAAAAGTATTCTTATCTTGGCTCCAAAACCCAACCATGGACTCCCATTCATCCGGCTTCTCTTCCGAAGTACTCTTATGATTACAACAATTTAGAATTATTTTCATCTCCTTTTCTTCTCAATCTCCTTTTCTTATGATTACAACAATGTCTGGAAATCAAACCAGACATTTAAGCTTAAATAATACTTAAAGAAATTGTAAATTTATTATTTCAGTGATAACAACAAAAAAGATATTAGAGAAAGATATTGAGAAAATAGAGATTAGAGATTTTTAAAAAACATAGCTATCGTCTTTTGTTCCAGATATGCGAAAGTTAAGATTTTTCAAATAAAAAATGAGAGATGATGATATTAAATAAAGAAAATAAGGATGGGGTTTTCAACTGTTCTTACCATATGTAAATATATATTAATTTTTTCATAACAATTTTACCTTTTTTAAAAGTTATTTTAATAATAATTTGACTTGAAACTTGTTATTCCTCTAATTATTTTTTAGTTTTTAATCTTTAATGCCAATTTTTTTAAAAAAATAGTTTATTTGATTCATGTAATTAAATATAAATTTTAGTATTTGTTATAATTTTCATTATTTTTATTTTAGAAAACAATTTTCAAAAAATTCTACCACACACAATTTTAATCTTGAAAAACATCTGATTTAATTTTTCTCTTGTTTTCATTTTAAAATTTTGTTCTGAAAAGAAAAAAAAAACAAAAACAAAAAAAAAACAAAAAAAACAAAACGTTAACAATAAGATAATGAATAAATCAATAAAACAATAAAACATTAATTTAAAGAACTTACCTTGATAGAGATATTGAGAATATGAATTTTCAACCTGAAAAAAAAAAAAAAAAGCAGAATAATAAATGAATAAAAAAATGAAAACCATGAAAATATGTGAAACTTAGGAAGAAAAATAAAAGTTTAAAAGAGTCATGCTTAGAAAGTAAATTAAAATAGGAAAATTTAAGGAAAAATTTAGGATCTTTATAAGCAAAAGTCTCTTTTATAATGAAATTAAAAATCCAAGAGTCATGCTTAGAAAGTAAATTAAAATAGGAAAAGCAAAAGTCAAATTAAATACACACTTGAAAGACAATTTCACATATTAAATTGAAATCAATCATATTATATCAATCTTATCTTGAATTTATCTTGGCAGTTTAAGAATCCAATATGTTCCACGTTAAGGTTGAATAGGAAATGGCTATTATTTATTTGCTTTTATTATAATTATTATTATTATTATTATTATTATTATTATTTAGTTAATTGATATAAAAAAATATTATTTACTAAATTGATTTAATTGTAGCATTTATTTATTTATTTTATTTTTTGAAGAAAGGAAAAAAAACATTTAATAATAGAAGATATTAGGAACAATCATATTTGATTACATTTAATTTCAAAGATCTCAAACGGCGACATGTGGCGCTGTGAAACTATATATATATATGAATAGGATATTTTGTGAAATTGAATTTTATTAAGATTTAAACGTAAATAGGATATTTTGTCACAAATGTCTCTTAATGCTACAACTATGTATATCAACCTTATAAGCATTTATCAAAATACTATCTAACCTTATAGGTACACGGGGATTTCCTTTTTTGATGCTCCCCCCTATTATCGCTGATCTTTTGAAAGACGACTTCGAGGAGTCTTCTGTTGCTAGGACTGTTTCTAGGACCTAGTTGTCTCTTGTTTCGAGCTTTTGCCCTCTCTCTCACCAAAAAAAAAAAAAAAGACATAGGTACACTAATTGAGTATTTAAGTTCATTAATGGTATGATTGATTGATTGCTATCATACCACTAATGAACTTAAATAAATACTCAATTAGTATAAATATTATATAACGATAGATATTATTAAATATCGGATGAATTTTAATTAGGATCAATTAATAAATGTAAAGGTAATTATTTATTAATTGATAATATAAATATGATATTAGTTAAAATAGATTGGTGCAAATAAAATATCATATTTGAGAGAATGGGCATAATACGTAAATAAACCATATTGTATAAGAGAAATCTAGTAGGCTTATATAAAACACGTAATTTAACACTGATGTAAATTTATGCAATTGTTAAACGTAGTTCAACATTGCGTAAACATAGAGTGTGGAATTTATTAAGAAATATATGTATGTAACCTAAAAATAATTTCCTAACTTGTGGCGTAGGTGACATCTGTAATAAATGAAAGATTATTACTAAAAAAAACACTATAGGGTCACATTATTATATGGTCAATACTTTTTAATGTATGTTATATTACTTTATATATAAATTATCCTAAGAATATTAAGTTAACTAATCTACTTAATAAAAGATATAGTTTATTCTCTTATACACTTAAGAATTGATTCTAAATCGGTTAATTAAGTAATGTTATTATACAATTATTATCCATTTAAATTTATTATTATATACACCACATACAATTATTAATTAACACTAAATTTAAATTCAAATATAAATTTAGGGTTCGTTTGGTGTGTGGGATAGGATATGATTCACTACAACAAATTAGGTCTACCGCAACACGCAATGTGTGTTGCGAAAACTTTTCGCAACATGCCTTGCCTGTTGTTGATACGCCTGCTGCCAAAAGATGATATGCATTTTACAACTTACAGCGTGTGTTGTTATAACTAATGACAACGTCTATATATGTTGTCGTACATATTTGTAACAACGCACCTTGTTCGTTTTCAAAAATATTTATGGCAACACGCACTATACATAAACGTCTATAACAACACGTGTTGTGTGTTGCTGTAGATAAGTACCGCAACAAATGTAGTACGTTGCGGTAGATGTTAACACTCTGTCGTCGCCATCCGGCCACCTGACGTCGTCCGGCAACCCACCTCTGTCGCCGTCGGCCGTCCACCCACCCACCATTGTTGTCGTCTGTCAACCATTCGGCCACCAACCGCCATCCGCCGTCCCGCCACGACCGTCGCCTCCGGCAACCCACCGCCGCCAACGTCCTTCCGACCACCGACCATCACCGCCGCCGTCCACCGTCCACTGTCCGCCGCTTCTGATAATAATGAAAATTAATTGTCATTAGTGAGAATTGAACTTGAGACCTCAAGTCAATAATTGAAAGTCTTTACCACTTGACTACAAGACTTGTTGTGTTAACAATTGAACAAGATTTATATATAACCTATATGAGTTGTTAGAAAAAGAAAAAAAAAAAAAAGCCTTGTTAGATAAATTTAAATTTATTCAACTAATCAAAATTCTAATTTCTATGATTGACATATATTAAAAAATATTTATTGAAACTTTTAATAAAATTATATTTTTAAAAACATATATAGTCGAGTTATTGGTCAATACTCTATGATCACATCTGGTTACATGGTGGAATGGTAATCAGAATGGTAATGAGAATGAGAATGAGAATAAGAATGGAAAGGAAATGAAAGGAAAGGAAAACTAAGTTTTTTGTTTGATTGGAACTTTAGAATTAGTGTCTGAATCAGTATTATTTTGTTTGGTTAACAACGGAATGGAATTGAGTTAACTGTATTTTGACCAAAATACCCCTAATTATAAAACATTCATAATAACATGATATATTATGGATAATATTAATAAAATATAAAAGTATATTATATATATAATTATATATTATTTAATAAAATAATATATAATATATAATACATAGTACATATAATAATATATATAATTTATAATTTACAATATATATATTATATTATAGAATTTATATAATAATATATTTATATAATATAAATATATAA
The DNA here is from genome assembly GCA_008009225.1 of Acer yangbiense. Lineage (NCBI taxonomy): Eukaryota > Viridiplantae > Streptophyta > Magnoliopsida > Sapindales > Sapindaceae > Acer > Acer yangbiense. Next base: position 54,072,964 of record CM017764.1, on the reverse strand, counting down.
TATATACCCCTAATTATAAAACATTCATAATAACATGATATATTATGGATAATAATAATAAAATATAAAAGTATATTATATATATAATATATAATAGATTTCTATGGCTGAATTGAATAAAAATAAATAACTAAATATTTAAATAATAAATTTTAGTCAAAATTTTAAGTTTTTTAATGTAGCGTAACCACCCTAATAATTATGTTATTGCTATATATCTGTCTATATTGCTACAGTAAACATTCTTTAATAATATAAATAAAATGATCAAATATTAAATTTTTATTTTTATCTATTTAGATTAAATTAATTAGTATAAAAAAAATGAGCATTAAAAACACCATATTTTGAAAATGAATATTTAGTTATTTTTAACAACATGCATAATCTAGTTGTAAAAACTCAGAGTTTCGACAACATTAAAACAAAGTATGTTGTTAAAGATAAGTCTATGACAACAATAAGATTGGTGTGTTGCAGAATATGTTACTTTTAACAACATAAGTAAGTGCATGTTGCGAAAAACACATTTTTAACAACAAGCAAAGCTGCGCATTGTGAAAGATAAACCCTTTTAACAACGTGAAGATTGCGTGTTGTGAAATGTAGGAAATTTAGCAACATGCAAGTCTGCGTGTTGCGAAACTCAAGACATTTAACAACATGCGGGTTTGTGTGTTGCGAAATGCAAGAAATTTAACAACATGCAAATTTGCGTGTTGCGAAAAACTAATAGTTTAACAACATGCGAACTTGTGTGTTGTGAAAGACAAGTCGTTTAACAACTTGCGTAAAATGTGTGTTGTCATATATTGTGATTTTTTAACAACTCGCATTGCGTGTTGTAATACGTAACCTTTCGCAACATTTATCAGTTATACGTTGCAATATGTCTCCCATTATTGACTACTTACGCATGTGTGTTGTTGAAAATCACTTCCACAACATGCATTTTTCGCGCGTTGCGATATGTGACTTTTGGCAACATTTACCTGATGTATGTTGCTAATTGAATGTTGTCTTAGACTGTTTTTCTTGTAGTGATATTATTTGCACGGGATTGAACTAGATTGGATGGGATGGAATAGGATTGGAGTGATTAATTAAAATATTTAAATTAAAATAATTTATTTAAAACCAATTCCAAATAAAATAATATTCATTTTTATTTGTTAATATTAAAAATTATTATTTTTAAAATGTTTAAAATAAAATATGTTATTAATTATTAGAATATATTTATATTTTAATAACATAAAAAATAAAATAATTTGAAAAGAGAAAAAAAAAAAGTATAAAGTGGTGGGACTAAGGGTATGTTTGGTGCATGGGATGGGATAGGATATGACTAATTTTAGTCTCATTTCCCATGTTTGTTGGTTGCATTATCACATGATACTAAAAGCCTTCCAACTTCAAAAAGACCGAATATATTATATATATAACATTAGTAATATTAAATCTAGCATGAACACTAAATTATCATTAATTGATAATATTATTCAATAAAGTATAATTGTTGTAGTTAATTAAGTATTGTCTCGTTTTTAATTACATAATTTGGATTATATATAAAGTTTAAGACTTGCTTAATAAGTTTTGTACATAAGTGAAAGCTGAAAGACATAGTTAAAAATATAATTTGGACCGATCAATCTTTTTGACATCGACAAAAAAGTCTACACTATGTTTAATCCACAGAATCCTCAACACTGATAATCTTTCAAATTCTTAACTTGACAGTAACCGGAAGTACGTAGTAGTGACAATGAAGCAGTAATTAACAACATGCATGAGGAATTAGATATGTTTAATTTGTTAACAAGAAATCAATTTTAAGTTGCAATGGTGAAGCTAAAGAAAAGCATGTTGTCTGGAAATATGAACAATTATTCATAAAAGATGAATTGGCAAAAAGTTGTTATGTAGCCTTAAGGTAGAAGCTTGAAATATAAAAGGGGAATTATTATTTTAGTCCCTATGTTTTTTTTTTTTTTTGACACTTTTTTAACTGTCTTTCCATTTTTCGTTGAATGGTCCCTATGTTTTCAAAAACCCCTCAATTTGATCCTTTTGTCAGTCTGCCGTTAGTCAAATTAAACGGTTCTAAGGGTATTTTTGTCTTTCAGCAATGATATGCCACATGTCAACACACAAATAAATAGAAAATTTTAAATTTAAATAATATAAATTAACAAAATTAACAAAAAAAAATCAAAAAATGATTCTAATGGACAGTCCACCATATCAAAAAAATTAAAAAAAAAATTAACAAAAAAATAGTAATTAAATTTAAAGATTTTTTTTTTATTAGGTGGAGATCCAGATTGGATCTACACCATCCATCACCTGAGATGGACGGTGGAGATCCAATCTGGATCACCACCTAATCAAAAAATAAATAAACTTAATCTTCTTCATCTTCCACCATGTTCTCGATCAAAATCCATCTCTCTCTAGCTCTACTTTTGTCGATCTCTCTCTAAATCAACATCTCTCTCGATCTCTTTCTCCGATCAACCCAACAAAAATTAAACCCAGCTCACTCTCTTTCTCGATCAACCCAACAAAAATCAAACCCAGCTCATTCTCTCCTTTCTCGATCTCTCTCTAACCTCCATGAAAACCCAGATTTGAGTTTGGGGTTTTGGAGTTTCTTAGTGAAATCAGTCTGGAGAACAACAATTTGAGTGGTAGAGTCCCATTTTCTTCCAAGTTTACTTCAAAAGTTGGAGCAAAATTGAAGTTGAAGGGCAACCCAGTTTGAACGAGTCTTCTCCTTGGGAGAAATCACCATCACACATCACCAAGTCTCGATTCAGTAATTGCATTACTTGCTGTACTTCCAATTTTAGTTTTGTAGTTATTCTTATAATAAGTTTTCTTTTAATCTTGGTATTTGGTCATTCCTGTGATAAATTACAGAGGAAATGGACTGGGACAGAAACGGGAAGGTCAGCTTCCGGGAATTCCTCTTTGCTTTGATAGGTTAGGTTGGGATCAACAATGATGAAGAATCACAGACCGGGAATTAAAGCAAGTGCCAGACTGTTGGGGATAATCCTCTAAAACGATGAACGCGGAAATGCTGTGCCTAATATACGCCCATAACTCATAGCAAATAATAAAGTCAATAAGCAGAAAAATAGATGAGAGAGAATAAAACAATCATAACACAAGATATACGTGGAAAACCCAAAACGGGTAAAAAACTACGGGCCGTTAGGACGACAGAGAAAGTTCCACTATATGATAAATTGTTACAACCATATACTCCAGGATTCTCTCTCACACCTACGGATCTCTAACTTGATCCACCGATATTCCCTTGGATCCCTCCTCGGATATTCCCATTGGGTCTCCCCGGATCTCACTCACACTCTCTGATGTTTACATGGTGTTCTTTTTTGCTCCACACAAAATAACCTAAATACAAGGTCTATTTATACTAGTTACAGGGAGTATAATATAAAAGGAAATCCTACTCCTAAACGTACAAGACTTACTTGTTCCACATAAATACTATTTCCTTTTATGACAAGTCTTCTTGTAAGGACAAGTCTTCTTGTAAGGAGTATATCCTTTTCCTTCAATCATAAGAACTTCCAGAAACAAACTACTTCCTTTTCCATTGAAGATTTCCCGTTTCACGTATGCTTATTATTGACTACGATTCGGGTCACGGTTGTACACCCGCTTCCTAAACCGTTACAAGTCACCTTAAATTACATCGCTCAGAAAACCGCGATCCATACGATGAAACAAACCACTTATTCAGTTCTTCATGATCTTCAAACCTCCCTAAAACACCGCCTTCAACTTCCAAACGTTATCCCACGTCTTCTAGGAAGTACCACAACAGTTGAGTCTTGTTTGGTTCACATCGGGTTCGCTTAGGAATACAAGTCAAAATCTAACACAGACAACATATAAAAGAACCTGGTGATAGTCCGAAATGAGGTCAAGGTGATGCATTTGTTCATACATCTGATACACCCCAAGTATGTTATTCAAAACTGTTGTTGTATAATGTTTATGTCAGTTATGATCTTCCTCTTTTAGAATTGTAAAAACATGAAACTGTTGTATAATGTTTATGTCATAACTGATCTTCTTTTAGAATTGTAAAAATATGTACCGTTCAATAAATTTAACTAATAATTTAGTGATGATTATTATTTCTTCTTCCAGCATATCTTCTTGTTGTGTGTGAACTATAGTGGTAAAGTTCTGTATGAGAAATAGTTCAGCTTATTGTTTTAATTGATGATATATGTTGGATGTTGGAAGGGAGAATATGGGTTTATAAAGATTGAAGATTGATGAAGATGGGTTGGTGATGGTTGATTGTTGTAAGAAATTGTGAAAAAAGAAAAAGAAAAAGAAAAAGAAAAGTGATGGTCGATTGATCTGGTTTGTAAGTAGTGGAGTTTTTGTTTTTTGTTTTTTATTTTTTATTTTTTTTAAAAATGATTAATTTGATGTCTATTATTATTTTTTAATTTGACATCTATCGTTGTTGTTTTTTTTTTTTTTTTTTTAAATTAAGATTAAATGTTAAATGAATTTTGAACTGATTTTTTTTTTAATTTCTCTCTCTATTTTTTGTATTTCTTTATAAAAAATTCAAATTTTTATTAACATTTTGACTATTTTTTATTTTTAAAATTTTGGTGACACATGTCATATTATGATTAGATTACAAGTTAGGTTAAATTGTAAAAATTGACAATGTTAGAGGGTTAAATGGTCATTTGATTTAAGTGAAGGGTAAGTGAGTCAATTTACATTTTCTGTGATCGTTGACCGTTAAAAATCTGGTCAGAGAGACTAAATTGATGAGTTTTTGAAAATATAGGGACCAATCATATAAAAAGGGAAAGACAGTTAAAAAATTCATCATGGGCCAAAACATAGGGACTAAAATGATAATATCCCAATATAAAAAGTTGTTAAAGCAACTCATAATTTGATGTTGCCATGAGTAAGTATATTGTTCAAGAGCTTGATTCTCGATTTTGTTGTTGTTGTTGTTGTTGTTTTCGAAGTATCGCAAGAACTATTATAATAGGATTGCCAAGACCTGTTGAGATCAAACAATACATATGCGGTTAAGATATTTACTCCCATAACGAGAGATAACTACTCACATAACCCGAAAAGAAAACTCCCCAAATATGCTTGTAAAATGTACATTGTGAGATTTGAACCCCTCACCATTTATATGGAAGGGAGGTGCACTACTAGCTCTGTTAGTAGGTGTCCTCAATATAATATTTAAATTTTGGTTGGTATATAATCTTAAGACTGTTTGGCAGATAGGATTGGACTATTTCCAATTCTATTCCCATGTTTAGTGAGCACACCGGATCATTACCAATCCGATGGAGCTCACCTCTTATTCAGTTGTGGCGGGACTATTTAGTCCCACCACAAATGCTGGAGCTATTTTAGTTTTAAGCTTTTATTTATTTATTTTTTATAGAGATCCGACCTTTACTTATTTTATATTTTTACTTTTTTGATTGCGACCCAGTCTTTACTTATTTTATATTTTTTTCTTACTTTTTTGGTTGGGACTATTTTGGTCCCAGCCTTTTGTTCCTATTTTTTTAAAAAATATATATATAATTTATATTTAAAATATTAAATTTATTTAATCTGAATTAAAAATTAATTTAATATATGTTATTTTTTTCTAATATTTCAATTAACCTTTAATTGTTATTTTATTTCAAATTAATTTTATTTATTTGTAAAAATAATTTATTTTATTTACAAAATAATTTAATAATTCTTTTAACAAATTTAATTTAATTTTTATTTTCTTTAAATTGATTAAAATGATTTTATACTTGCCTCTAAAAAAATAATTATTTTCAATTATTTTTTATTCAATCTCATGTTATTCCAAGTAAGAGAAAGTATTATATTAGTCCAATCCGTACTGCACCAAACAGATCACAATACTAATTTAGTCCAGTCTAATCCCGCGTACCAAACGCACCCTAAATATTATATCATTTATATGGGAGTAGTTTAAAAGATTGTAAAAATAAATAAAAAAGAAGAATGATTTTATTATTTGTGATACTAAGAGGTCGTTTGTTTTTTCCATTTAAGACTTAATAGGTTTGAATTGAATTCATTAAGTTGTTTTTTTTTTTTTTTTTAAGTGGTCAAACAACTTAAAAATATCAAAAAACAACTTTAAAAAAAAAGTAAGAAATCCTGATTTTTAACTTAATTCCAAATCACTGAATTATAATTAAAATATTTTCTTCGAAGTCTATCCTCCAAAAAAGAGATATATTTCTAAATTTATCCTGATTTGATATGGTGTATAATTCTTTCTTTTAACGTATTTCTTATTTTAAAAGGTTTTTAGAAAGAAAGAAAAAAAAAAAAAAAAAAATCTTAATCACTTCTCATATTGAAATCTTCATGAATTAAACAATCGAATTTCTCTGCTACCAAATCATGGTAAAAACTCTTTAATTTTTTATTTTATTTTATTTACGTGTAGTGGCAGTTTTAAAACTCTTTAAACATAATCTAAAATGATAATTTTCTATGATTGTCATAGTTGCAGTTATATAATTTATCAAATATTATTTTTATGGTTGCATTCAACATTAAGTAGATTTCGTGGCTTGAAGAAGTTATAGAATAATTGTTTATATATATATATATATATATATGTACTGGTGTATATAATTTAGGGACCTATTTCAAAAAATATATATATATATTAGTTTCTGGTTGCATATGATCAAGGAAAAAAAAAACGAAAAACGAAAAACAAAAATGGTTTCTAGAATTATATACTGGATATTTAAACAATATGTAAAATTGAACTTGAACTTTTTTTTTTTTTTTACAATAAATTGAACTTGAACTTTATTTGCTGAATAACATACAAAATTATATTCCTAGATCAATTTTTTGTTTTGTTAAATTAAACTTTGTTTTTAGAAGAACATTCAAAATCTTATAAAGAATGTTGTATGTTAAATTACTTCTTTTAATTAGTATGTGTACAGATGTAAAATTACTTCTTTTCAGGTAATTTTTTTTTTTAAAAACAAACATGTTGACAGTACATTCAGACGTGAGGAAAAAAAAAAACAAAAAAACAAAAAAACATGTCATTCAGATTCAGGTTTCAGTCACTATTCAGTCTTCAGTAAAATTCAGGACTATTCAGTCTTCAGACAAAAAAACAAACGACCCATAATTCTATTACAATGTAAACCTATTTATAGGTATAGGATATTACATTAAAGGGAAATACAAAATAATATGGAAACAATTCAAATTTAAATTCAAATCAAAATATAACCATATAAAACTAGTTGGTCTTTTAAAATAAAATAAAAAAATTCAATTTACTTGGTATTTAAAAAAAATATAAAAAATAAAAATAAAAATAAAAAAAATAAAAAAACGTCTGCATTTTAAGAAATAAACAGTAATAATGTAATTGGTGGGCCCATAAAAAACGAAAACATTAAAGTAAAAACATAAACATTTTTTTTTTTTTGAAACAAAGTAAAAACATAAACATAAGAACATGTATGAGTTAATTCAAAAAAAAAAAAAAAAAAGAACTTGTACGAATTGTTTTCATTACACACGTTTTTCTATGCTTTAAATAAAAAAAAATGATTTTAGAAACAATATTTTAATGTTTTTAAGGTTCAAACACCGAAAAACCTGCTCCTAAAGATAATGATCGAGATATAATATATATATATATATATATATACACGAAGGATAGTTGTTAACTTGTGCCCTGCCTAACGGGCATGTTAGACACAAGTTAACAACTATAAAAGGAAAGTACTTATTGTACATTTTGATTCAATCCATATAATAAAAGTATTTATATAATTAATACTTTTTTTAATAGTAATTATGTAATTGTTAACTTGTTAACACTACCTATATATAAATGCTGCGTGTTTTAAAGCTTTTAGAACAGAAACAGTGAAATAAAAGTGAGCGGTAATAGTAAAAAATATGTGACAATAGTAGATTTTTTATTTAGATAAAATGTACCATTATAGACTACATGATCATCAATTTTAGCAATCTATAAAAACAAGGGAAAACCTGTGCAGCGGTTGGGCTAATAAACCAATATTAACAGCCCTCCTATCACAAATTGACATGTCAGCAAAAACATACCAAGGGAATTAGTGTTCACCACACACAAGCCCCTCTTCTCCCTCCCAAAATCGTGTTTTTGATTTCAGATTAATAAAAAAAAAATCATTAAAAAAAAAAAAACAAGAAAACCCCTTCAGAGATCACACCAAACACAACCTACTCTCACTCTCATTGGTATTCATTCGATCAATCACAACGAAAAGTAACGAAAAATTCAAATTTCATTCCATACCCATCTCTAGGTAGACCTACTCGTTTCTAGGTTCTTTTTCTTTTTTTCGTTTCATAATTTGATGTTGCTTGAAATTGGTTTTTTTGCTTGTTTGTCTGTTTGGGCTCTATCATGTTTCAATCGTTTTTTGATGACTAAAAAATTTGTGATAACGAACTCTAAATGAATATATGTATCTATATATGATTTTGTGTTAGGAGGATGCAGAATCAGGAAGAGTGTGGTGGTGGTGGTGCGACGTCGTGTGAGTTCGAAGATTGGGGGAGTTTCGGTGATGAAGCTATTATTCAACGAAAATCCGAAATTCTTGCCGATGAATCCCAGAATATCCCTTTCGTTGCTGACAAGGCAAGAGTTTTCTTTTGCTACATTGTATGACTTATTTGGGAATTTTTGTCTCTGATTGTTAAATGTTTTATGTGTATATATCAGTGGAATTTGATGGTTTGATATGTTTTTACCTTTAAGAGGCATGTGTGTGTGTGTGATTTAGGTACAATTTTGGGTTTTTTATGATTGCAAGACTAAGAAATTTATTTGACTAAGATTTTGCATTGTATTTATAAAAAAGAATTTTTGCATGTTTTTTTGTATATAGAAAAAGTGCTTTTACTGGAAAGTGCTTTGAACAGAAGCACTAAATTATTAATTTAGTTGTACATTGTGAACTTTAAGCCTCCCACGGACTAAGCAAAAAATAAACATAAAAATGCATTGATATAAGCTTTGCTTGTTGAGCTCCAAGGTGGTCATATAAACAAGTTGAAACTCTCAATGGAACTGTAATCTAGGAATTATCGAAACTCATTACTATTATTATTTTCTAGATTGGGCTGCTTTGCTCTGTAATTTAATATTTGAACATTCTTGATCATAGTGTTAATTAATTTCCAGAAAGTGATTACCGGTTAATTAATTACACAACATATTGCATAGTAGGAAAATGCTTTACAAATCCATCCTCCTTCTCTTCATTTCTTTTTGCTTGTTAAAAATGGAGAGAAAAAAAATCAATTTGCACAGTTATAAATGTGGTGGTTTTGTATTGTAGGAACAAATTTCTTATGAACTTGAGGCTGAAAGTGTATACATTTCAGATGATGTGAATGTCGAAGATGGGATGAATGTCGACGATGGAGTGAATGTCGACGATGGAGTGAATGTGGATGGGGGAGTCTCTTCGAGTAGTGGTAGTTTGGAGCCATACATTGGTATGGAATTTGAGGATGTGGAAGATGCCCAAACATTTTACAAGGCATATGCAAGACGAAAAGGTTTTGCAATTCGGACGAATCATACTCGGCTATCGAAAGATGATAAAACTCTTTGTGCAGTTGACTATGTTTGCACAAGGGCAGGATTCCGGCAAGTTAGTTGAAAAGAAAAAGATCGAACACTCCCTCAACGTGCCGAGACAAAAATCGGATGTAAAGCAATAATGGGAATAAAAAAAATTGACGAAAAGTGGATAGTCAATAAGTTTGTGGTTGAACATAATCATATTTTACTTACACCGAGAAGTACTACCTTGCTTCGTGGACATAGGGGAGTTACTAAAGTCCAAAAAAAACTGATTATGACATTGAATGAGTCCGGTGTACCGACGAGGAAAATTATGTCGGTGTTAAGTAAAGAATCAGGTGGTGACTTTAATGTTGGTTGTATTGGCAAAGATGTTGAAAATTACTTGGGAACCAAAAGGAGAAAAATATTTGAAGAGGGGGATGCACAAAGGTTATATTCCTACTTTATTGATCGGCAACTCAAAGAACCTGGGTTTGTGTATTCCATGCAAGTTGATAAGGATGGGTGTATGGGAAGTTGTTTTTGGGTTGATGCGCGATCAAGGGCTGCATACCAATATTTTGGAGATGTTGTTACATTTGATGCCACTTACTTGACCAATATTTATAAAATGCCATTTGTGCCATTTTCTGGAGTTAACCATCATCATCAAACCATAATGTTTGGTTGTGCTTTGTTAGTTAATGAAACGGATGAATCATATACATGGTTATTGAGAACATGGCAAGAGGCTATGCTTGGGCGTGCCCCGAACACCATAATTACCGATGATGACAAGGCAATGGCTAAGGCCATTGCTGAGGTACTCCCGAATACAACTCATAGGTTGTGTTTGTGGCACATTTTACAAAAGTTTCCCGAACATTTGGCCCATGTATATAACAAATTTCCGGATTTTCAGAAAGAATTTCGTCATTGCATCCATGAGACAATTACAATTGATGAGTTTGAGCAAAAATGGGCTTCGATAGTAGTGAAGTATGAGCTAGGAGAAAATACTTGGCTGCAAAATCTTTACAGCCGACGGGAAAAGTGGGTACCAGCTTACTTGCGTTCAACATTCTGTGCCGGTATGTCAACAACTCAAAGAAGTGAAAGCATGAATAATTTTTTCAAAGATTATGTTCGTTCAAGCACCATGGTTAGTGACTTCGTGCACCAGTATGAAAAAGCTATAGATTCACGTTACTTTAAAGAGAAAGAGAAGGATGTCAGGACTAAATCTACGCGGGCGATATTGAAGACACCTCTTAAAATTGAAGAGGAGGCGGCAACGGTTTATACAAGAAAATCTTTCACGATCTTCCAAGCTGAGTTGTTCGATAGTCTACGGTACCAAGCAAAAAGCTTGTCGAAAGAGGGTGAGACCAAGACATATGGAGTGAAAGCTTATGGTAAAGAAACACCTATTTACCATGTGACATTGGAGGGTGATGAGGGAAATGCAACATGTACATGCCATATGTGGGAATTCGTGGGGATTCTTTGTAGGCATATCTTGTGTGTTTTTGGCAAGAAAGCAAAGTTAGATCGATTGCCACAGTGCTATATTCTAGATAGATGGACTATGAATGCTAAGAGTCGACCCATTCCCGACATACGATGTTCTGAAGGGCAAGTTCGGCAAGGAGAAGATGAGGCTACAATAAGAAAATTCAAGTCAATGATACAACTTTATGACATTGTCGAACTTGCATCACAGTCAACTGAAAAACACAATCACTTCACACTTGCATTGGAGAAAGTTCACAAAGAGTTGCTTGCAATAGAAGATCATGAAGAATGTTTACAAAGAGGGGAGGGAACCAATGATGATCAAATTTTAAGAAGTCAAGTTGTATCGAACTTTTCACAAACATTGCAGGACCCATCACGAGTGCCCACGAAAGGGCGCCCAAAGTCTTTGAGAGCAAAGAACCCACAAGAGAGTCAACCAACCAAGAAAAGACGTTGTACCATTTGCAAAAATGAGGGACATACTAGGAACAACTGTCCTTCAGTAAGGTATTGTAGATTAATACTTTTTATTAATTTGTTTTAATTAAAGTTTTACTTTTTTTTTTTATTGTATTTGTTGTTGTTTATGCAGGGATATTGGGCACACACCTTCTGAGGTCGAGCGCACTACATTAGACGACTAATGGAGCAACTAATGGAGCTTTGCTTAAGTCATTCTTCAATAAGGTATTGTAGATTTTAATACGTTTTATTAATTTGTTTTAATTAAAGTTTAACTTTTTTATATTGTATTTGTTGTTGTTTATGCAGGGATATTGGGCATATACAGTGCTGAGGTCGAGCGCACTACATTAGACGACTATGGAGTTGGAGGACTGCGGCACCCGACAAAATATGAAGTTAATGTTTTGAAAATGTTTAGAAGAATGGAGCATGTTTTGAAAATGTTATGGAAATGATTTAATGGAAAATGTGGATGAAGTTGTATTTTCAGATTTTGGAGCATGTTAATGTTATGTAGTGCCCTTTTTAGATTTCAGATTCAATTAGTGTTAATGTTATGGACATATTCAGATTATGGAGCATGTTGTTTTCAGATTCAGATTAGAATTTGTGTTAATGTTATTTTCATATTCAAATTATGGGGCATGTTAATACTTTAGATTATCTTGTATGTTAATGTAAAAAAGGATGTCAAAATTCCCATTACATTCATCATATATTCAGTACATTCATCACATATTCAGTACATTCATAAACATGTCACAAATTCCCATTACATTCATGTACATTTTTCAGTGTCAAAATTCCCATTACATTCATGTACATTCATAAACATGTCAAAATTCCCATTACATTTATGTACATTTTTAGTACATTCATAAACATGTCACAAATTCAAATTACATGCATGTACACTCTTAGTACATTCAAAAGGGTTACTGAGTCCTGCATCATAAGATTCAACTTAGTTCCATTAAGAACCGATGGATTGGAATTCACATCTTCAACTGCAGTTTCTAATCCAACTTTTGCCACTTTGTAGAGCTTCCAGGGGTCTTGTGGCAACCTCTGTTGCTGCTATTGTTGAAGTTCGGAGGATTCGAGAATTTGCGATTTCCATTTGCTAATTTAGCCAAAATCTAAGATTTGTTCAGTTAAATAAGTGGCATTACATTCAATAATTGCAAAATAAATAAATAAATAAATGAACCTATTGTTAAAAAAGCAAAGACCAACTAATAGAATTTACCACGAAAAAATCCTCAAAAGTAAAGTCTGTATAACCCAAGCTCTGAAGTGTTTTTCTACATTCTTCAACTTTGGCTTTGATACAATCAACTTCTGCTTGGTCTTGGGAGTCCAAAATGTGCTCCTGTTTTGGCAACTCACAATTGGTTAAAAAGCTAAAATTCCTCAGCAAATTACAACACCTCCAACACTAAGCTCAAAACCATATAATAAAACAAATATAGAAATGATATGAATATGCAAGATGTAAAGGTTTAACACATACAAGATATGAAAACACAAAACTTCGAAAGAAGCAGTTCCCATCTCCTCGTGTACACCTAATGGCAGCATATTGTTCACCAAGTATCTTCAAAAGAAGCAACAATCAGTTTTCAAGTATTATAACCTTTACCAACAATGATCCACAACACAGACCCATAAAATACAATCAAATAATTGCATGATTGATAATTGTACAAAATAATTATCACCATAGATAATTGCACATCATAGATACATCATCATATGGGCTCCTGCAAAAAATACATCATCATAATCAATCATCACCACAAATCAATCATCACCAACCCAAAACAATCAAATAATTTGAAAGTCGCACAGTCAAAATTACCCAGTTGTAGGTTCAAATAAATTTCTTAGTCTTGCAATCATAAAAAACCCAAAATTGTACCTAAATCACACACACACACATGCCTCTTAAAGGTAAAAACATATCAAACCATCAAATTCCACTAATATATACACATAAAACATTTAACAATCAGAGACAAAAATTCCCAGATAAGTCATAAAATGTAGCAAAAGAAAAATCTTGCCTTGTCAACAACAAAGGGGATCTTCTGGGATTCATCGGCAAGAATTTCAGATTTTCATTGAATAATCGCTTCATCACCGAAACTCGCCCAATCTTCAAACTCACACGACGTCGCACCACCACCACCACCACCACACTCTTCCTGATTCTGCATCCTCCTAACACAAAATCATATATCATCAAAAAAACGATTGAAACATGATAGAGCCCAAACAGACAAACGAGCAAAGAAACCAATTTCAAGCAACAACAAATTATGAAACGAAAAAAAGAAAAAGAACCCAGAAACGAGAAGGTGTACCTAGAGATGGGTATGGAATGAAATTTGAATTTTTCGTTACTTTTCGTTGTGATTGATCGAATGAATACCAATGAGAGTGAGAGTAGGCTGTGTTTGGTGTGATCTCTGAAGGGGTTTTCTTGTTTTTTTTTTTAATGATTTTTTTTTTATTAATCTGGAATCAGAAACACGATTTTGGGAGGGAGAAGAGGGGCTTGGGTGTGGTGAACACTAATTCCCTTGGTGTGTTTTTGCTGACGTGTCAACTTGTGATAGGAGGGCTGCTAATATTGGCTTATTAGCCTAACCGCTGCGCAGCATCTCTCTAAAAACAAACGTCAAATGATTAGGTGAAAACTTTTGAGACTCCAAATTTACTTATACCACCATAGATACTCTAACCAATTACTTTCTTATTTTTAAAGTGTTTGGTTGCCACGTAGCACCAAAGCATTGGATGACTCTTGTAATAAAATTCTAATAACGTTATTAAGATTTAATCCTCCAACAAAATAGCCATATGGGCTTGGGTTTAGATTTTGGCTTGAGTTATATTTCGTGGGATTGGACCTTACAATGTACGTTTATAAATTTTACATTTAAAATATAAAACAACAATACTCAAATCAATAGAGCATTTTGTATATACTTTAAATCCCAGAAATATCCAAGTCAAGTAATGTCAACTACTTACGGATACTTGTTGAAAATGAAAATGAATAATGCTTGGGTACTGACCAATCATTATCAAAAATATTAACCCCATCAATGGGAGTGTAGCACGTGACCCAATTTGTGAGATAAATATAAAAAGTAAAAAGTAAAAAGTAAAAAAAAAAAGGCCATGTACTACACTTCTATTGGTGGGGTCAGTATTTTGGATACTGACCAGTCAGTACCTAAGCATTATTCAAAGAAAATAAAGCAAGAAATACAGAGTCAATTCAGGAAGCAATTAGCATCCACCAGTCACTCTCCAGCTAATTAATTAATACACATCTCAAGTCTCAACAGCCACTCTCTGATCATTTCTTCATCATCATCAATGGCATTGAGTTTGATTCCTCAATTCAAGCACGATGTTTTTCTCAGTTTTAGAGGCGAGGATACACGTAACAATTTCATCAGTCATCTTCACAAAGCTCTGCATGACAAGCAAATTCAAACTTTCATTGATGATGAACTCAGAAGAGGAGATGAAATTTCCCTATCCCTTCTCAGAGCAATTGAAGAGTCCCATATTTCTATTATCATTTTCTCTAAAGACTATGCATCTTCCGGATGGTGTCTTGAAGAACTTGTAAAGATCCTTGAATGCAAAGAAAACCACCAACAAATTGTAATTCCAGTTTTCTATGAAATAGATCCATCACATGTGAGGCATCAAACTGAGAGTTTTGCAGTTGCATTTGCTAAGCATGCTCTAAAGATGGTGAGTTTAGAAAGAGTGCAAAGATGGAAGGATGCTCTCAAGGAAGCAGCCAATATTTTTGGGTTTGATTCACGTGTCGATAAGTAAGTTTTTATTTCTTTTGAAAACTTTTCAGGCATATGCAGATATATTTTGTTCTTTATGTTCAGTTTCCGTACTTGATATTTCCTAAGAAAATATCGTCAATAAAAGTTGGAATTAAAATGACATTTTGTCTTTAGTCATTTTTGATTTATTACAACTTTATACTAGCTAATTGCTTTTAATATTTGTTAGGCCTGAGTCGGTACTTATAGAAGCTATTGTCCAAGTTATTTTGGAGAGAATGAATGGCTTGTCCTCAAGATACCAGCCACCTTGTTGGAATACATTCAAAGATTAAGGAAATTGAATGGATGTTGAGCATTGGGACAAATGATGTCCGTAGTGTTGGAATTTGGGGCATTGGTGGTATAGGCAAGACAACTCTTGCTGAAACTGTATTCAACAAAATCTCTTATCAGTTTGAAAGTTCTTACTTTTGTCGCAATGTTAGGGAACGGTGTGAACAGGGCAATGGATTAGATAACTTGCAGCGAGAACTTCTTTCAGCATTATTGGGGGATGGAAATACAAGTATAGGTACTTTTGCTGTAGGACGTACCTTTATAAAGAATAGGCTTGGCCGTAAGAAGCTTCTCATTGTTTTTGACGATGTGTCCGATTATACAATAATAGAATATTTGATTGGAGGTCCTGACTGTCTTGGTCCAAAAAGTCAAATCATTATAACAGCAAGAGATAAACAAGTGCTTAGAAATGGAGTGGATCAAGTATATGAAGTTAAAAAATTAATTGATCATGATGCTCTTGAACTTTTTTCCAAACATGCCTTTAAAAGAAACAATCCCACAGAAGATTACATGGAGCTTTCTAAAAGTGTGACAAGATATGCTGGAGGGGTTCCATTGGCTCTTAAAGTTTTGGGGTCCTGTCTACTTGGCAAGGGAAAAGAGGTTTGGAAAAGTGTAATGGATAAATTGGAAACAATTTCTAATGTGGAAATCCATAAGATATTGAAAATCAGTTACGATGAACTTGATGATGAAGTGCAGAAATTTTTTTTGGACATTGGATGTTTTTTTAAAGGGAGTGAATTTGATCATGTAAAATCATTCCTAGATGCTTGTGGGTTTTACACACATGCTGGAATAGATATTCTCATTAATAAGTCGATGTTAGCTATATCAAGTAACATGATAACAATGCATGATTTGATACAAGCGATGGCTATGGAAATTGTCCGCCAAGAATGTCCTGAAGATCCGGGCAAACGTAGTCGATTATGGCATCATGAAGACATCTGTCGTGTTTTGACAAAAAACATGGTGAGAATCAATCAAACAATTTTTTTTTGGCTTAGAGAGTATCACTTTCATTTATCATTGTGCATTAACTCATGAGAAAAGGCATGTTTTTATTTTTTATTTTTTTATAATTAATTAATTTATTATTTTAATGATATGTTCCTTTGACAATTAAGCAACTACATTAAGTCTTTACATATTTAACCCTAACTCTTTTTTTTTTTTTTTTTTTGTGAATATATGTTAGGGTACCGAAACAATTGAAGGCATCTCTTTGGATATGTCAAAAATAAGTGACATACACTTAAATCCATCTGCTTTCGCAAATATGCCTAGACTAAGAATTTTGAAGTTTTTTAACTCAGATTTTAGAGAGATTAATAAGGTGCATGTTTATCGATCCCGTGAAACTTATTTTCCTGAGATAAGGTATCTTATGTGGCATGGATGTCCAATAAAATCACCGTTGTCGAGTTTTTATCTAGAGAACCTCGTTAAACTTGACATGAGATACAGCAAAGTTGAACAGCTATGGAATGATTGTCAGGTATAGTTTAAATTTTATATTTGCAGTACTATCGGTGTTTCTTTTTGTTAATATTATATAAAGTACAAATATGTGTTGATTTTGTTTTTTGTATTTACAGCCTCTTTTTAAGTTGAAAGAAGTTGACCTCAGTTTCTCCAACCTAATCAGTTGCCCCGACTTCTCAAGTTCCCCAAATCTTAAGAAATTGATTCTACAAGACTGTAAATATTTACGTGAAATTTCGCCTTCTATTCAATATCTCATTAAGCTTGACTTCCTAATACTAAGGGGCTGCCGTAGCCTCAAGGGTATTCCAGATTGTAGTGGTTTGAATTCTCTCAAAGAACTTCATCTTTCTCGGTGCTCAAATCTGGAGATGTTGCCAGAGATGCCATGTAATATAGAAGAGTTATGGCTAATTGGAACTGCTATAGAAGAACTTCCCTTATCCTTTGGGAATTTAAGCAGACTACAGAAATTGTTTCTCGGTTGTTGTAATAAGCTTAAGAGTCTTCCAAGCAGCATTTGTAAGTGGAAATCTCTTCAAAAGCTGTCTATTGGCGATTGCTCAAAACTTAATAAGTTGCCTAATGATATAGGAGCTTTAGAATCTTTGGAGGAACTCGACCTTGAGGGAGATCCTATAAAAGAATTACCATCATCTATTATACATTTGAAGAATCTTAAGTCTTTAAATTTAAGAAGATGCAAGGATTTAACTTTTAGTGGATTTAACTTCTTACCCGATGATGGCACAGTAGGGTTGCACAATCTGGAGAGTATAAATCTAAATAATAGTGGTGTCACAGAGTTGCCTGAGGATCTTGGTTGCTTATCCTCTCTGTTCACTTTAAATTTGGGTGGAAGTTGTTTAGAAAGCATACCAGCAAGCATCGTAAATCTCTCTAAGCTAAGTTATCTGGACATAAGAAACTGCAAGAGGCTTAAATGTTTACCAAAGCTTCAGGTGGGATGTATATATGCACGCGGTTGCACATCATTGGATGTATTACCCAGTCTTGGGCCAAGGTTTACCGAGGCTGAGTTTGTCAATTGTTTCCTAATTGAACAAAATAAATTTGAAGACATGGTGAAAGATGCTCTACCGAGCATAAAAAAGGTTTGTTTTCGTTTTATTTTTATTACAAATTTTACTAATATATGCCTTTTTATTTTTAATAAATTTTTAATTTCCATATTTTCTAGCTTCATATGTGTGGATTCGCTAACGGCTGCAAATTAACATTGTATAGGATTATAACTATGCTAAGTTATGTTATCCTGGAAGTGAAATTCCAGAATGGTTTAACTTTCGAAGTATGGGATCTTTCATAAATGTGGAGCTACCACCAAATTGGTTTAATCATAACTTTATCGGTTTTGCTTTGAGCATTGTTGCCACGCCACGTCTAGACAGCAATCAAAATGATTTTGAAAGATGGGAATTTATAAAGTGGCAATGCAATATCAAATCTAAAGATGGACAGCCATGTGTTAGGAGAAGACGTTTCAGTCAATCTACATGGTCAAACCATGTACTGGTGGAATGCCCTATTTTCCCATTCTCTCCTAATAAATTATTATGTTACGAGAATAAGGTCTCTTTCGAGTTCTATGATAACTCAGAATATCTTAAAATTGAAAAGTGTGGCGTGCATTTAATATTTGGCCAACATCTTGAAGAAGTCGATGGAAGTTCCCGGGTTGTTGAGGATGAAGATTTTTTGTGTTTGACAAACGTCCATGACAATTGTGAGGAGGTAGATGAAACCCAAGAGAATGAAGAAGATACCCAACTAATCAAGGTAAATTAAATGCTTCCATATTTTAATATCACCAATCTCTCTTATACAATTCAATTTGCTTTGTTTAATTTGTTCATTTTTTACCTGTCAAAACTTTGGACTATTTTGTTATGTCTATTTTACAACATAGGGACAAATACTCTCACATTCCTGAAACCATGGCCTTGAAACACACAAATGGTGAAAAACAATTAATAGGCATTGAGACCCCTCCCATTAAAGGAGACTTACGGCTCGTTATGATTTGGAATGATTTGTAGAAAAAGTAAAACACCCTTGAAACAGTTAAAGTTCTAAAATTCTGAAAATGAAAAATAAAAGTTAGGAGCTTTTTTTTTTTTTTTTAAATAAAAAAAAAACACTATTTGATCGAATTCGTAAGAAAAATATATAATTTGTTTTCTAAGTTTGATTGAATTTGTAAGATCTTGAAGCCTTCTCCACCATGTTGGTTGGAGGCTCTGAAATCTTCTTTTTGTTTATTATCTTTTAATTTTATTTTTGGAAATGTCCTTGTGCCCCATCATTTCTTTTGAATAACTAAAGATATTCATTTAAAGGTAGGGGTCTCAGTGTATAGTAATTGATTATCACCACATGTATTTATTATGGCCATAGTTAAGGGGTGTGAATGCACTTTTCCTACAATATAACTGGGTTGAAGCCATTTAGGTTTATTGTTATTATTATTGAAATAATTGATCGTCATATGTCTTATTGTTCACATTATATTATTAAACGGTGACTGATACATTTTTATAAGGATCTTTTATTAATTTTTAATTGTGACAAATAAATTATAGAATAACTCAAAGAATAATATATTACTTACAAATCATTTGTCACACTATAAAATTTCAGAATAATTAATTTGTAACATCTAGATCTTAGAATTAATAGTGTATTTGTTTGAGTCGATAAAATTCATTTTACTCTCACTTTTTAAAATAAAATAAAAAAAAATCATTTTACTCTCATTTGTGCTATTTCCTTATATATATAGTAAGGGGAAATTGCACAAAAATCCCCCACAATTTGATAAAATTACACGAATATGGCAGTTTTGACCATATACGCACAATCTTCCCTCAACATTTGAAAATTGTTGTACAAACATCCCCTACCGTTAGATGGATCCGTTAGTCAATGGTCAAACATGTAAAAAGTCCAAAATACCCTATATTTTTATTTTAACCAAAATTAAAAATTCAAAAGTAAGATAAAAAATATTAAAATATATTGTATTACTGGTTATACAATATATTTTAATTTTAATTTTTTGGTTATATTGTATTACTGGTTCCAATATATTTTAGGTCGATTATGTTAACTACTATCCTGAACTGGTTTATGATGCTTAAAAGAGAAAAAGAAAATATTTCTAAATAATTTAAATCAATGTCGCTCAGTGTTGTATATTGTCGAAGAAAACTAGGGAAAAAACAGATCTATTAAAAATAGTTTTGGAACCTATGTTGCTTGTTGAAGAATTTAGTGCATGCATATATGTTTATGTCTCTAGTTATTCCTTGTAAACTTTGAAGTATTTTCAATGAATTTTTGAGAGCAGAACATTCTGAAAGTTTTATATATCCATATTTGTACTTCTACAGGGTTCCCATGAAATTTCAGAATCATTTACAGCTAAATACATGGTGAGTTAGATATTTCTTAGAATTCTTTAATATGTGTTTCAATTATGATAGACTTTATTGTTTTTAAATATTGTCATCTTTATATTTGATATGTGTTTTTTTTTTTTTTTTTTTTAAACTACTAGCTAGTTTCCCTAACTCTTTTAATTGATTTTGATCTCCAGATGGTTAAGGCTTGGTGTGTGCGAGTAGCTGATTACGTTGGCCATTATTTCTGTGTGAACTGCTTTGGATTTGGCTCAGTGGAGTAGTCCACTTGAGTCCGGATAATTTCAAGACATTTCTCTCCAAAATTTACATTTTAGCTGATTTATGTCTTCTTTGGAATTTTTGTGCTTTGTTTTAACTATTACTAGCACCGTTTGGATAAAACATGTTACTATATCAAATATGATATGATTAGGAATTAGTATTCCTATATGTTTATGGTGTAGATTTAGTTCTTGATTTGATTTACTTGCATATATAGATTATAAATAGGTCTCATATCATACAAATTCATTATTATTCTTAGAAATACAATTTCACTTTCGGTTTCTATCATGGTGATTTTTGGTTTGGTTTCATTGATGAATTTTGGTGTGATTTTTGATTTGGTATTACCTGTGTTTTTTGGGTGCTTTTGCTATTTGAGTTTCACTATTGTGATTTTTGGTTTTAGAGTGTTTTGGTGCTTTCGCTATTTGGTTCAATCCGGTGATCTGGTGGTATTTCTCTAAATTATGGTATTTTGTTGCTGCTGTGTATGTTCTACACGCTGGATTGTCACTTTGTTCAACAACATGTCAATCAACATATCACCTGCCTGTATACGCTTTGAATAATCGAATTCCGCTTAATAATGGATTTCTACTTCTATTAGGCATAATAAACATGTTGAACTCATCAGTCTGTTACTCGACTATTAAGAAATCTTAATTTAGCATCTGAAATGTCCATTTTGTTTCTTTGTGACATTGACTGGACTACAAATTATGTCCATGTCTTCACTGATCAAAATGATATGGTGGAATGGGATCGATACATGAAGCGTTACTCCGGCAGATACTACCAGAGATCATGCATATCTGCCCTGCACATTTGGTACAATGATCAACTCTGCAAGGACATGGGATGGAACCCCAAGAGAAAGAAAGGATTCTTTGCCGAACTGTTTGAGCCTTATGGACCATTAGATTATGTCACCACTTCAGGTAGCTATTAACGAACCATTGCTATAGTCTATGGATCGTTCTTCTGTCTATGGGAATGGAACTTGAACTGGTTTTGAAACTAATATATGTTACCAGAAAGCACTTTTCCAGAAGTGTTTTCTCTTTTGTTTTGCTAAAGATGAAATATATATTTGAATCATGTACTCAAAACAATCATAAAATGTAAAATCTAGAGACCTGCCTAATAGGTTTAGTATTTGTGAAATAACTGGTTGCATTAATCATTGATAAAGAAAGTATTTATACATATTACATGCACAGGATATAAAAGTAATTACACCTAGTTGAGCCTAATTACATACGTTAACTTGGTTATGATTTATTGAATCTCACTGCTCCTATTATGCCCCCACAAGATAGAGCTACCGCCAAGGATGTCTATCTTGGAGCGATGATCTGTGAACTGCCAACGGGAGAGAGGTTTGGTCAAGGAATCCGCTAGCTGATCATTCGTGTGAACATGTGATATATGCAGCTATTGGCAGGCAACTTGATCCCGAACGAAGAAAAAATTGATGGCCACATGTTTCATTCGACTGTGAAAGATTGGATTAGCACAAACATAAATGGCTCCGACATTGTCGCAATAGATTACTGGAGTGCTGGGAGCACAAATCTAAAGCTCAGAGAGAAGGTGACCAATTGATAACTCTTATTTCTACACGTTGTGTAGCCCCTTACTTTTATCTTTTATGCTTGTTTTCTGGGTAAAACCGGGTATTTAATGTTTTAAATAAGTGTTTCAGGTAATTTTTCACCACAGGGGCTAAAGTGCAAAAATGGCAAAATATTGGGGCAAAAGTGCAATTTTCAAAAGTTCAATTTTGCTCCCTAATTCGGCGATTAGGGGCCGCCGTTTAGGGAGTAAAAAGGGACCAGAAGACCCACTTTTTGTAAATCGGCGCCCTAGGGCGCAGAATAGGGCGCAAAATCAAGGCGGAAATTCTGACGAAAGTTTCCTGCAGAACACTCAACTTGCGGGAGCTATATCTCTCTCCTTCGATCGAAATGGGTTTCGTGCTTTATATGGTTGGAAATCCCCAGAAGTCTTATTTCCAACGGTTCTTTAAGAACGTGATTCCGATGTTTGTAGAGAAAGTTATGCCCGTTTCTGTAACGGTGCGCGCTGTTGGAAACCCATCCACGAAATGCCCAATCTTCAGCCACTTAAGGGCATTTTCGTCATTTCCCCCATTTCTTCCCTAATCTCCTAAACATTATAAATATCCCCATTTTCTTTCCTCTCATCATTTTTTACACAGAATCCATAACCCCCCTCTCTCTCTCTTCCGCCCCACTCTTTCTCTCTTCCATTTTCTGCAGTTTCTTCACTTTCTCACCAAATAAAGAGAGGATCCAAGCTCCCAAGGAGGTTTTTCCTCCATGGGAGGCTACCATACATCACCACCACCACGTTTTTCACTTCCTCTACCACAATTGAGAGTAGATTGCAAGGAGATAGAAGGGGTTTTTGACCAATTTCGAGCCAAGCATGGAAAGGAGCTCTTGGAGGAATTTCTTCAAGGGTTGTATCTCATTTTACTCATTCTCTTTGTATTTCTTGTTTTCTTAATTGTGTAACCACCAATTTGGGGATTTTGTAAACCTACACTTGTGTAATATATGTTGTTTGTGCTTAAATTCGGTTGGGTTTTGTTTCACTCTTTGTTAATTTCATGAATTTAGCTTTAATTGCAATATCCATGTGTGTTGAGGTCCTAAATTGATATGTGTCCATGATTGGGATTAGGAGTAGAGTAATTTAATGTAGGAGTAGTGTAATTTAACTTCCCATGATTATTGATTGATTGATGGATGACCAAAATGCCATGTTTAGAGTAATTGGAGTGTTAGAAATTTAGCTCCAAAGAGTGGGAAAGGTTTCAGTTTAGGCATTTAGTTGCTAAATTGGCCTGGGTTCCATATTCTTGTGCTTAATGGGTCTTATTATCAAGGTACAATTGCTCATCCTTGGCCGGATTGGGTAATAAATTGATTTAGGGAAAATTCCCAAATCAAGAGAATGAACCCTTAACCTATTTCGAATGGTCTTAATGAATAACAACCAATTTGTTGCACGTTGTTGTTTGGTAAACTTGTTTCCCATGTTTAGCCATCCTAGGGAGATTGATAAACCGAATCCGTATCTAGAGTAAAGACAAACTGAATTCCTCTTGTGCTTGTGTAGTTATATGGGTATTTCATTGCTTAATGCTTTCACTCGGTTAGCCACCTTGTGGATGATATTTAGGCTATGTGTTATATATTGCGTGGTTCACATTAACATGTCCAGCGCGATATCCTCTACATTTGACCAGACAGTGAGAGATACACTAGGCTGGCGTGTAGAGCTCGTGTGTGTGTCCCACAGTCCTTAATGAATCCAAGCATTTATGCATGGATGTAATCTCTAAGACATCGAGAGAGATTAGAGATTAATTAAGGGGACACGAGCATATAACAGACGTGTTGTATGGGTATCTCGTATTCTTAATGCTTTCACTTGGTTGCCATCCCGTATTTGGTTAGCCATTGTGAATGAATTATTGGCTGTAGTATGGCCCATGCGGTTGCGCATTACATGCCCAATGAAATAACCACTGTATATGACCAGACAGTGAGAGATACACTAGGCTGGCATATAGGGCTCTTGTGTGTGTGCCACGACACTTAATGAATCCATGTGTACTTTGTATGTGTGGATGTGATTTCTAAGACTCGAGAGATATTAGAGATCAATTAAGGGGACACGAGCCTATGATATACTTGCATATTGAGGGACTAAGTGAGTCTAGAGCTTAATTAGGAGGATTGTTACGGGTGAGTCGTTTTCCTAGTGTTACCACATTTCATGCATCTCTCCATTCCATCCTATCCATGTATATATTATGGTAGTTAGTTTATATATTTATAGTATTATTTACACTTTTCCGCAACCACAACACACGAGTTCTCTCGGAGTGTTGTAATAATAGCTAGAACCGGTGGCGGTCGACGGATCCCACCTCCCTGCGGAACGATACCCTCACTTGCCGCTGTGCTAGTCCCTGTGACTCCCGTGCTAGCGAGGTCGAACTTAAATGTTCATCTTTTGACCGACATCGCAATGACGTGTCGTCACCAATCCAATTTAGTTCAGCAGCCGAAGAGGCAATAGCGTGATACTCAGCCTCAGTGGTTGACCGCGCAACAGTGTGTTGCTTTTTGGAGCTCCAGCTTATGGGAATGGAGCTATAGAAGACAACAAATGCTGTAGTCGACCGTCGGTCATTTGGATCACCTACCCAGTTGGCATCAGCAAATGCATGAAGCTACGGAGAAGAATGACAATGAATGAGTAACCCATGATATATCGTCCCCTTGAGATCCCGAAGAAGCCTTTTTACTGTATTCTAGTGGACTGTCGTCGGGCGATACATGAATTGAGAGAGCTTGTTGACAGCGAAGGAGACATCCGGACGAGTCAGAGAAAGGTACTGGAGAGAGCCGATAACCTGCCTATATTTTATGGCATCCGTAGGTGCACTACCATCAACCAGCCTGAGAGAATCCGACAAAGACAGAGGAGTGGAGACAGTATTCACCTCAAGCATGTCAGTTTTTGCCAGAAGATCACGAATATATTTATGTTGAGATAGAAATAGTCCACTTGCAGAACGAGTTGCTTCAACACCGAGAAAAAATGACAGTTGACCAAGATCCTTCAAGGAGAAATGGTAAGCCAGAGCAGTGATGAAGTCATGAGCTTATGACTGCGACGAGCCAGTGACAATAATATCGTCAACATATACTAGTAGAGATATAATGACTGACCAGATTGATGTTGAATAAAAAGGGATGTGTCACATTTAGAGTTGAAGAAGCCAGAGGCTTCGCACGGGGTGCCTGACGAAGCCCATAAATTGCCTTCTGAAGTTTGCAGACGTGGTGTGGCACGAAGGGATCTATAAAGCCAATCGGTTGCTTCATGTACACATCATCAGTTAAAAAACCCTGCAAAAAGGCATTGTTAACATCAAGTTGACGTAGAGGCCAACCATTAGTGACAGCAAATGTTAGAATCAAACGAACAGTAACTGGTTTAACAACTAGACTATAAGTCTTTGTGAAGTCAATGCCAAGACGTTGGTTAAAACCTTTCGCCACCAAGCGAGCCTTATATCTAACCATCGAACCATCGGGGTTGCGATTTATGCAAAAAACCCACTTGCACCCAACCACATTCTGTATAGATTCGGAAGGGGCCAATTTCCAGGTGCCATTCTTGACCAGTGCGCCATATTCAGCAC
Organism: Acer yangbiense; assembly: GCA_008009225.1. NCBI lineage: Eukaryota > Viridiplantae > Streptophyta > Magnoliopsida > Sapindales > Sapindaceae > Acer > Acer yangbiense. Next base: position 54,046,678 of record CM017764.1, on the reverse strand, counting down.
TCATGGCATGTCGCCACTCTAAAAAATTTTGAGTCTGAGACAAAGTAGTTGGTTCGGTTATGGGAGGTGAGTGAGTTATGGTGTGGAGATCAAATATTGCCTTTGGTTTGAAAATGTGACTCTTGGACCGTGTATGGATTTCATTTGGAGGAGGAAGGGCGGTCGGGTTTTATGACAGTGGGGCGGACTCAATTTGGGTAGGCTCATCCAAGGGCTGTTGTGGTGGGAGTGTGACAATGTGTTGTGTGGAGACAGTGTCGGTGGTATGAGGTGGACCAGCTGGTGGTGTGCAGTTGGTCGGGTGTGGAATTGGTTGAGGCGAGGGAGGAGTTTGTGGGAGCTACATGTGGATAGGAAATATATCAGCTAGGTGGCTGTTAGGAGGAGACACATGTGCCAGCATGGATGAAGACACAGTGCTTTCTTGGGACGGTGTAGTAGAGAGCGCTGATTGTAGCCAAGGTTCGACTGTCAAGGAAGGAACTGGACCAGCGGAAGGCAAAGGGGAGAGGAACGGAAAGAAGGATTCGACGAAAACGACATGACGAGATACAAATAGACGACTCGTGGAGACATCAAGACACAAGTAGGCATTATGCTCAGTAGAGTAGCCAACAAAGACACAGGGTCGAGAACGGGGCTGCAATTTATAGGATGTGTGCAGGCAAAGCCACGGATAGCAAAGACACTCAAATACACGAAGTTTACTGTAATTCAGTTCCTTTTCGAACAAGACGGAGTATGGACTCTTGTGACTCAGAACCTTTATGGGCATGCGATTGATTAGGTATACAACTGTTTTGAAGGCCAAAGACCAGAATTTTAGTGGGACGGAAGCATGGTGAAAAAGAGTGAGAGCTGTTTCGACTACATGTCGATGCTTGCGATCAGCAGTACCGACATGTTCAGGCGTGTGAGGTGGTGATTTAAGGTGCTGGATACCGAAATTTTTCAGTTCGAGACCCAGAGTTTGGGCCTCCCCACTGCCATCCGAATAGACTGTTTTGATTCGGGTATTGAAAATTTTTTCGACAAGAAGTTTAACCGTTTGAAGACCTGTGAGACTTCATATTTTTGTTTGAGTGGATATAGCCAAGTATATTTCGATTAATAATCCACAAATATGACATAATATTTATATTTGTCAAATGATGATATATGTGCAGGACCCTAGACATCAGTAAACAAAATTTCAAATGGTTTATTGCTTGACAAAGTTGACGTCCCAAACGGTAGTTTGTGACTTTTATTACAAAGACATGAAGAACAATGAGAAAACAATTTTTCAGACTTGGAAACTGGAAGATTGTGAGACGAAATAAGCTATTGGAGAACTGGGGTAAACGGATGACCTAGGCGGTAGTGCCATAACTGAGACGAGACTGTGGACTGGGATGACGCGAAGTTCTGGTGAACGCTAGAGTGACATGGAAGACTCGAATTAGGCCATACGTAAAGATTCCCTTTATTCTGGCCGCGGACCAAGGATGCCCCCGTGTTCAGATCCTTCACAACAAAATAGTCAGGAAAAAATTCAATGGAGGTATTATTGTGAGAACAAAATTTAGACATAGACACTGACACTAAGTTTTGTGAGATATTAGGAGAACACAAGACATGCTGAAGACGAAAAGATGTAGTAGGAGTGGTTAAAGAAGTGGAACCAGTATGAGTGATAGGAATAGTGTTACCGTCCCCAACCATGATATCCTCTATACCACCGTATTCTGAGTGAAAAGAGAGGTTCTGAAGGTCCGAAGTCATGTGGTGTGAGGCACCAGTATCAAGTATCCAATTGTTTTGATTATTTGTCTGACCCGAGAGCATGTTGTTCGCTTGTGGCCATGGTTGAGATGCAGGTGAAGGACGTGAGCGACATACACAAGCCGTGTGTCCAACCTTGTCGCAGAGCTGGCATATTGGACGAGATTGACTGTTGGAGATAGGTGGATGCCACTATTGAGAGGTATGAGAGGAGTTGCTCGGTCAGAATGAGTGACCTTGATTGGAGTACCCATGACCACTGCCTGGTGCTGCACCAAAATTCTGCTGCTGGTGACCAAACTGCTGGTTGTGTCCCAAGTAAGATGAGTTTCCATGATAGCCACGACCCCGTCGATTTGATGTCCTTTGATTAAACTGTGCCGTTATCTGCGGTCCATTCTTTTTGGTGTCCTCACGTTTGAGAAAAGATTCATAGTCAAGTAATTTGTCATAAAGTTCCTCGAACGAGATTGGAGAGTCTCGAGCTCAAATGGCGGAAGCAAGTGGTAGGTAGTTCGAACCCAATCCATTCAGGGTGTGTATCATGACAGCACCATCATCAACATTGTGGCCAATTAATTCCAGGTTGTCGGGTATGCTTTTGATACCTTGCATGTACTCAGAGACAGATTTGTCTGAAATACTGAAATTGGTGAGCGAATCAAGAAGTCCTAATTTACGGGTGTTTGAGCGGTTAGCATATGAGGATTCGAGTTTTTCCCAAGCCTGAGCATAAGTAGAGGAGCGAGTAACAATAGATTGCGCAGCACCAGTGCATGATACCTGTATTGCGTGAAGGAGTAGGCGATCTTGACGAAGCCAGATGTGATTATCAGGATTCGTGATAGTTCCTTGTGATGCTAGATTATCAGAGGTTGTTGAGGGATTGGGAATGGCTTCTGGAGGACATGGCTTGGTACCATCCAGGTAACCCATAAGACCATAACCGAAGAGAAGATTTTCGAACTGTGATCTCCAGGCTGCATAATTTCCACCTTTGGATAGCTTGATTGGAATCTGTGTTGAGTTGATAGCTATTAGTGATTGTGGTGGTTGATTAGAGTTATTTGCGCCCATGAGGACGACTTGAGGGGCAGAAGACATAGAAGAAGCAGTAGAGGTTGCAGATGCAGAGGTTGTCATTGTTAAGGTAGATGAGGATGGTGAAGAAAATAAAGAAATTTGAACGGCTAGGGTTTCAACTAGGTTATCAGGATCTGTGCTCTGATACCATAATAGGTTTAGTATTTGTGAAATAACTGGTTGCATTAATCATTGATAAATAATGTATTTATACATATTACATGCACAGGATATAAAAGTAATTACACCTAGTTGAGCCTAATTACATACGTTAACTCGGTTATGATTTGTTGAATCTCACTGCTCCTATTACTGCCAACATATAGAATCAGAATTGAAAGCATCTCATGATCTTCAAAAACAATTAGTTCATCAATATAAAATCAATGAAGTTAACATGCAGTTTCAGTTCTTTACATATCTACCAGCGACAATTAATTGAATGTTGAATACTCTACCTGATTTATCAGCTACTGAGAATAAATCATCAAGGGCCGTGTTATTAGTCATAATCAGTGACTAATGTCCTCTGGTTGATTGCAGATTGGTCAGATATCAAATTTGCCAGCTGAAAATTAAGGAAGTATATAGGTTAAGTAGTTCGAGACCAAACTATTGAATCAAAGGAAGTAGCTTCAGGAAAATTGTTTCGTGAGTAGATTTGTCAAGAAAATTAATTATTTCATAACAAATAAATTTATTTGTCACGAAAAAAGAATTGACTTTGCACAAAAATAATTATTTTACATAAAAAACAATTATTGTCACGAAAATTGATTACAATCACTGATTTGTCACGAAAACTGAATATCTTGTGACAAATCAAATGAATAGATTTATCACGAAAAAACGGAAAAAAAAAATGATTTTGCACAAAAATTGATTTGTCACGATAATTGATTACTTCGTGATTTGTCACGAAAAATGATTATTTAGTGACAAATAAATTGATTTGTCACGAAAATAATTGATTTTGCACAAAATAATTATTTAGCAAGAATAAAAATGATTTGTCACGAAAATTTAATTATTTTACAAGAATAAATTGATTTGTCACGAAAACCGATTATTTCACAAATTCATAAAAATATTTCTTGACAAATAAATTGATTTGTCACAAAAATAGTTATATTACAAGAATAAAAATGATTTGTCACGAAAATGGATAACTTCGTGACAAATCCGAAAAATAATTATTTTACAAAAATAAAAATGATTTGTCACGAAAAATGATTACTACAGTGCTTTGTCACGAAAACTGATTATGTCGTGACAAATTAATAAAAATAATTATCTCGTGACAAATCAAATCACGAAAAAACATTGATTTTGCACAAAAATAATTATTTTTAAAAAATGAATTTACACTATATTCATTTATTTGTTAAAAATAATTTATTTTTGACGAAAAAAAGTTTATTTTTCACGAAAATAATCTTAGTATCTCACGAAAATAATTTAAATATTTCAAGATAATAATTTCACGAAAATGATTATATTTCACGAAAATTAAATGATATTTCACGAAATGTGTGTATATTTCATAAAAATGTTTTATTTTTTCACGAAAAGTAGTTTTATGTTATAGAAAACTGTTTACTCTTCACGAAATTTGTTTATTTGTCAGGAAATATGATAAAATCCCAGAAAATAAAAATAAAAAATAAAATAAAATAAAAAGAAGAAATTAGGTTTAAATGACAAACCTGTGTCTGCAAAATCGGTCATCGCCGGCGTCTTCTCCCAGTAATGGCCATTTTCTTCTTTTTCATAGAGAGAGAGATGAGATGGAAAGCTAGAATTATTAAAAGTATAAGCAGTCTTAAAAACATTGTTGATAGAAGAGTAGGTGATACGTGGCATGCATGCATCTTACTTGATAGACCAAAGTACGTAATTACCCTCAATCACAAGTTCCCTTTCATCTAAACGGACTAACGGAGGGGCGTTTTCGGTATTTGAAAATGCCCTCTTGGATTACCATTAGAGAGCTTCTTTTGATAATCCAATTTTTTTCTTTTTACACTTCTTTTTTAAAAAAACTCCATTCTCAAAATTTAAATTAAAAAAAAATTCTAAAGACACTTCATTTTATTACAAGATTATCCTTTTTTATCTTTTTTGAATTAAATTATTAAAAAAAGAAATTATCTCTCCTAAATCATTAGATTAATTATTACGTATTAAATACTCTCTCTTAAATTTTTTAATTACTATATTAAACTCTCTTTCCTCCAATACATATCTCTAATTTCCTATCTCCATTCTTTCTCAAACAAGACTAACAGGTAAAAAAAAAAAAACTTACTATAAGCTTGATTTTTAGGAACCATATGTATGTATATACTAAAAATAAAAAATAAAATAAAATAAAATCGAAAAACAAGTACCTTGTTTTTTTTTTTTTTTTTAAATCGAAATATAAAACTGATTTTTATTACTCTTGTAGATATGTGATTGACTAGAGAACTTTAATTCTTTCATTAGTTTTAAAAATTCTAAGTTTAATCGAATCTAGTTGAAACAATTCAAGCTTTCATATTTTTTTTTTATTTTTTTTTTTGACTTTTTAATACACACACACACACACACACACACACATATATATATATTACTGTTAATAAAAAACTAAAATATTCATAAGTTTTTTTTTTCTTTAACTATTAATCATAGATTGATTAGAAAGTATGGAAATATGATTTTTTTTTTTTTTGTTTGAATGGAGAGATTAATTAAGAGAAAGTGTTTAATATGGTAATAATAGATTTAGGAGAGAGAGTTTAATACATAATATTTAATCTAATGATTTAGGAGAGAGAATTTTTTTTTAAATAATTTAATTAGTTTAGAGTGTCTTTAATTTTTTTTTGTCTTGTTTAGTAACTTTAATTTGGGTTAAAATTGTCATTAATAAAAAAAATTAAATTGAAGTGTGAATAGATAATTTGTGGATTGTAAGAAGAAGCTCTTTTACCATTAACGGGGGATTAATTTGAAAAGACTTATCAAGGTCAAGGGCACATGCAAGGCCCCAAGTTTAAAGGCCACTTAATGGGGAGGACCACTGTAAGTCTGTAACTAGTGGTGTGAATTAACCGGTGGTATTTTTAAAGGGACTCAAATCAGCTGTCCGAAAATGGTGTCATAATGTGTCTAACCAATCAAATTGGGACATGTATCTACATTTATGAAAAAAGTTTGAAACAAAAATAATTAAATGTAGACACATGTCCCTATTTGGTTGGTTATACACAAATTGGGACACCCTTTTTGGATAACTGATTTGAATCAAGTTAGGACTTGGGACAAATTTGGTTATGGGTAGTTTTATTTTTATTTATTATTTTTATTTATAGTATTTATCTAACTAACATGTTTTTTTTTTAAGCTTTTACCAGTGGTAGAACTCGAGGCTGTTGATTTAGAAGTCATTTGATCAAACCCCAAGCTCGTTCATCTACCGGTTGAGCTATGCCTCTAGATGGTAGTGTTAATATAAGTGTATAGAGAAAATTCGGTCCATAGGGTAGCTATACAAGAAGAATCAACATTAATGTAGCTTGTAGGATCCATTTGTAAGAGACACGTGTTATTATTATCAAATAATACAAGTAGATTTTACATATTATAATTCCTTTATCACATGATGTAATTATCCCTATCCCTATGTCGATTTAATTTTATTAAAATCCTAATTCAATAAAAATATTTGTGTAATTAATAATTTTATGGATATTCTTCTTGAAAAAGACTCTCCACTTCGTCGATGACTAGGTGTATACAAAAACGTAATAAAACTTTTTATTTATTTTTAACTGTCATTTATTTTTTCTCTCATAATGGTACATTGGTACCTAATCCTAATCCGACTCTTAATTGTCATTTATTCTCTTTCGTAATTAATTTTTTCCATGCAACTTAATTCTCTCCCTGTAACAAGTGTATCTTAATTCGACTCTTAATTGTCATTTATATGTACGACAATCGAGAACAACAACTCATAAGTTAATAAAAGCAACTCTCTCTCTCAGAAAATCGCCATATACAGATTTAATTTTCACAAACTTGATTAATTTTGTTTTGAGATCTCATCGATCATCCTGAGTTTTTTCCAGGACAGGACTCAATCTTATTTGTTCCAGAAAAAAAAATGCCCCTGAAGTTGTTTTTTGATGTGATCGCAACCAAACTCAGATTTAATAACTCTTTATTCTAATAATTTAGCCCGGACGGCAAATTTTTCTTGGGTTCACCCTTGATCGAATGTAGGAGGAGTATAGATCAAAACTTTTGATACTACAAAGCTACAAACTCCAAAACCTCTGTATCAGTTCTCAGATTTTCCTTGGCCATCTTCAGTCACTGAAGATTTCCCTACCCAACATCAAGTCTTTGACTATATTCAATCCTATGCACAACATTTTGACGTCCTTAAACACATCAGATTCAACACCAAGGTTGTCGGTATCGAATATGATCAAGGACTCTCCGATGAAGAGGTCCGGTCATGGAGCTCTTGGAACGGCAATGCTGGCCAGCCCTTCCACGATGACAGGAAATGGCAGGTTTCCGTTGACAACACCCTAAACAATTCAACCGAGGTATGTTTGTGTATCATATATATATATATATATATATATATATATATATATATATATATATATAATTCTCTAGTCAAATCGAATCTGAATTTAGTAGAGAAGAATGGATGTAAATTTAAATCGTATAGGTCCAATTTTAGTAGAGAAGTTTTTTCTTAATTATGTTATTTTCTAGCTTATATATATATATATATATCATACATGTTCGTTCCTGCTGCAGGTGGATTTTGTGATTCTCTGCGTGGGGCAATTCAGCGATGTTCCAAACATTCCAGAATTTCCTCCGAAGAAGGGTCCGGAAGCATTTCATGGCAAGGTGATACATTCTATGGACTATGCGGCCATGGATTACGAAAGTGCTGCCAACTTTGTCAAAGGGAAGCTAGTTACTGTAGTTGGGCTCCAGAAGTCTGCACTAGACATTGCAATGGAGTGCACTGCAGCTAATAACGTTATGTTCAGAAGGTTAATGAAGTTCAGATAGTCCAAGATCCCACTCACTTTTCCTGCAGTTCTTAGATTCTTAGGTTTTTTTCCTGTGGAACCATAGTATATTGCATCGAATAAACTACAATCTCACGGGAAAAATCGTGCAAGATCCTGCAGTAGATCAGTTCCTCTAGGATCCCACACATTTTTTCGTAGATTCTTGGTTTATCACATATGATAAACTAGAATCACAAACATTTTTTCCTACGGAATCTTAATTTATCACATATGAAACTAGGATCCTGCACGAGATCAGTTCCTTCAATTTTTGTGACTAATCTTCATCAATTTCATTGGATTGATGCAGGGTTGAGAAATCCATGTACAGTTTTATACAAGAATGAGCATTGGAATGTCCCTGATTACCTTCCCTGGGGATTCCCTCTAGCCTTCCTCAGGGCCGGTCCTTAGATTTCGGGGGACCAAGGCGAACTAAAAAATTGAGGCCCCCAAATCCCGACTTCCGGGTTCTTGACTTTCCGGGTTCCATATACATAATACATACAAAATTCTAACAAAACTAAAATAGGAAAACGAAATTATAATATAATATATACAAAATTCAAGAACAATTCTAGCAATGCATACATAAAAATTCAAGAACAATTTTTTCTATTGGGTAGTTGGGTTCCTGAATCCTTACCTCCGGGTTCCATAATACATAATACATAATACATACAAAATTCTAACAAAACTTATAATAGAAAAACGAAAAGAGGTTTTTCGGATTAAAAGAAGAATAAAAAGGAAAAAGATGTGTTATATTACCTTCTAAAACAACTACGATTGATTTCAAGAAGAGAGCTTCCAAATTCCAATCTAAGAACAATTACTTTCCCACTAATTCCCAATTTCGTAAGAAACCAAGAACTAAGCTGAGAGCTGCCAAGTGCCAAAGAAGTAAAGAACCTTAAAAAATTTCGAATGTCTGATACAATGAATTGCAATTTGCAATTTGATATGTTATGATGAGGTAAGCATAGTGATTTTGTCTATATATATAATAAAAAATAAAAGTAAATAAAAAAGCATAATGATTTTGTTTCTTTAATGGGCATTTTTTTAACAACAAAAACATATGGGATGTATATAAATATTTCTTTGGTGGGCCTTTTAAATAATAATTGATATCTGGGTTGTTTTTTTAAAAAAACAAAAACAAAACTCTACTCGAGCCTAACATAGAATATACACTAAATGAATTTGAGTATCGATATTTACACTCCTGAAAAATCGTATGTACACCTCTTTTTGTATGTGCACCCCATTAAATATTTTTAAAAGATTATATCTTGTAAACACACCCCATAAATTACCAAATATGCCCATCTTTTTTAATTTTGGAAAAATTAAATTAAAAAATATGGGAGGAGCCACACCAGCCGTCTTCTCCTTTAACATTTTAATAGAAGATGTAGCAGCCTCCTCCATCTGCTTATGTTTCTCCTTCTCCTATAAATATTGTAGAAGCTATGGCCTTGCTTTATGATTTAGACTTGGCTCGATACAGGTTTATTTCCGGTTTTTATGGAATCGGATTTGAAGAGGTTAACCAAATTGCAAATGCATGCACTCAATTCTATTTTGTAATCCATTGTTTGTTGCTATGATCTTTTAATCTTTTCTCACAAAAATAAAAGTTATAAAAATTATAATATCTTTTGATTAAAATATTGATAATTTATTATTTAACTTAAGGATAATTTTGGAATTTTAAAAATATATAAATTTGGGGTGCACATACATTTTTAGAAGGGTACAAATATCGTTACTCAATGAATTTAGGGGCCCTTGGGAAATGGGGGCCCTAGGCGGCCGCCTCGTTGGCCTATGCCCAAGGCCGGCCCTGGTGCCCATCCTTTACCTGAACAGATTTTCCGAGCTTTTAGTTCACAAACCTGGAGAAGGCTTCCTGCTCAATCTCTTGGCAACAATGCTTTCACCTCTGGTATCCTTTGAAATTATTATTTTTCATTTTGGAAAACGGATTTACACCGATAAAACGACATGGCTAGGATATTCCTTTTTAACTATCTGTATCGGTTTAAATTCGTTTGCGTTTGCTACAATAAGAACGTCGCATGTTAGTGTAAATTAAGAGGACTAATTTACTTTACTTGGTGCTCAATTAACAGAGATGGGGGTTTTCAAAATTTGTGGAGAGTGATATAAAGAAGAAGCATCGTTTGGCAAAATATGGAATGGTTCCTAGACATAGCTTCCTTGAAGATATAAATTCGTGTTTGATCTCAACAGTATTTGAAAAGTTCTATGACAGTGTTGAAGAGGGCAACATAATTCTGAAAAAATCTCAGAGCTTCAGCTTTTGTGAAGAAGTCATTTTGGTTGATGGTGAGACTACACCACTGAAGACTGATTTAGTGATATTGGCTACAGGATTCAGAGGTGATAAAAAGCTGAAAGACATTTTTGTGTCTCAAACTTTTCAAGACTACATAGTAGGGTCCCCAAGTGAAACACTTCCACTCTACAGGTTAGCTTTTACATATATAGAAATTATCAAGTGTAGGATCCCGCACGAAAAAACATGTGAGATCCCGTACCTAAAACTTGCAGGTTATATATACATGTAACAAAAAAGTTACCAATATGGCCGAATAATGTATGATACTTTTAAAAACTGACAAATGGTTGAATGTTCGTTCGATCAGGGAAATGATTCATCCGTGAATTCCTCAACTAGTGGTGATTGGATTCTCTGAGAGTATTTCAAATGTGTTCACATCAGAAATGAGAGTCCGGTGGCTAGGAGAGCTTCTCGACGGGGCATTCAAAGTACCTAGCATAAAAGAGATGGAAAAAGACACGGTGGAATGGGACCTATACATGAAGAGATACTCTAACAGGTACTACAGGAGATCATGCATAGGTGCTCTGCATATTTGGTACAATGATCAATTGTGCAAGGACATGGGAATATGGGATATGGAACCCAAAGAGAAAAAATGGAATTTTCAATGAATTGTTCGAGCCTTATGGACTGTTGGATTATGTTACACCTTCAACAACCCATTAGTTCAGGGACTCGCAAGTATGGTAGTTTGTGTTTTGGTGCATTCAACTTTTCAATACAACGGTCAATCTGCTGTAGTTGTTTTCTTTTTGCTTATTGTGTCAAAGCTGCATGTAGAATAAATGGAAGAAAAATTGATAATAAAAGATTGCTTCTGCTTTATATATATATATATATGAATATGATCGGCAGATATATTTCAATTTCAATTACAATTAAATTTTCTCTTCTCTCTTGTCTCTCCCCAAGTGTGGATTTTTGTTTTCATTTCACATTTTTCTCTCCATCGATCACATCCATAGCAACCACTTCACAGCTCATTCAATGTATAATCTTCATCACCAGCTTCTTCCTTGGCGATGAAAATCTTAACAGTTAAGGCATATATCTTCACTTGTCAAATACCATATTCACATGTTAACCAATAAATAAAGAATATAATTATGTTATTTCATTATATTAATGCATATAAAACTGTTCATTAATGCATTTGAAGAAACAAATAATTGCCAAATGTAAGCAATATTATTATTGATCAATAATTAGAGATATATCATCATAAAACAATCAGATCGGTAGTTCAAAAACCTTTGTTCAATCAAAAAAACACCAACAAAATAAAATAAACTATTGTGTTTATTATTAATCCAGCCATATCCAGTAACATTCAAGATCATGAAAAAGATAATCAAACAAACAAAATAGAACAAAATCACTCAACATATCAGGTATCTTCATAATTTGCTATTCTATTTTTTTTTTTTTCTTTTGTTAATGATGTTGTTGATCATGTGCATTATGCTACGCTGAGTAAATTTCAGATCTAAGAATGACATAAAGTATTTTTCATGAAAATTAAATTATTTTTCACGTTAAAAAAATATGTCACGAAATATTTGTATTTGTCAAGACAAAAAGGTGTCACAAAAATAATTAAATTTCACAAAATAATTAATGGAATCAAGTCTCCACGACACCAAGCCATGTCAACTTAGCGAACCACGTGCAGCAGCAGTGGCTTGTGGCAAGTTCAAGTCATGGATAATCAATCTGGGTTACACAAGAAGTTCAAAAAAAAAAAAGATGAGCCCCTGAAAGCTCGGTAGTCTCTGATAAGGTGTGGAGCCGGTCTGACAAAAAGCTCCAAGTGTTGCTAGTAGTAAGTCTTTCATCGGATTGGGTCATGCAAAGACATGTTTATCCTATTTGGCATGTGAAAGTTGTCATGGAGAGGAGGATATGTTGCTGTTAGTGGGTCGACATGTTTGCACACGGGCATTGGTTAGAGAGTTATGCAAGGTGTGTGGTGGACAATGATGTCGATGGTTGACAAACTCCTTGAAAATATAACGTGAGGAGTTGCACCACAATTTCAACATGTTATTTCGACATGTGCTAGAAGAAATCTTAGGATGGTCCGTTCTTAAGTGGTAATATCTTGTGGTGGGGTATGGTGACTTTTGGTGTTGAGAGTCATGCCTGTGGATGAAGGTTTTGGGAATTCTCGCTATAAGGAAAGATTGTTAGGTATAACTTGTATACCCATGATTACCAAGCAGGTGGAAGTTGGAGATCGTGTTTAAGGGAGGCTTGAAAACCGAAGAAAAAGCTAAAGAATCCGATTCTTGAAGGAACCGCGGCAAAGATCGTGGTACACCAATAGCGATGTGGACCGCGGTCAATTCCAATAAGATCAGCGCAGTGCAGACCATAGAAAAAGAAATAGACGTAGACCGCGGTATTTTGAGCGATCGTTTCTAGTGATATTCCGTGTTACAGGGCACAGGTTGCAAACCGTGGCTCAGACCGCAATATCGGCGTTTTTTGCATAGATCAGGAAATGTTTTCTTTTGGGAAGTCTTGTGCATAAAGGAAAGGGTCTTTGCGTGGATCAGGAAGTCTTGTGTGTAAAGAAAAGGGTTTCCTTTTGCGTCTTAAACTCCCTAATGCTCTAATATAAATAGATGGTAATTCTATGTTATTATGTAGGCTGAGAGCCTCATGTGCCTAGAGCTAGAGTGTAGAGCAAAGATGTAGACCATAGTTGTAATTAGGTTTAGGGTTTGAAAAAGTGAATCTTGAGAGTGTAATTGTACAAATTTACTACGTAGTGGATTATTTTTCTTATCATCCTAACGGTTGTGGTTTTTCACTTTCTTGGGTTTCCACGTAAATCTTGTATTTTGTGCGTGATTGGATTCATTTTATTCTTCTATCTTATTTTTCTACATAAACATTAAATATTGTTTGTTTGTGGGTATCCGGCTACGGTCTCGCGTAGCTGTCAATTGCTAGCATTTATTATTTAAATTAGCATACAATTATTAATTTATGTTAAGTAATAAATAAAATATAATTTCTTAAAATCGGTGGAAAATGAACTATGCGTGTGTCGGTGTGTGAAGTGAAATTAGTCAAAAGTGGAGCAAAAGTAGTCAACAAAAGCAGCCAAAAAGTAAAAATCAACTAAAAATTGAATTTAAATAAAACTTCCTGAAACATCCAGGGAAATTAGTAGGCATGTGAAATGAAATAATGATCTCTTGCTGTGAAATTATACATCTCACCTTTTCTTTATCGCGGTAATGGACTAATGGGTTTTTTAAGAAGTGAATTTGCTTTGATGAAAATTAACAGATTACCATTTGGAATATTTATCAAGAATTCATGATCTACAGTCACTCTCTTGTCATTTCATCATCTTCTATGTCCCTTGAAGTTGGTTTTTTATGTGATTGCATGTCGCAACCAGACTCGGATTTACTCTTAAGGCAACACATTATTGCTGTCATGCAGCTGCAACTAGCAACAGCAATGTTGGAAGAAGATCAACTTTGGAGAAAATAACACCATTTCCTCAAATTCTAACAGACTAATGAATTTAATCAAAGAAGCAAGAAAATTCTAAAATACAATGTAAAATATTCATCACCAGCTTCTTCCTTGGTGATCATAAAGATCTTAACAATTAAGGCATACGTATATCTTCACTTATCAGATACAAATGCACAAAAGTAGACAATATTCACATGGCAGTCTATTTAAATATAGGGTTATTATGATTTAGTCCCTCTAGTTTGCGTTAATCTGGGTTTGGTCCACTAGTTTTTGGAATTACTAAATTTAGTCCTTCTGTTAGGAATTCTGTGAAAACAAACGGATTGGCATTGTCAGAGGGTACAATGACCAAAATACCCTTAATGAAGGTTTCTGATGAAGGGCAATATGGTAATTTTATATTTAATTAAATAAAAAATGAAAAAACAAAAACAAATTAAATTTAAAATTAAAATATATAAAAACTAATTAAAAAATAATAGATAATAATTATTATTATTAAATGAATTTGTTATCCTGAAAAATCCGTAGGAAGTTTCCCGGGACAACCTGGACCGCGGCGTACGGGGTGCGCCGCAGCTGGTCCGAACTGGGTAGGGGGTGGTTCCTCACTTTCCCGGTGCAGGTACCTGGGGACCCCCCGGGTCCGGTTGCCAGGGACCGATACAATGCAATAGGACCGGTACTACAAACGGGGGATGAGGTAGAGGTAGTGAGTGTGGGCGTAACAATTACGGTTCTTCAGTCAATAAAGGGAGAGACTTTCATTCATTGTCCACGGAATACATTATAGGTCATTTCTCATGCCATGGCTAGCTATTACAACAAAAGGGAAAGCAAAAAACATGTAGTACCCTAGCTAGAGGAGGGGGATTTCGACCTAACGAGATAGTCGCCAAGTGGGTTATACATAGGAGCTTTGTCTAGGCGGGGTAGTAGCCAAGTAGGACACACACATAGGAGCTTGGTTTAGGCGGGACAGTAGCCAAGTAGAACACACGCATAGGAGCTTGGTTTAGGCGGGGTAGTAGCCAAGTAGAGGTCTCGATCTCTTGGGGCCAACCTCTTTCCTCTTGGAATGTAGGGGTATTTATAGTGTCTCTAGTAGGGAGGTAGGTGGAGGTCGTCTGCTTAGGCGGGAATCCCTGGTTAGATCTCCACCGTCCCCTCCTATCCACAATGGCGATTGCCCAGAATCAAGGATCAGGATTGCGCCACCCCTCCTTTTCTTTGGCGGGAGCCTAGGTTTTGGTAGGTGGGGGCCCTAGTTTCGAGGGCGCCATTGGCGGGACTGATCCCAGCCACTCATTTAGGGCAGGATCGGAGTTGCCACATGCCTTGAAGGGTTCCAGTCGCTCCACCTAGGCCTTAAGTCTATGTAATCGCTTCTGTAGGGCTGATGTGGTGAAAAGGTAGCGTTTCCATGAGTTTTGATTGGTCGCAAGGGGTCTTCGTGGCAGTGGGAAGTCGTTATCAAGGTTCTGGCCTAGTAGGGGACAGTGTCAGCGCCTATCCCGCTGCACACTGTCAGGCGTCTTCTCCCACCATTTCCTTCTTCGTGCTAGCTACGATTCTGGGAGCATTTCACTGGAGAAACAAGGCATCCCCTTTCATGTATGAGAGAGTTGACTCCCCTCTAGGGCTTAGGTGGACTGTGGTTCCACCGTTGATGCAAGGGGGCCGGATTAATCTCAACCGTAGGCAGCTCCCTTTCCCCATTTGTGTTTGCTGTCTCTTATTAATGGGCGGGGGCTAAGCCTTTACAGGTTGTCTCTAGCCCCTTCTTTTATTCCATGTGAGCTAGGATGAGGGCAGGCGTCAGCACATGGAGAGGTTGCAGCTTGCGAACTTATCCCAACCGACGTCAGCCCTTTGTTGCGGGGGGTTCCTAGAATTCTCCAAAGAGCTTCCCTCTTAGGAGGTCGCTCTAGTTGTAGGAGTGTACCACGCTTGACTAGGTAGGCCGTGCTGAGGCGGGCTCCCTGCCTAGTCACTAGCTGGGAGCGGGTTCTCTACTGGAACATGTAGTTTCTTTCCTTAGGAGTTCAAAGGGGAGCCGGGTCTTTGGTGAAGCGTGCTCCGGAGGCGGGGACTTTGGTGGTCCCGGTCCTCTTCTTAGATAGGCGTTCCAGAAGGACCAGGTTTTTGGGGGACTGGGTTCTTTCCTCTAATGGGTATTCTAGGGGAGAATCCCGATCCTTAAGTGGACCGCGCTTGTCCCCGGGGCGGCCTGAAAGAGGTACGGTACACAATGGACTGGGTCCTTCTTTCCAATAGGCGCTTTAGAGTGAACGTGGTGGGTGCTAGAGAACGGCGAGGTTCCTCAATGGGAAAAGTCCTTCCTTGAATTAGTTGCCTATTTTTCCGGTTAACAGAATTTAAATTTAAATTTAAATTTAAATTTTGGATTTGTTGGAGATCAAATCTGGACTTCCACCAAATCCATCTCTTTATTTTTTGGATCTTGAAACCCAATCCAGAATAACAAACAAACAAAAAATCGAAATCAGACTTTGAAATCACGATCTGGAAACCCAATCCAGAATTACAAACAAACAAACAATCGAAGTTAGACTTTCAAAATCAAAATCAAAATCGAAATCGAAATCTTTCCATCATCACGATCGAAATAACGATCGAAAAACAACCAAACAACCACAAGAACATAAACAATAAATATCATAACTGTAAACCCACAAAAATTGTTTCAAGAACATCAAACAACCCATAAAAATTGTTTCATGACTCACCATCTCAATTCGACGAACAAACAAAGACCCAAATGCATCAAACCTAGAAAAGTAAACCCTCCTAGAAAACAAATCAAAACCACATTTAACAAAACCTAAAGCCACTTCACAATTCCCCGAAAAAATCAAAATCCATCATCAACACAATCCATCATCACGATAGAAATCACACATCACAATCCATAATAACGATCGATCCAACCCCACACCCGAACAACCACCAACCAGTAGAGATGGTAATATTCCCCGCGGGGCCGGGGCCCCGCGGGGCTCCGCCCCGAACGGGGTGGGGATGGAGGATAATATTCAGGGACGGGGATGGGGATGGGGACAAAGTCTTGTCCCCGAAGTTGAAGCGAGGCGGGGACGGAGGAAGCACTCGCCGCCCCATCCCCATCCCCACCCCGTTATATTATATATATATATAATATTCAGATTTTTTTAATCATTTATATATATTGACACCACGTTTGGCCAGGTTGTGATTTGTTGGAATATATAACTGAATATATATATATATACAGTCTTTCTATTATCAGTTCGAACTGACAAAAGTTATATCAGTTCCTTGTATGTGGGCTACTGGATTTAAATACTTTGACTGACAAGTGCATACAGCCAAGTCAAAGTATTTAAATCCAGTGGCCCACATACAAGGAACTGACAAAAGTTATATCAGTTCGAACTGATAATAAAATTTCTGTATATATATATATATATTATATTTATAATATATAACTGAATTTATACTTTTTTTCTTTGTTTTAAGTTGTAATTTTTAAATATATAATTATATTAAACGGGAAATGGGGCGGGTATGGGGAAGGCCCCTCCAACGGGGAATCCCCGCCCCCGACCCCGCTTCTCTTAATGCGGGGACGGGGACGAGGATGGGGATGGTTTTAGGAGGCGGGGATGGGGATGGTAAAGCATTCCCCGACCTCGACCCACCCCATTGCCATCCCTACCAACCAGTAACAAATCATCACCAACACAAAAAATAGAAAAAAAAAATCTTTAAAAAAAAAAGACAACTCAGCGGTTTGCTCCTGGGAGGAGCAAGAGCAATCTGATCTTCGCACGCTCGGACCTGTTTCTCGCCGGATCTGCGTCTTCTCGCCAGACCTGTTGTTATCGCGCGAAGGAGCCATCTCCATCACCACCATGGCGACCTCCATCTAGATGGAAGCGAACTCCATTTGTGATGAATCTTCCAACTTTGTGATGGAGGCACTCCATCTAGGCTTCGAGAGAGATTTGGAATTCCAGAACTTTCTGCCTTTAGTTTTTTATTTTAAGTTTTTTTATAATTTTATTTTTTAATTGCAAGTTGATAAAAAGTTTGATGGTGGAGATGGTTTGATGGATATATTTTCAAAAAGTTAAAAAGTTATTTTATTTTAAAATTATTTTAAAAAGTTTGATGGTGGAGATGTTTGATGGTTTGAGTTTTTTAAAAAGTTATTTTATTTTTATAAAATTATTTTTGATGGTGTAGATGGTTTGATGGATATATCTTCAAATCTCATCAATCCATTTTTTTTTTTTTAGAATTATTGAATTATATGAATTATTGAAGAAGATATGATATGATTTTTTTTTTTTTTTTTCAATCTGATCTCCAACGTCCATCATGGTGATAGATGGTGGATGAAGAAGAAAAAATTGGTTTGGATTAGTTTTAATTATAATTAAATTTAATTAATTATAAATTTAATTAGTTTTGATTAGTTTAATTAGTTTTAATTAGTTTTATTTTAAAATTTAATTATTATTTAATTTTTTGATAATAATAATAATTATTATTTAATTTAATAATATTTTTTTTTTTATTTAATTCAATTATATATATATATATATATATATATATATATATATTTATTTATTTATTTATTTTAATTAAATCTTATATGAGGGCATAAAGGTCTTTACCCTTGTTCTAAACCAGTTTCTAGAAGCTTTAGTCAAATTTCCCATAATGCCCTCTTGACCTAACGGAAGTCAACCAAAATCTAACGGAATTGAATGGAAAGGACTCGAATATGTATTGTCACTTTGTTAGAGAACTACTGATTTGAACTTAGGGGGGTGTATTCAACTCGGAATTTGTTGGATTTGATTGGATTTTGTTGGAATTTAGAAATCAGGGTGTATTCAACTCGGATTTCATTGGATTTGTTTGAAATCCAACGAACTCAGGGGGTATTCAAATCAGATTTTGTTGGATTTCAAATAAATCCAATGAAATCTGGGTGTATTGGAAATCCAATGGATTTGGTTGGATTTGGTTAAGTGATGGATTTGGATGGATTTGATTGGATTTGATTGGATTTTACAGTGAAAAATATAAATAGGAATGGAATTCTCAAATCTTGGCCTCAACCCAAAGATTTGAGAAGATTTCACACTCCCTCTCTCTCTCTCCCCTCACCATCGATCTTCTCCTCACTCATTCTTCGAAAAACCATTGCCTCTCACCACTGCCTCTCACAATCTTCCACCATTCTCTCACCACCACCTCTCTCTCACGACCATCTCTCTCACGATTGTCTCTCTCATCACCGTCTCTCTCTCTTTCACGATCGTCTCTCTCCGTTGCTTGGTGTGGCGGCGATTTTCGGACTGGTTCGATTTTGTGGTTGAGATATTTTAACACCAAATAGTCATGAAACCCATATCAATCTCAATTCTTTTGTTGAATCTCCGCCTAAAAATTATACAATTTTTCCTTATACCCAGATCAAATCTCCGATATGGTTTGATTTTGTGAAAATTTGGAGAAAAGCAAAACCAAGTCTTGTGAAAATTTGGTTCGATTGCTTGAACCAAATCAAATCTCCGTAGCCCAAGACTATTGAGGTCAAGATTGCTTGAACAGTTGTCTCAATTGGGTTTGAATTTTGATGCTTTATTATGGATAATTTGGACATGAGAGCACGAGAATTCTATATGTATATATATATATATATATATATATTTTTTTTTTTTTTTTTTTTTTTTTGAGTTGTTTGAAAATTATGGTGTCATTTGATGGTTAACTATTGTGCATTGAAAATTTGGTTTGATTTTGGTGGTGGGAGGGGTTTGGATTTTGGTGGTGGGAGGGGCTGCTGGGTTCATTTAGGTGGTGGGAATGACAGATTGGGGTGGGAGGGCTGCTGGCTGATTGGTGGGAATGGTTGTGGGGTTAAAATGTTGAAAATTATTTTTTAAGACAAATCCATCCAAATCCATCCAATTCTACACAACAAATTCCAACAAACTCCAACAAACTCTTTACACAATTCCTACAAAATCTAATGAAATCTGTGGGATTTGTGAATTCCATCAAAATCCATCACTTAAAACAAATCCATCTAACTCCAACGAAATCCAGGTTGAATACACCCGCCTTAGTAATTCCAAAAACTAGTGGACCAAACCCAAATTAACGCAAACTAGAGGGACTAAAATCATAATAACCCTTAAATATAAAATCATGTTATTAATTTATTATATGTCTTTTTTATATCTTCATGTCATAAAAATTTCATTATAAGAAAGCATATAAACCGGGAATCCCTCCTTTTGCTGACATTGGCACCATTATCTCAGACATTATTCATATCATTAGTCCTCATGCATGATATTATTGTTTCCTTTGCTCCTAGATCCGCGAATATGGTTGTGCTAAGCAGATTTGCCATATTAATGTTGTTGTTCTGCTTTGTTTTTAGGGAAATTATCATTTTCCCCCCTGAGGTTTGTCATATTAGATAAACTGATCCCTCTAGTTTCAATAATGGTCAGTCAACCCCCTGAAACCCAAAATATTGGTCATTTTACCCATTCTATCAAGTTTTCCATCCAAAATCCCTTTGACCGTTAATTAAAAAATTAAAACGTCTCCATTAAGAATTGAACCATTGACCTTGTGGTTAAAAGACACAATTTCTAACCAACTTGCTACTCCAACTCATTGTTAAAGGATTGTTGATCTAACTTTATATATAGTTATATAATTTGTTTAAAATAATTTAAATCTGTTTATATAATTTAAAATAAACTTATATATATATATATATATATAATATTTAAAATAAACTCATATTTAATAATAATATATCAAAACAAATTTATGAAAGAGAAAAAGAAAATAAGAAAACAAAAGGAAACCTATAAAATCTAGAAAATCAAAGCCCATAATTTTTTTTTTAATTTTTTTCCTTTTCAAAAAATATATTATTTCAATTTGATTAAAAAAAAAACCCAGAAAATCAAAGCCCATAAATTGAAAAGGGAAAAAAAGAAAAAAAAAATCCTTTTTTTAATTTCTTTTTTTCCTTTTGTTTTCTTTTTTTCTTTTTATTTTGCATAAATCTGTTTTTGTATATTATTATTAAATATGAGTTTATTTTTAAAATTATATATAAGTTTATTTTAAATTATGTATATGAGTTTATTTTAAATTATATACACAGATTTAAATTATTTTAAACAAATTATATAACTATATATATATACATTTAAATCAACAAAACTCTAACAATGAGCTAGAGTAGCTCATTTGATTAGAGTGTGTGGCTTTTAGCCTAAGTTCAAAGGTTTAATTTTTGATGGAAGCGTTTTAATTTTTTATTTAACGGTCAAAGGGATTTTGGATGGAAAACTTGACAAAATGGGCAAAATGACCAATATTTTGAGTTTCAGGGGGTTGACTAGCTATTATTGAAACTAGTGGGATCAATTTATCTAATATGGCAAACTTTAGGGTGGAAATGATTTCCCTTGTTTTTATGAATTCCGGGTTTAAAAAAAATAAAAATAAATAAAAAACCAGAAATATCCAAGTCAAGTAATGTCAAGTAAAAATCGGTGGAAATGAAAATAAAGCAAGAAATACAGTCTTTCATTATTAACTATGCATGTGTGAAGTGAATGAGTCAAAAGTGGAGCAAAACGTCAAAAGTGATTTGATTTTTATCAACTAAATTGAATTTAAATAAAACTTCCCGAAATATTCGGGGAAATTAGTAGGAGTCCATTGAAGGGGGGTGAGCATGAATTCACTTTTGTAAGGGGTGAGTATTATCTCCCTCCCAAAAATATGATATGTGTCTATGGAGGGGATAAATTTGTCCAAACCCTGTTATCATTTTAGACAATTTTACCCCTCCATGAACACATGTCATGTTTTTTTGGAGAGGTGAATAAAAACGGACTCATTATTCATTATACATCTAAGGAGTCAACTTTTCTTTAACGCAGTAATGGGTTTTTGAAGAAATGAAAGTGCTTTGATGAAAACAAATTGCCATTGGAATATTTATCAAGGAGGCTTCGACGAAGCTGCTAAGCAATTAGCATCCGCCAGGAATATTTATCAAGAATTCACCAGCTAATTAATTTATACACATCTCAATAGTCACTCTCTGATCATTCCATCATCTTCAATGGCGTTGAGTTTGATTCCTTCTTCCAGTACTTGTCAATTCAAGCATGACGTTTTTCTCAGTTTCAGAGGCGAGGATACTCGCAACAAATTTACCAGCCATCTTCACAAAGCTTTGCATGACAAACAAATTGAAACTTTCATGGATTACAAACTTAATAGAGGAGATGAAATCTCCCCAGCTCTTCTCAAAGCAATTGAAGAATCGCAGATTTCTATTATCATTTTCTCTAATGACTATGCATCTTCCAGATGGTGTCTTGAAGAACTTGTGAAGATCCTCAAGTGCAGGCAAAACCAGCGACAAATTGTAATTCCAGTTTTCTATGAAATAGATCCATCACATGTGAGGAATCAAAGTGGGAGTTTTGCAGTTGCATTTGCTAAGCATCAACAACGTCCAAAGATGGTGAGTTTAGACAAAGTGCAAAGATGGAAGGATGCTCTCAAGGAAGCAGCCAATCTTTCTGGGTTTGATTCACGTGTCTATAAGTACGTTTCTATTTCTTTCGAAAACTTTTCAGTCATATGCAGATATATTTTGTTCTTTATGTTCGATCTATTTATGTTCTGTTTCCGTACTTGATATTTCCTAAGAAAATATCATCAATAAAAATTGGAATTAAAATGACATTTTGTCTTTAGTCATTTTTTATTATTACAACTTAATACTAATTGCTTTTAATATTTGTTAGGCCTGAGTCGGTACTTATAGAAGCTATTGTCCAAGATGTTTTGGGGAGAATGAAAGCCTTGTCCTCAAGTGATACCAGCCACCTTGTTGGAATAGAGTCAAAGATTGTGAAAATTGAATCGATGTTAAGCATCGGGACAAATGATGTCCGTAGTGTTGGAATTTGGGGCATTGGTGGTATAGGCAAGACAACTCTTGCTGAAACTGTATTCAACAAAATCTCTTATCAGTTTGAAAGTTCTTACTTCTGTCGCAATGTCAGGGAGCGGTGCGAACAGAGCAATGGATTAGATAACTTGCAGCGGGAACTTCTTTCAGCATTATTGGGGGATGGAAATGCAAGTATAGGTACTTTTGCCATGGGACGTACCTTTATAAGGAATAGACTTAGCCGTAAGAAGCTTCTCATTGTTTTTGACGATGTGTCCGATTATTTAAAAATAGAATCTTTGATTGGAGGTCGTGACTGTCTCGGTCCACAAAGTCGAATTATTATAACATCAAGAGAGAAACAAGTGCTTAAACAAGTGGATCATGTATATGAGGTTCAAGAATTAATTCATGATGAAGCTCTTGATCTCTTTCACAGACATGCCTTTGAAAGAAACCAATATCCCACAGAAGATTACACAGAGCTATCCAACAGAGTAATAATATATGCTAGAGGTGTTCCATTGGCTCTTAAAGTTTTGGGTCGCTATCTACTTGGCCTGGGAAAAGATGGTTGGAGAAGTGCAATAGATAAATTGGAAAGAATATTTCCCGATAAGGATATGCATAAGGTGTTAAAAATAAGTTTTGATGGACTTGACGATGAAGTGCAGAAGATATTTTTAGATATTGCATTTTTTTTAAAATGGGATAACTTTGACCATGTAAAATCATTCCTAGATGCTTGTGGGTTTCAAACAGAGATTGGAATACATATTCTCATTAATAGGTCTCTGATAGCTATATCACATAATATGATAACAATGCATGATTTGCTACAAGCGATGGCTAGGGAAATTGTTCGCCAAGAATCTATTGATGAGCCAAGCAACCGTAGTCGATTGTGGCGTTATGAGGATATTTGTCGTGTTCTGACAACAAACACGGTGAGAATCTATCGATAGAAAATATATAATATATATATATATATATATATATGGTTGGTTTTTACATCTTTTGTACTAACTTTTTTTTTTGTGTGTGTGTGAATATATACTAGGGTACCAAAAAAATCGAAGGCATCAATTTGGATATGTCAAAAATAAGTGATATACACTTAAATCCATCTGCTTTCACAAATATGCCTAGAATGAGAATTTTGAAGTTTTTTAACTCAGATTTTAGAGAGATCAATAAGGTGCATGTTTATCAATCCCATGAAACTTATTTTCCTGAGCTAAGGTATCTTATGTGGCATGGATGTCCCATAAAATTACCATTGTCAAGTTTTTATCCAGAGAACCTCGTTAAACTTGACATGAGTTACAGTAAAGTTGAACAATTATGGAATGGTTGTCAGGTATGTTTTCAAATTATATTTGAAATATCGGTGTTTCTTTTTGTTAATACTAATTGTGTTGATTTTGTTTTTCATTTTTTTTGGTACTTACAGCCTCTTGTTAAGTTGATAGAAGTTGACATCAGTTTCTCCAACCTAATCAGTTGCCTAGACTTCTCAGGTTCCCCAAATCTTAAGAGATTGATTCTACAAGATTGTAAATATTTGCGTGAAATTTCACCTTCTATTCAATATCTCATTAAGCTTGACTTCCTACAACTAGAGGGCTGTTGTAGCCTCAAGGGTATTCCAGATTGCGGTGGTTTGAATTCCCTCAAAGAACTTCATCTCTCTTGGTGCTCAAATTTGGAGATGTTGCCTGAGATGCCATGTAATATAGAAAAGTTATGGTTAGAGGGAACTGCTATAGAAGAACTTCCCTTATCCTTTGGGAATTTAAGTAGACTACAGGAATTGTTTCTTGGTTGTTGTGATAGGCTTAAGAGTCTTCCAAGCAGCATTTGTAAGTGGAAATCTCTTCAATATCTATTTATTGACGATTGCTCAAAACTTAATGAGTTGCCTAACTATATAGGAGCTTTAGAATCTTTGGTGGTACTCAACCTTGATAGAGATCCTATAAGAGAATTACCATCATTTATTATATATTTGAAGAATCTGGGTTTTTTAAGTTTAAGAGGATGTATGGAGTTAACTTTGAGTGGATTTGAGTTCTTTCCTGACAATCTGAGATCTCTAATTCTAAGTGAGAGTGGTATCACAGAGTTACCAGAGTTTCCTGACGGTTGCTTATCCTCTCTAAGAAGTTTAGATTTAAGTGGAACTAGTTTAGAAAGCATACCGGCAAGCATCATAAATCTCTCTAAGCTAAGGTATCTGGACATATGCAACTGCGAGAGGCTCAAATGTTTACCCAGTTGGGACATATAGAGGCATACGGTTGTACATCATTGGAAGTATTAACCGGTCCTAGTCTACGAAATTATATCGTTGCTAATTTTGTCAATTGTTTCAAGTTGGACCTAAATATATTTGAAGACATTGTGGAAAATGCTCTACTGAATATAAAACAGGTTTGTTTTACTAAACTATATTTTTTGAATTATTTTCTAACTTTGACAATTTCTTAAATTATGGAGATACATTTAACATTACTCGTTTACTCTTTTAAAAGTTGGTGGGATTTTGCAATTCTTCCTGTTAAGTTGAACATGTGGCACATTTTACAAGAGTATTGTGTATTAAGACCAAAAATCTTTACAAAATTAAATTTTTGAATAAGGTTGAATAATGTGTAGAAAACAGTTCAATATTTTCTTACAAAATAAGGTTTGAAAATATGACATTTCATGAAATATAGGGAGTTAATTGAATTGTTTTCCTCTTTTTTATATATTTTTTATTTTATTTTATTTTATTTTATTAAAGGAATTGACTTGTTTTCCTTAAAAACAATTTAACAATGTCAACAATGTTACTCTTAAATTTTACTCTTAAAATACAAATCTATAAGTTGTTACATAAACAGACCACTTGCCTATCCAAATCTAAGATGTTATTTCATTTCCATATTTTCTAGCTTCTTATGCGTGGATTCTTTGACGGCTGCAAATCTCAGTTATGGTACCCTGGAAATGAAATTCCGAAATGGTTTAACTTTCGAAGTATGGGATCTTTCATAAATGTGGAGCTACCACCAAATTGGTATAATCATAACTTTATCGGTTTTGGTTTTGCTTTGTGCATTGCTGCCACGCCACTTCTAGACGGCATTCAAAGTTATTTTGAAATATTGGAACCTATAGAGTGAAAATGCAATATCAATTCTAAAGATGGACAGCCGTGTGTTAGGAGTGGACATTTTAGTCTACTTGCGTTGTCAAACCATGTACTGGTGGAGTGCCCCATTTTCCCATTCTCTCGTAGTGAATTATTATGTTACGAGAATAAGGTCTCTTTTGAGTTCTGTAATTACATACAATATTTAAAAGAAGATCATTTCGAGATCTGTTATGGCGCTACATATCTTAAAATTGAAAAGTGTGGCGTGCATTTAATATTTGGCCAACATCTTGAAGAAGTTGATGGAAGTTCCCAGGTTGGTGAGGATGAAGATTTTTTGTGTTTGGCAAACGTCCCTGACAATTGTGAGGAGGCAGATGAACCCCAAAAGAATGAAGGAGATACCCAACTGATCAAGGTAAATTAAATGCTTCCATATTTTAAATTTTTAATATCGCCAATTGTTGGGTGTGCAACCAAAGTCCCACATTGGCTAGACATGGGGATGATCTTGGGTATATAAGTATGGAAACAACCTCCATTGGTGTGAGGCCTTTTGGGTAGTGACCCAAGAGTAAATCCGTGCGGGCTTAGGCCCAAAGCGGACAATATCACACCAATGTGGAGAATGTGGGTTCCATACTTATAACAAATGGTATCAGAGCCGACCCCCAGACTTAGCCGACCGTAGCCGAACCGAACCAGGAGGTGGTGGGCCCCAGGTAGCTCGTGATGGGTCCGTGATGTTAGCTCTCGAGGCAGGAAATGCTCTAGATCTTCACGTAAGACGTGTGCTCCGGCGCAGTGGAGAGGAGTGATCTCGATGGAGTAATCCTCCTAGCATTGACGGATGGATGATCGCTTGAGGGGAGGCCCGGACCGTGAAGATAATGATGGTCCTTTGTTCGAGGGGAGGATTGTTGGGTGTGCAACCAAAGTCCCACATTGGCTAGACATGGGGATGATCTTGGGTATATAAGTATGGAAACAACCTCCATTGGTGTGAGGCCTTTTGGGTAGTGACCCAAGAGTAAATCCGTGCGGGCTTAGGCCCAAAGCGGACAATATCACACCAATGTGGAGAATGTGGGTTCCATACTTATAACAAATCGTTTTGCTTTGTTTAATTTGTTCATTTTGTGTGTCAAAACTTTGGACTATTTTGTTATGTCTATTTTACAACATAGGGACAAATACTCTCACATCCTTGAAACCATGGCCTTGAAACACACAAATGGTGAAAAACAATTAATAGGCATTGAGACCCCTCCCATTTAAGGAGACTTACGGCTCGTTATGACTTGGAATGATTTTTAGAAAAAGTAAAATACTCTTGAAACAGTTGAAGTTTTAAAATTCTGAAAATGAAAAATAAAAGTTAGGAGCATTTTTTTTATAAGAAAAATATATAATTTGTTTTCTAAGTTTGATTGAATGTAAGATCTTGTTGATGCCTTCCCACCATGTTGGTTATTAGAGGCTCTCAAATCTTCTTTTTGTTTATTATCTTTTAATTTTAGGGTAAATTGCAATAACATACCTTCACATTTGTCTATACCACTGTCAGCTCAAACTTTTACTTTAATTACGTGAAGATACCCTTGATCACTTTGACCACAGTTAGATTTAACAGTGGACTTAACGGTATAAGGGCAAAACAGATTCAAGCAAGTAAATCAAAATATATATATATAATTATAAAACAAATTGAAAAACAATATAAAAATATATAAATAATAAATAATTGAATTTAAAAAAATAAAAATACAAAAATGGCAGATCTGGTGCGACAGATCGCACACCATTTGAAAAGGAAAGTAAAAAAAAAAAACTATAAATGGGAGATTTGATGAGATCTCCATGTGGAGATCGCACCACTTCTTCTCCATCTTGAAGAAGATGTAGTAGCGGCAGTAAAGCTTTGGTGACGATGCTTGGCGGCAGTAAGAGGGTGCATCAATTGTGGCGTGGGGGCTTTTGGTGATGGAGTTGGAGTTGAAGATGGTGATGGTGTGGCCGAGTGTGTTGGTGCTGGTGATGGCAAGGGTGAATGTGTTGGTGATGGTGAAGTGTTGAACATCCACTGAAAAGTGAAGATTGGTGTGGCTAGGTGTGTGGATCTAAGAGGATCAGTGATGGTGGGGTGTTGGAGATCTGGTTTCTTCGCCAGATCTTTGTTTTTTTTTTTTTTTCTTATTTGTTAATTCCTTTAAATTTGTATTGTTTTTTATTTCTTTTTTTATTATCAATTATTAAATTAATTTGTTAGATATTAAGGAAGGGTAATTTGGACATTTTAATCTCAAAGTTAATCCCACCATTAAAGCTAACAGTTTGACCACCGGTTAAGGGTATCTTTTTGTAATTAAGGTAAAAGTTTGATCTGGTAGTAATATACGCAAACGTGGGGTATTTTATTGTAATTTACCCTTAATTTTATTATTGGAAATGTCCTTGTGCCCCTCATATGATCTGTTGAATAACTAAGAATATTCATTTAAAGGTAGGGGTCTCAGTGTATAATAATTGATTTTCACCACATGTATTTATTATGGCCATAGTTACCGGGTGTGAATGCATTTTTCCCTACAATATAAGTGGGTTGAAGCCATTTAGGTTTATTATTATTATTATTGAAATAATTGATCGTCATATGTCTTATTGTTCACATTATATTATTGAACGGTGACTGATACATTTTTATAAAGATTTTTTATTGTGGCAAATAAGTTATAGAATAACTCAAAGAATAATGTATTACTTACAAATCATTTGCCACACTATAAAATTTCAGAATAATTAATTTGTAACATCTAGATCTTAGAATTAATAGTACGTGTATTTGTTTTGAGGTGGAATTGGTCCAAAATATCACCTTTTTAAAGTGAATTGGTGAGAATGTCAGTGGTTTAATAAGTTAAGTTTAAAAGGCACCTATTATGGTGAACTACCAATATTGCCCTTAGTTAAACATTTATGTTATTCTATTTGAGTTCTTCTCTGCAACATAAACGAAGGCATTTGAAATACTCAAATTACTCTCTCTCTACAAATAAAAGTTCAAGGTCTTGCCCCGACTTTCTTCTTCAGTAAAATAAGGTAATATTTCTTGAACTTGCTTCTTTTAAGTTTTTCACATTTTAGTATGTAAACTTGAAGCCATTTTGAAAATGATTTCGTGCCTTTTTGAAATATTTTCGTGCCTTTTTACACTATCATCGTGCCTTTTGAAGTTGTTATCGAGCCTTTTTAAAAAAAAATTCGTGCCTTTTTGAAATATTTTCGTGCCTTTTAACACTGTCATTGTGCCTTTTGAAATTGTTATCGAGCCTTTTTGGAAAAGTCTCGATAACTTTTCCAAAAGGCTCGATAACTTTTCCAAAAAGCTCGATAACTTTTCAAAAGGCTCGATAACCTTTCTAAAAGGCTCGATTGAGTTTCAAATTTATTCGTGCCTTTCTAAAAGGGTGGAATTGGTGAGAAATGTCACCTTTTAAAACTGATTTGGTGACAATGTCACTGCTTTAATAAGTTAAGTTTAAAAGGCACCTATTATGGTGAACGGACAAAAATACCCTTATTTTACACATTCTTTTCTTACTTTGAAGTTTTCTGAGATTTAAAACAGACCTCCAATGGATAATTAGTTTTGTGACTCTACGCAAACGCATTCGGGGGTCGAGCTCCCCGCTGAGCTCGCGGTGGTCGAAATGAAGGCTCGAAATTTTTTTTGGTTTTGAATCTTCCATTGAAAAGGCTCGAAATGAAGTGTTCGAGCATTTTCATACACCAATCGTGCCTTTTCATTAGTGTATGAAAAGGCTCGAACACTTAATGAAAAGGCACGATTACTGTACAAAAAGGCTGGAAACTTTGTTCAAAAAGGCTTGAAATATTTTTTAATTTTTTAATCGAGCCTTTTTGAAAAGTTATCGAGCCTTTTGGAAAAGTTATCGAGCCTTTTAGAAAGGTTATCGAGCCTTTTGGAAAAGTTATCGAGACTTTTCCAAAAAGGCTCGATAACCTTTCTAAAAGGCTCGATAACTTTTCCAAAAGGCTCGATAACCTTTCTAAAAGGCTCGATAACTTTTTCAAAAGGCTCGATAACTTTTCCAAAAGGCTTGATAACAACTTCAAAAGGCACGATGACAGTGTAAAAAGGCACGAAAATATTTCAAAAAGGCACGAAAATATTTCAAAAAGGCACGAAATCATTTCGAGCCTTTTCCGAACTTTTTTCGAACCTTTTTTGAGCCTTTTCAAACCTTTTTCGAACCTTTTCAAACATTTTCGAGCCTTTTTAACTATCAAGTTTTTTAAAAAAAAATTTGTATCTCTGAGACTTTCTATATAGTTCATGCTTCCCGAGCCTTTTTGTTCGTTGATGGGTCAGTATCATTGATTCATCAGTTCCACTTCCATTGATAGAGGATTTTGAAAGAAAAAAAGAAAACAAAATGGTGAAGAAGGTTACTATGGGGGGCAATTTTGTCCATTCACCATAAATGGTGCCTTTTAAACTTAAGTTAACAAGTTGGTGCCTGTTCCCAAAAAAGAGCCTCAAATAGTGCTATTTAATTTTTTAACCCTCTAAAAGGCTTGGTCGTGTATGCCATTCTGTACCACCATATCATAACTCGCTGTGTCGGGAATCACTCCGAACTTCAATCCGGTGATTAGACAAAACTCAACCTTCGAGAACCGGACCGTATGGTTCCCTAACAGAAATCGCATCTCATCTTCCGGCCCGTTGTGATGCAACTCACGCAAAAGTAGCCGATGGACAATGCCACCAGAAAAATTAATCTCACGATGCATCCGGAGGAAATGACCGAAACATGACTCAGTAAACCGACGTCGGTCTTCGATCCTCAGATTTTCAGGTACTCTTTCAAGTGCATTGTCGATATCTCTAAGGTCATCGAAATGGTCATGCCGAATAATTTTTCCATTGAATCATTCTCCGGCCCACTGGGGTTTTAAGGAAATCATTCGGATTCGCCATCTGCATATTGACGGAAAAAAAGCAAATAAGTTACTGAAAAGGCTCGAACTGTGTATGGAAAAGGCTTGAAAACAGTCCAAAAAGGCTCGACATAAATGATCAAAAAGGCACGATAACAGTGCAAAAACTCACGGTAAAATTCAAAAAGGCACGATAACAGTGCAAAAAGGCACGATAAAATTCAAAAAGGCTCGATAACACTACAAAAAGACACGATAACATAAAGGTTCAAAAAGGCTCGATAACATAAAGGTTCAAAAAGGCTCGATAACATTTCAAAAAGCTCGATAAAAGTATAAAAAGGCACGATAACATCAATGTTCAAAAAGGCTCGATAACATATCAAAAAGGCTCGATAACAGTAACAAAAGGCACGATAAAATCAATGTTCAAAAAGGCACGATAACATATCAAAAATGCTCGATAACAGTAACAAAAGGCACGATAACATATAGGTTCTAAAAGGCTCGATTTTGTTTCAAAAGGCTCGACAAAAGTTTCTAAAAGGCTCGATAACTTTTCTAAAAGGCTCGATAACCTTTCTAAAAGGCTCGATAACCTTTCTAAAAGCTCGATAACCTTTCTAAAAGGCTCGATAAGACTGCAAAAAGGCTCGATTCAGTTTCAAAAACTCTTAGAAACCCAGAACTTCATCGTTTTCACTACCAAAAGGCTCGAAATTTTTTCCTAAACTAAAAAAACCCTAACCTAAACTCATCAAACAAACATAATGGACAACAAATGCGTGAGAGATAAAGACATACCGTGGTCGGTATTGACTTCGCCGGTACGTCGGTACTGTAGCTCCGTCGCCGGTGGTTCGTCGTCACAATTTGGTCGACTGTTGCGCCGTCGGGGTTTTCTCTCAGAGCTTTTCTTCCAAAGTTTCAAAACAAAGAAACAGATAAACAAAGGGGTATTTTCATCTGGTCCCATTAAATGGTGCCTTTTAAACTTAACTTATTAACTTGGTGCCTATTCCTGAAAAACCACCCCA
Organism: Acer yangbiense; assembly: GCA_008009225.1. Classification (NCBI taxonomy): domain Eukaryota; kingdom Viridiplantae; phylum Streptophyta; class Magnoliopsida; order Sapindales; family Sapindaceae; genus Acer; species Acer yangbiense. The sequence continues at coordinate 54,014,700 of CM017764.1, read as the reverse complement.
AACAGTGCTATTTAAATTTTGAACCCTTTGTTTGAGTTGATAAAATTCATTTTACTCTCACTTTCAAAAAAAAAAAAACAAATCATTTTACTCTCATTTGTGCTATTTCCTTATATATAGTAATAAACATGATGTTAGGATTTTTTTTTTTTTTTTTTTCTTTGTTATTAGTGAATTTTCTGATGATTAAATTAGAAAACAGGATACAAAGCTCTTGAATTTGATAGTTTGAAGACTGACCAATTGCTAAATAAAATTTTATTTGTGTTTTATGACTTTTTGGTATTGAACATGTACTTTTATATTATATATTGCTACAGAACTCAAGTAAGAATTTATATAGAAGATTTAAATTTGAGTCAGGATGTCAAACTTTCTATTCCTGAAAGAGTAATAGTATATAACCTAAAAAATTAACTCAAAATTCAACCCAAATGATATAACAAGTAATTAGTTGTCCTTAACATACAAATCGTGAGATGATGTAGTGAATTACATGATAATTAAGGATAAATCATTTGCCACATCATTTAGATTGGTTTTTGGACTAACTGTTTCCAACATATTTTATGGGCCCATTATGTTAACTGCTATCCTGAAGTGGTTTATGATGCTTAAAAGAAAAAAGAAAATATTTCTAAATAATTTAAATCAATGTAGCTCAGTGTTGTATATTGTCGAAGAAAACTGGGGAAAAAACAGATCTATTAAAAATACCTATGTTGCTTGTTGAATAATTTAGTGCATGCATATATGTTTATGTCTCTGGTTATTCCCTGTAAACTTTGAAGTATTTTCAATGACTTTTTGTAACATAATTTTTGAAAGCAGAACATTCTGAAAGTTTTATATATCCATATGTGTACTTCTACGGGGTTCCCATGAAATTTCAGATTCATATATAGCAAAATACAAGGTGAGTTAGATATTTCTTAGAATTCTTTTATATGTGTTTACTTTATTGTTTTTAAATATTGTCATCTTTATATTTGATATGTGTTTGTTTTTTTTAAAACTACTAGCTAGTTTCCCTAACTCTTTTAATTGATTTTGATCTCCAGATGGTTAAGGCTTGGTGTGTGCAAGTAGCTGATTCCGTTGGCCATTATTTCTGTATGAACTGCTTTGGATTTGGGTCGGTGGAGTAATCCTCTTGAGTCCGGATAATTTGAAGGCATTTCTCTCCAAAATTTACATTTTAATTAGCTGATTTATGTCTTTGTGCTTTGTTTTAACTATTACTAGCACCGTTTGGATAAAACATGTTACTATATCAAATATGATACGATTAGGAATTAGTATTCCTATATGTTTATGGTGTAGATTTAGTTCTTGATTTGATTTACTTGCATAGATTATAAATAGGTCTCATATCGTACAAATTCATAATTATTCTTAGAAATACAATTTCACTTTCGGTTTCTATCATGGTGATTTTTGGTTTGGTTTCATTAATGAATTTTGGTGTGATTTTTGATTTGGTATTACCTGTGTTTTTTGGGTGCTTTTGCTATTTGAGTTTCACTACTGTGATTTTTTGTTTTAGAGTGTTTTTGTGCTTTCGCTATTTGGTTCAATCTGGTGATCTGGTGGTATTTCTCTAAATTATGGTATTTTGTTGCTGCTGTGTATGTTCTACGCTGGATTGTCACTTTGTTCAACATGTCAATCAATCAACATATCACCTGCCTGTATCTGCTTCGAATAATCGAATTCCGCTTAATAATGGCTTTCTACTTCTATTAGGCATAATAAACATGTTGAACTCATCGGTCTGTTACTTGACTATTAAGAAATCTTAATTTAGCATCTGAAAATGTCCATTTTGTTTCTTTGTGACATTGACTGGACTACAAATTATGTCCATGTCTTCATTGATCAAAATGATATGGTGGAATGGGATCGATACATGAAGCGTTACTCCGGTAGATACTACCGGAGATCATGCATATCTGCCCTGCACATTTGGTACAACGATCAACTCTGCAAGGACATGGGATGGAACCCCAAGAGAAAGAAAGGATTATTTGCCGAACTGTTTGAGCCTCATAGACCATTAGATTATGTCACAACTTCAAGGGTAGCTACTAACGAACCATTGCTATATGTATTAGCACCCACATTATATAAAGCCAAGCTTAAAGGAAACAGAAGTTGGAATTTAAAAATTAAAAAAAAAAAGTAAGGAAAACTCTTTTCAATGCAATGAATGGACAATGGTCAATCTGCTGAAGTTGTTTTCTTTTTGCTTATTGTGTCAAAAGCTGCATGTAGAATATATAATGGAAGAAAAAAGATAACAAAAGATTATTGATCTGCAGATATATTTCAATTTCAATTATTTTTTCCACTTGTCTCGTCTCCCCAAGTGTGGATTTTTGTTTCTATTGATCACAACCATAGAAACCACACTTCACAGCTCATTCAAACTCAATAAAAATATAAACTTGAAGATACCCCAGTTGAAAAATCATGCCATTTATTGAAAATAAACACTTAATAAGTTTAATTCAAGTCGGGTTTGGTACTATTTCTCATCAAAAATCAACATCAAAATCAGATAAATTACAAGGGTGGTCGATTAGGATAGGTTAAACCAACCAATTAAGTCAATGTGAACATAATTGTATAACAATCAGTACATACAATATTATTAATCAGTAACAATTGATATTTGTTCTTGAAAGAAGAGCAATCAGTAAAAATTGTATGACATTTAATATAGATACAGATCTTGTTGAATCCATGGTTGGTAGAAGTAGTATTGATTATTACCTGCAAATCAACCAAGAAGAAGAAGAAGAAGAAGCCGTGCTGCTGCTTCCATTGAAGCAAATTAATTGCTTTATATAATGACCTGCAAATATATACAGGAATATAGCGACTCAGCATTAGGGTTGCTTTATATATAAACATCGAATCATCATACGTTGATGGCAATGGTGATGAAGAAGGAAGCTTTAATGGGCAATATTCAACCTTGCCTGGATTCCCAGAATCAGTTCCAAGAAACTGATTTGTTTCGGTCGTCAATCACTTATCGGACTCAAAAACCAACCAGGAGCTGACGTGTGTGGGCACGTCAACGATTTTGGCTGAAGTGGTAATTACCTGCCTCGCCACGTCATCGGATTGGTGCTGACATTCTCTGCCACGTCGGTAAGTGGGTGTGACGTGTCATGGCATGTCAATCCATCCGCTGATGTGGCCGAGCACGTCATCTAACAGATGCTGGCGTGCCTTGGACACGTAATTTAAAATAGACTGACGTGTTTTGACACATCACCATCCATACGCTGACATGTCCGTACTTCAGCACACGTGCGCTGACGTGACAAAACACGTCAGCTAAATCCATTGACGTGCTCACGCATGTCAGCATTTGATTGGAGCGAAATTTAAAAATAAAAAAATAAAAAAATTCTGTAACTAGAGAGAGAGAGAGAGACCAAACGAGATTGTTGGAGATATTGTTGTTGTTTTCATGGTCGGTTGTCGTCATCGTCTAATGAGATCGAAGGTGGTTGGTGTTGTCAAGGGCTGATCTTTTTGCCATGGACGGATTTCTTCAAGAATTTTATTTTCTCGGTAAAGTGACAGACAGACAGACAGAGCACAGGAAAAATTCCTCTTCTTAGATTTTAATTTTAATTTGTTCTGTTCAAATAAATCCTACAGGTTTTCTTGTGAATGTTCAATGGTCAAGATTGCAAAAACAAAACTGATACGAAATCATAGAGTGATTATCATCAGTCTATGTAACTACATAGAATTGCTATCATTTTGCTGCCAAATGCTCCATATATATATTAGGAAATGTGGGGAGACAAGAGGAATCTCTTCCTCTTCAAATTGATCAATTAGTAACATGTTTTCGATCTGGATCTAAACATTATATCAGCAAATTTTCTGCATTGTCTCCTGCCACCACCTCCTCAATATGTTTTAATATGCAATAATATCAAACTAGTATCCTCTCGTATGTTAAAATACATAACAAGTTGTTGATCTAATGATACATAAAATATGCAATTACACGAATGGCATTGACTGTCCCATCTGATACACACTACAAGAGGATTACATGCAATCCAGATTGGCTTGCCTTTCTATACAGAACACAATGACTGTGACACTTATGCTTACAATATATGAGATTAAAGTATGCAAAAATGTTGCACAATTTACCCCAAAATATAGAGACAAGCAACACGTTTTGCATTGATCGAAACAAGCATGTGAGATTTCAGCCTACCATGTGAATCTCAATAATTGATCATTTTCAATCTACAGACAAATGTAATCTAAATACCAAATGCATAAATACACATCTCACGCCATCTTTGGTTGATGGCTTACATTTTCATTTCCCAAAAGGGGTATTTATAGACACAAAGATATCAAGAAGCATATAGACTTCTCTAGAAGTCTTTGGACATATGAGAAATCTCTACACATTTTCATCATCCATTACATCATCTTTATTACATCATATTCATGACATCATCATTTCTATACACTTAACCATAGTTAATCTTAACCAAAAATATAAACCAAGGTTAATCCAAGTCATTTGCCATGTCATTCATTATGAGTCACATCATCATCCAAGAAAAAGTTTCATATTTCCGACAGTCTCTAAGGTAAAATTAAACAATTTGCATCACACGAGTGGGTATTATATATGAAGCATCGTATCCAGCTGTATCTGCTTCTCTGTTGGAGACAATGGCTGTGCATTTGGTCATGGATGTGTAAAATATTAACATCTAAGGAGGCACATACATGCATCTCTCTTCAAGCTTATTATCTGGTTATGGTATAAACATATATGCAAACATGTGGCACAATTCACCAAATGGTAGAGACAAACAACATGTTTTGCATTAAATGAAGCATGTGAACTATGAATCTCAATAATTGATAATCTTCAATCATCTACCAAGAGAAGAGACAATGAGAATCTTCACAACTTTGATAACTATCTAATTGAATAAAAAATTTGTCATAAACTCATTATTGAGTCTATAATCTAACTTAAATTAATCCAAGTAGTTGATTTTACACCTCTGAAGTGGTTATATCAATTTGGTTAGTGGAAATCAAGCATCATATACCAAACGGTGTAAAAAGTAAATGCAATATAGGTAAAGGAGAGAGATGATAATATGATAGGAATGATTTTTTTTTCATTGTATATTTTTGTATCAATAGGATAATAGGAGTATATTTCTGTACAAGTACGACTACAATGTAAATTTTTTTGATGATCTAGTTGTTGAGGATGTTGAGAAGAGAGACTCTAGATTTGATCAAATGCCTAGACAAGCTCTCAATTCCTTCTTCGAGATCTTGAATGTTTGATTCCAATTCTTTAAGTTGGTTTTGCACACAAATGATGTTATCAGACTTGCTTGTCAAGGTAGATAATGCAGCATCCACCTTCACAAACTCATTCATGTCTGATTCCTCTTCCTCACATGCTATTCTTTTTGAGTGAATTAGCTTGGAAACCAATGACCAGCCACTCTTTGATGAAGCCTTTGGCCCTGAGATAAGAGACAACAAGGACTCAAACACCGCGAAAGTGGATGCTTCGACCTCCCTTAACATGGTGATCGTCTCATGTTCCTCATTGGTCTTAGAGGAGCATTTGTTTTCCATGCCTTTCAAGGCCTTCCTGATTGTCTTCTTCACTGCCTTCCTAGAAGTCAAGTATTTCTTAACCTCACTTGAAATTTCATCTCCCCTTCTTCTGCGTAAAACCGATGAAAGTCCTTGTACACATTCTTTTATTTGCAACAAGGCATCCTTAGCAATGCTAGAGACATCCAAGATCCAGAGAGATCCATCCAACAGCATATCGACCAATATCTTTTGTTGCTCTTGGCCTAAAGCTTGTTGAACGAGGGGCAATTGAAGCAACTTATCGACACAACCATGTAAATCCTGAAGGCCATTGATTTCATGGCATATCGAGGATGATGATGATGATGTAGAAGTTGCTGGAGAAGACCTTAATGTACTCAAACGCTGGTCAACTTCAGAAGTGATCGGATGTGGTCTAGAGGGCAAACTGTTTGAGCGAACGTGGTAAGAAGCCATTTTTGTTTTCTTGCAAATGAAAAAGGATTAGAAAGTTGATTGTTCGATTCAAATTGCTTTCATTTTGTTGCCGAATGCTACATATATATATATTAGGAGATGTGGAGGAGACAAGAGGAATCTCTTCCTCTTCGAATATCAATTAGTAACAACGTTTTCGATCTGGATCTAAACATTATATCAGCAATTCTTGTGCTATGTCTCCCACCACCAGTGACTCAACCTTTTTCTTTAATCTATAAAATAAAACTAGTATCTTCTCACAAATTAAAAATAGATAACATTATAAGTTGTTACTGCTCATTGCTCCATAAAATATGCAAAACACGAGTAGCATGCATTGACTGTCTCTTCTGATACAATACAAGTGAAGCCAATCCTGCAGTTTGGTTTGCCTTTCTATATGAAACATGATTGACTGTCAATAGAGCACGAGGCGCAGACACGAGGAATCTCACCTACAGATCTCAATTAAGTCCTTAACATGATCCTATCCTTTCAATCATAACGTTTTTTGTGCCGAAGTTTGCTCAATGTTTCCCACCACCCCAACCTCTCCACACACAATTATATGATCATATTAGATAAAATATTTGGTGCACGAGTGGCAGCAGTACCATTGAAGATATAATTAAACCAAAATGTTGCTTCATGTATGATTGAGAGGGATCAAACTTCCTATTCAATACATATAGTTTATATGATTGCTAGTCTGTCATAGATAATGCAGTTATGGTAGATAGGAGACCATATTGTAGAGGCACTCGTGCTACGAATTTAAAACAGTATATGATCATTAGAATAAGCAATGCACGCGATAACTTCTTCGGAAATGCCCGTGCAAGTTTGTCTAACACGAAAAGATTGAACATTTTCAAGTTACTAATGTCTCCCCCCAACTCATCACCTAAATATTTTACACTTTTAAGATCTAAAGAATATCTTTATACAGGTCAGTTTCATATAATTTATTTCAAGACAATGAAGTTAAAGATCTTGTGCACGAGTGGCGTTGACAGTATAAATGTAGAATTAATAGCTGTGATAATGTAAATCCTACATAGAATTTGTTGTCATATGCTCATGATTGTCTGGTAAAACTTCCTAATGCTATTGAAATTATTCAGGAGAAGGAAAAGTTAGGAATTTTATCCATGTTTGAGTTGCAATTGCATAATCTTTGGAAATCTAATTTAGTGCCTGAGAAGTTCTTAAATGTTTCAGCCAAAAAGGAAAAGATGATAAAAAATGAGAAGACAAGTTGATTTGTCCATAAAAGTGTACTGATTTATAATCAACAATTGATCTGTACAAGTATTTTTCAATCATTTACAAAGATGTACAACAAAATAGTAAACCATTGTCATATATCTTCCAAACTAGTGGTTGAGGATGTTGAGAAGGGTCACTCTGGTTTTGATCAAACGCCTTAGAAGACATTCGAGTCACTGAGCTAGCTACACTCTGGTCTTGTAGTGTATCACAACCCCCGGATCACTGAGCTAGCTATGCCTGCAAAGACAGAAAAATCAAAATAAATTTCAACAAGCACCTTTATCACATAATATATAATTTATATGCATCACTTTTGTCATATATAGCACACACACTACCATGTCCATGTCTTCATTGATCAAAATGATATGGTGGAATGGGATCAATACATGAAGCGTTACTCCGGTAGATACTACCGGAGATCATGCATATCTGCCCTGCACATTTGGTACAATGATCAACTCTGCAAGGACATGGGATGGAACCCCAAGAGAAAGAAAGGATTCTTTGCCGAACTGTTTGAGCCTCATGGACCATTAGATTATGGATCATTCTTCTGTCGATGGGAATGGAACTTGAACTGGTTTTGAAACTAAAATGTATTGCCAGAAAGTACTTTTCCAGAAGTGTTTTCTCTTTTGTTTTGCTAAAGATGAAATATAAATTTGAATCATGTACTCAAAACAATCATAAAATGTAAAATCTAGAGACCTGCCAACATATAGAATCAGAATTGAAAGCATATGATCTTCAAACACCATAATGAAGGCCATGAAAAATAAAAGCTAGTGCATTAATAGGTTGCTACTTGCTAGCACTGACAAACTGTGAGAAAGTTAGATGATATCATTAAATTAAACAACTCATATATGTATTAGCACCCACATTATATAAAGCCAAGCTTTAAGGAAACAGAAGTTGGGATTAAAAAAATAAAAATAAAAGTGAAGGAAAACTCTTTTCAATGCAATGGACAATGGTCAATCTGCTGAAGTTGTTTTCTTTTTGCTTATTGTGTCAAAAGCTGCATGTAGAATATATAATGGAAGAAAATAGATAATAAAAGATAACATATAATGGATGATAATGTAGAATCATCCATCCGTGAATTCCTAAACTAGCAGTAATTGGATTCTCGGAAAGTCTTTCAAACTTATACACATCAGAAATGGGATGCCTGTGGCTAGCAGAGCTTATTTATGGCACTTTCAAACTACCTAGAGTAAAACAGATGGAAAATGATACGGTGGAATGGGATTGACACATGAAGAGGTACTCCGGCGAGTACTACAGGAGATCATGCATAGGTGCTCTGCATATTTGGTACAACGATCAACTGTGCAATGACGTGGGATGGAACCCAAAGAGAAAGAAAGGATTCTTCGCTGAACTTTTCGAGTTTTTTGGACCATTGGATTGTGTTCCTCCTTCAACAACCAATTAGCCATTTCAACCAATTAGCTTTTGCTATATAGTCTGCAGAAATTGATGGAACATATTCTAAAAGTGCAAGAATTTATTGATCTTCAGCAACAACTCCACAAAATTTGATTGGATGCTGACTTGTTTGGTCATACACGTGGGTTTACGTTACGTGCCTTGACATGTCATCACCCAATTGCTGATGTGTACGGGTACTTCAGCACCCTGCACGCTGATGTGTTCTGCCAGAACACATCAGCAAAATCCCTTGACATGCCCACACACATCAGCATTTGATTGGATCGAAATTTCAAACAAGAAAAGAAAAAAAAAAAAAAAAAAAAAAACAAACAAACATTCTCAAGTCATCAATCAGTAAAAAGGTGTTCCAGCAATCAGCAATTGTATTTCACAGACAACCATTCAAGCACTTACAAAAGTTGAAGCTTTTGTTCTCAGGATTGATGACTTGAAAAATCTGTACAATGAAAAAGCTAAAATCCTACAATCTTGGTTTCGTAAAATAAGAAACAGGATTCCTGGAAGGAATGCGCAAACGTCTAACCAAGAACAAACACCACCAACAGGAGATCAATTGACTGGTCCAGAAATTGTGTTTAAGGAAACTAACTCTCCTGTGACAAACAGAGATAGTTCTCGTATGATCATCACAATTAGTGAGTGTATATAAGTATGTTCTGACATAACAAAGCAAACAAAATGATGTAGTTTCTCAACAACTTCCAAATCAACATTTTTAGGTTCAGTCCAGAAAATCGACATTCAATGTATAAGTTGCTATTTGAAACAAGAATTTGCTACATGTTCCATTTCCCAACACATAATTTTCTTCAACAGTATTGCATTGCAGAGCTTAGTGAAAACAAAACAAAACAAAACAAAATTGAAGATAGAAAAAGCGAAGATAAGAAAGCGTACGAGTTCTCGGAGACTTTAAAATGGCCGAATTGTTCCACAAACCCGACCCGACCCGACATTATCATCTGCTCAAACGGTGACACCGCCTTCAATACTACACCACACGCTGTTCTCTCATAAATCCGAAAATACCGAAGTCGACAATTGCTTCGAAAGCCTGAGAATTTACAGAGAATTTTTGTTTTATTCAATTTTGACCTAAAAAAACTCAACTTTTTTTTAGAGATAGAACTAGGAAGAAGATGAGGCAAATGGTGACGTGTGTGGGCACGTCAGACATGTTGGCCGACGTGTTTTATCACGTCATCCTACGGTACCTGTATAAGTAATTTCAATTAGATTTAATGACGTGTCAAGGCACGTCAACGATTGTCGTGTGACGTGGCTTGTAATGTTAACAGAAATGGCTGACTAGAACGAAATTGGTTGGGTTTACTACGTGAGCCCAACGTAAACGGGTGGATTTACTAAGCGAACCCAAAAAAGTCTTTTGGGCCTAGAATAACAAATATCCAATCCACAGTAATGTAATTTCTAATTTGCTTGGTTTAAGGCACCTTAAATTAAAAGTTACGATATTTACAGCTGATATTAATAAAAAAATTTCACAATTCCAAAATTACCCTTAACTAAAGCCATAAAAAAATTAAATAATTGTATATATTATTAATAATACAATATTTATTATTTTGAACATTTTAATAAATATATATAATTATCTTTTGATCATATTATTAACTATTTAGTGATTGAAAAAAATTAAATATTGATTATTTCACTGTTATGAAAAACTTTAAAAAAATCAGAAAACTTAAGGGCGCGTTTGGTATCGTTTTTAAAATGGTGTTTTTGAAAACTTTTTTTTAAAATGGAAATCATGTTTTTAAAATGATGTTTTTAAAAATGTAATGTGTTTGGTAGTGTTTTTTAAAAGTAGTTTTTTGAAACGGAAAACGATGTAAAAGTGTTTGGTTGTTGTTTTTAAAATGAGTGAAATAGTTGTTTGGTGGGAAAAGTTAAGGTTTATTTTGAAAACCTATTTTGAAAACAATAAAAAACAATAAAAAGTTGTTTTTAACTTTTTAGTTATAACTTTTAAAAAGTTGTTTTTTGTTTTCAAAAACAGTTTTGTAAAATGTTCAACCAAACAACATTTTAGTTGTTTTTTGTTTTTTGTTTTTACAGTTTTTAAAAACTGATCCAAACACCACCTAAGGTGCTGTTTGGAACCATTTTTAAAAATGGTTTTCCGTTTTTAAAAATAAAAAACAACTTTAATGTTGTTTGTTTACATGTTTTACAAAACTGTTTTTGAAAACAAAAAACAATTTTTTAAAATGTATAATTAAAAAGTTAAAAATAACTTTTGATTGTTTTTCACTATTTTCAAAAACATCATTTCAAAACAAATCAACTTTTCATTCCAAACAACTATTTTACCCATTTTAAAAACAACAACCAAACTTTTATATCGTTTTCCGTTTCAAAAAAATACTTTTAAAAAACACTACCAAACACATTACATTTTTAAAAACATGATTTCCATTTTTTTTAAAAGTTTTCAAAAACATCATTTTAAAAACACCTCTTATCCTATTGATCCAGCCTTTACTTATTTTATATTTTTACTTTTTTTGGTTGGGAACCAGCCTTTACTTGTTTTATATTTTTTACTTTTTGACCGGGACTATTTTTGTCCCGGCCTTTTGTTCTTTTTTTTTTTTTTTTAAATTATATTATTTATATTTAAAATGTTAAATTTATTTAAAATTAATTTAATATATGTTATTTTATTCTAATATATTTTTTTTAAATTTCAATTAAAATTTAAATGTTATTTTATTTCAAATTAATTTTATTTATTTTTTAAAATAATTTATTTATTCATAAAATAATTTAATAATTCTTTTAACCAAATTTAATTTAAAATATTTTTATTTTTATTTTCTTTAAATCGTTTAAAATGATTTTATTTATTTAATATAATTTTATACTTACCTCTCACAAAAAACCAACAATTATTTTCAATTATTTTTTATCCAATCACATATTATACCAAGCAAGCTAGTGACAGTATTATATTAGTTCAATCCATACTGCATCAAACACATCACAATACTAATTTAGTCCAATCCAATCTAATCAAATCCCGCGCAACAAACGCACCCTAAATGTTATATCATTTATATGGGAGTAGTTTGGAAGATAGATAAACAGAAATCAATCCTTCCATTTCCCAGAAATATCTAAGTCAAGTAATGTCAACTACTTACAGGTACTTGTGGAAAATGAAAATAAAGCAAGAAATACAGAGTCAAGGAAGCTTCGACGAAGCTGCTATAAGCAAAAAACATCCACCAGTCACTCGATCTCCAGATAATTAATTAATACACATCTCAATTCTCAACAGTCACTCCCTGATCATTTCTTCATCACCATCAATGGCATTGAGTTTGATTCCTCAATTCAAGCACGATGTTTTTCTCAGTTTCAGAGGCAAGGATACACGTAACAATTTCATCAGCCATCTTCGCAAAGCTCTGCGTGACAAGCAAATTCAAACTTTCATTGATGATGAACTCAGAAGAGGAGATGAAATCTCCCCATCTCTTCTCAAAGCAATTGAAGAATCGCAGATTTCTATTATCATTTTCTCTAAATACTATGCATCTTCCAGATGGTGTCTTGAAGAACTTATGAAGATCCTCGAGTGCAGGCAAAACCACTGACAAATTGTAATTCCAGTTTTCTATGAAATAGATCCATCACATGTGAGGCATCAAACTGGGAGTTTTGCAGTTGCATTTGCTAAGCATCAACAACGTCCAAAGATGGTGAGTTTAGACAAAGTGCAAAGATGGAAGGATGCTCTCAATGAAGCAGCCAATCTTTCTGGGTTTGATTCACGTGTCCATAAGTAAGTTTCTATTACTTTCGAAAGCTTTTCAGGCATATGCAGATATAATTTGTTCTTTATGTTTGATCTGTTTATGTTCTGTTTCCGAACTTGATATTTCCTAAGAAAATATCGTCAATAAACATTGGAATTAAAATGACATTCTGTGTTTAGTCATTTTTGATTTATTACAACTTAATACTAGCTAATTGCTTTTAATATTTGTTAGGCCTGAGTCGGTACTTATAGAAGCTATTGTCCAAGATGTTTTGGAGAGAATGAACAGTTGGTCCTCAATTGATACCGGTCACCTTGTTGGAATAGATTCAAAGATTGTGAAAATTGAATCGGTGTTAAGCATTGGGACAAATGATGTCCGTAGTGTTGGAATTTGGGGCATTGGTGGTATAGGCAAGACAACTCTTGCTGAAACTGTATTCAACAAAATCTCTTATCAGTTTGAAAGTTCTTACTTCTGTCGCAATGTTAGGGAACGGTGCGAACAGAGCAATGGACTAGATACCTTGCAGCGAGAACTTCTTTCAGCATTATTGGGGGATGGAAATACAAGTATAGGTACTTTCGCCGTAGGACGTACCTTTATAAGGAATAGACTTGGCCGTAAGAAGCTTCTCATTGTTTTTGATGATGTGTCCGATTATTCAAAAATAGTATATTTGATTGGAGGTCCCGACTGTCTCGGTCCACAAAGTCGAATTATTATAACAGCAAGAGATAAACAAGAGCTTAAACAAGTGGATCATGTATATGAGGTTCAAGAATTAATTCATGATGAAGCTCTTGATCTCTTTCGCAGGCATGCCTTTGAAAGAAACCAATATCCCACAGAAGAGTACACAGAGTTGTCCAATAGAGTAACAGGATATGCTGGAGGTGTTCCATTGGCTCTTAAAGTCTTGGGTCGCTATCTACTTGGCCTAGGAAAAGAGGATTGGAAAAATGCAATAGATAAATTTGAAAGAATATTTCCTGATAAGGATATGGATAAGGTGTTAAAAATAAGTTTCGATGGACTTGATGATGAAGTGCAGAAGAATTTTTTGGATATTGCATGTTTTTTTAAATGGTATGACTTTGAAACCGTAAAATCATTCCTAGATGCTTGTGGGTTTCACACAGAGATTGGAATACGTATTCTCATTAATAGGTCTCTGATAGCTATATCTTATAACATGATAACAATGCATTATTTGCTACAAGCAATGGCTAGGGAAATTGTTCGCCAAGAATCTGTTGATGAGCCAGGCAACCGTAGTCGATTGTGGCATTATGAGGATATATGTCGTGTTCTAACAACAAACACGGTGAGAATCTATCAAACATTTTCTTAGCTTAAAGAGTGTCTTCTCATGTGAAAAGGTGTGTTTGATTGATTTATAGAAAGAAAGAAAAAATATGGTAGGTTTTTACATATTTGATACTAACTTTTTTTTTTTTTTTTTTTTGTGTGTGAATATATACTAGGGTACCAAAAAAATCGAAGGCATCTATTTGGATATGTCAGAAATAAGTGATATACACTTAAATCCATATGCTTTCACAAATATGCCTAGGCTGAGAATTTTGAAGTTTTTAACTCAGATTTTAGAGAGCTCAATAAGGTGCATGTTTATCAATCCCATGAAACTTATTTTCCTGAGCTAAGGTATCTTACGTGGCATGGATGTCCCATAAAATCACTGTTGACGGTGAATTTTGGATCGTTGAAAAGTCAACCGCCAAACAATAACACGTAGGCAAATCGAAGCTTTAACCAGTATAGGGTTGAATAATCAAAGCCTCTTTCTCCACGTGGATGTGATACAGTTTGTTCATATTTGAGGATAATAATATAGAAAAGTAGGAAATAAAGAATAAATCAAACATAACACATGTTTTACGTGGTAAAACCCCAAGGCGGGGAAACATCCACGGTGCCGGTGACGGCGAGAAGAGATCCACTATGAATAGAATAATTACACACTCAATACTCGCTTTCTCTCATATAATTGTTTATGTTTCGTATCTTTTTTCTTATGTAAGTGTAAATTGCTCATCATGTTCCCCTTGATATAATGAATACATGGATGTATTTATAGGGCATAGGGTTCGATCTAGGGTTGCCCTAGTTTCTGTCGTATAAGTGGTGGATTCATTAATTAGAATCTTTGTAGGATTCCGGTAGAGTAGACCAATTAGGACTCGTTTCCCGTTTGGTGTTTATCTTTCTGGAAGCTTTAAATCATTTTCGGATTAGACTTCTCTAGTACTGGAGAGGAAATAGGGATATTTCCTTATTGGAATATTATCCTAAGATTTCGTATCTATGTAGATCTCTTCCTGATATGGCGTGTCTTGGTAAGGCTGTATTTCCCGTTCTTGGCTGAGTAGATTCCCGGCCGAGTAGAATCTTGGCCGAGTAGACTCTTGGCCGAGTAAAGATCTTCGGCGAGCAGGATCTTTGCTCATTAATCTCTAACTAGAAGACTTTACTTGGCGTATACACTTCTAACTTCCATATTTAGTTTTCTTGATGACGTGTCCATACCTGGTGACGTGTCCTTGGTCAGCGTTCCTTTCATTGACTGGTTGACTTTGAATGACGTGGAATTACTGTACTTCCGTATTAACTGCTATCTTTGCTGACGTGTCATGCTGACGAAAATATACATACAACAATACCCCCATAAATACTTCGAGCTGAACAAGTGACTTGATCTCTTCATTCCTTCGTTTTGGCGAGTAGTATTTATAATCATACTTGGCTTCTGGTTTTTAGGGAAATTCTTTCCCTCCTTTCTATCTTTAACCCTCGTGTTCCCTTTTGAGTGCAAACTTCAGCATTTAATGCTTCTTTGCATGACCACTTCTTTTGTTGTTCTTCGCATCATTTTTTTTTTTTAGTACTTCTATTACTTTCCATTTGTGCGAGTGCTTTGTTCACCATCATTCTTCTGACCGAGAAGTATTCCATTGTTCAATGCTTTCATCGCCGTGTAAATAATCTCCTTAAATGGCGAAGTCACTGATTGTGAGACAATTGTGATCGATGTTGCTGCTCTGGTGAAGTGTCGATTACTTTCAATGTGTATTTGCCTTTTATTTGTCATTTATCATCTTTGCCAAAGTGGTTGGCTGTGGAGTGGATGATGTCATTATGGCGAGTAAAGCAACATGATAAATAGCTGGTCAACCCGAGAGAGCTATCAATGGTGTAGTTTAGTTGTCCCCTTTTTTACATTTATTTTGTTAGGGCCTTTCGGTTGATATTCCTGCAAAAAGAAAACACTTTGTTTGTATAAGAATAATTTTAACTTCTTACTTGCATTTGGCTCTGATCGTGTTCGATAAACTGCTTTGTTTCACGAGCCCTGCTGAGTTGAATAGTCACGGCGAGCTGAGTTATTCTAGATACGGCGAGTTGAACTGCCACAGTGAGCTGAATAGGTTGACACCTAAGATTTGATGCTCGAATGCTTTTAAGTCTTTTCATTCCGATGAGGTCCCGACTTTTTGATACTTCACTCGGTCTTGTTAAAACGATTTTTTTTTTATTATTTCTTTTTATTGGCTGATCTTTTTTCGTAGGTCAGATTCTTCCTTTCGGCCGATCTGTCTTATAGACCGGTCTTCTTTTTGGCCAATTATCTTTTGCACTTCTTGTGAGCTGCTCCAGAGGCTCGCTCGGCTGACAGACAAGAATTTGGGCTTTTCGGCTCAAGGCAGCCTGAGCGCTTATTTTGTACCACAAGGGGTCTTGACCGTATCTAAGTTTCTACCCTCTTTAGGGGTTTTTACTTGATTTTTAGTGAGCCGAGCCAACCTCAAGGTGTTTGGCTTAGGTGGCCCGAATCCTGTATTTGAAAGCTTCCCAGTTGCTTTTGTGTGCACTTGCTCATTGGAGCTTTGTACCTGCACATTTTAAACTTTACATAAATACAATTTAAGCAAAAAGTTATTTACCCCCTTTTCTTTTTGCTCAGCTACCATTGCTGAGTTTTCGGTTTAGGTGCAGGGCCCTTTTTTTTTTTTTTTTTTTGGTTCATCTACCATTACTGAGTTTTTGGTTTAAGGCTCAGAGCCTTCTTTGTTCAGCTGCCATTGCTGATTTTTTGGCTTAGGCACAGGGCCTTTTTTGTTCAGCTGCCATTGCTGATTTTTTGGCTTAAGGCTCAGAGCCTTCTTTGTTCAGCTGCCATTGCTGATTTTTTGGCTTAGGCGCAGGGCCTTTTTTGTTCAGCTACCATTGCTGAGTTTTTGGCTTACTCAGTGTTTGTCGAGATGTATCTGACCATACACCAAGTCTTTAAGGCTCAAAGCCTTCTTTGTTCAGCTGCCATTGTTGAGTTTTTGGCTTAGGCGCATGGCCTTTTTTGTTCAGCTGCCATTGCTGAGTTTTTTTGCTTACTCAGTGTTTGTCGAGACGTATCTGATCATACACCAAGTCTTTAAGCATACTGTTGGGACGTCTCCCTCTTTTGCTTATTTTTCTGCGGTTTAAGAGTGCTAGTTTATTCGACCCCCAGCGCTTATTTCGACCGCTGTTTTTGAGTGCTTTATCTGCACTTCGAGGGGTCACGCTTGCCAATGGTGGCGAGCACCAATTGATCTATTTGCGTTTTTCTAACTCAGGCTGCTTTGACGTTTTCGTCTTTAGAGCCTGCTATGGTTGTGGGTACCCATTCGTCAGTGTTTACTTTGTCATTGTTGAGAATGCTCTGTCTTCGCTTGAATTTTTACATGCACCGAGATGAAACTCGTTTTGCGCGCATTGATACGAAGCTCGATACCTGTGCTAAGGTTCTCATCTTTTCTTTCTATGCCAAACATGTGAGTAGCATTTGCACAAATAATAAATATACATGTATATACTTTAGTAATGCTGAACAAAAATAGTTGGATCCATGTACAGTATTGGTGATGGTCATCGTTCGGGATACAATATCCATGGATTCATGCTGGGTGCTTTGCTTATAAGAACACTTGGCATGATAAACAAGAAGTATATGTTTTGACAGAAAAGCATACAGTGTACAACTTATAATTTTAATTAATTAGTAGCAGAAAAATAAGCATCATGATATCCTATCATGTTCTTAAGATGCAAGATAATAACAAGTAATGATAATTAAACCAAAACGTACCTCCAAGCCTGACCGATTTTGACAATGTCATTAAGCGCTTTCGAAAACACTTTTATCTTGGCCGAATCCTGATGAATTTTGCTATATAATAATCTTAGCAGATGGTTAGTCAAAGCACAGTTTATTAGTGCACGTGAGTGAAGTTTGCACAGGTAATAACAATTATGCATTTTAATGAGACCGAATAAAATTGAAGCAACTCATTCATACTTAGTAATGGTTAGTGTCCGAATATAGTGTCTATAAATTCGTTTTTGACAATATGTGCCATGTGCGTCGAAGCTATAAAAGCTGGTAAGCATACTCATTAAGCGGGCATTGTATGCTATCTACTAATTTGTACATGCATATTATGTGTTGTGTATGAGAGTAACAGGCATAGACAACATGTGGGGATAATACAAAGAAATATACCAATAAACTGTGACAGTATAACAATATGAAGAAGTAGACCTGATTTAATATATCTAGATCAAAGAAATTATATGTTTCAAGTATCATAGACTCATCTTCCATCCGGTGTATTAGGCATATCTAATATTCCGAGTGTTTAAATTTGGCAAAACTTATGCTCAAAAGACCGAATTTGGTTGAACTAAATTGTATTCAGTCAATCCAATATGGATTTTTAAATAAAGGCTGACATAATATATTTTAATCATCAATAATAAAGATTGTGGCGTACCTGTTGCCGATCGAATTTGCTTTGGTGAAGGTAATAGTGCATCTCCAAATCAAAGTTATTTGTACACATATTTAAAGAGAATTGAAACAAATTATAGCACGGTGTGTATAAAGCTATCTAGAGGGGGGGTGAATAGATTTTACGCTTTTTACCCAATTTTTCGTGTTAGTCAAAATTACGAAAATACCCTCAAGATAATATAACTAAGCAAGTGTAATATGGTGCGGAAATTAAAACAACACTTGGTTTTTACGTGGAAACCCTCACGGGAAAAACCACGGGCTATGTAAGTAAGCCACACTCGAACCTCGAATCCACTAAATGTGCAAACGATTACAACCTAATCCCGGAAGTAATCACACACCTACCTAATCCCGGTATGAGTGAACCTAGTCCTATTTGCTTGCGATCTAAGCAACCTAATCCCGGTTGCTACACACAAGACTTACTTTCTCTAGAAGAGAATACAACCCTAAGTGAATATATGAAAATATCCAAAATGCAACATAGAGCAAGGGAAACCCTATATGCTTATCTAAGATGATTAATATGCAATTAGAACAATCCTAGATATCAAAACTAAATGACATGTCAATTAGTTTAGCTAATCAATATTAAGCACAAAACCTAATATGCTAGCACAATACAACTTCTCAAACATACATCATACTCATCTCAATATTGTATCCAAAGCATACAAAATAACAAACAAGTAATTAATTGAGATTGCTAGATAAGAGAAACACAAAACATGTAAGATATTAGTGAAAAGCTTACCAAGCAAAGTATGATGAAGATTCCATGCAAGATGACATCTAGAAGATCAAGGATGATGCTAGATGATGATTGATGATCATGAAAAACTGTTTGAGTAATCAAAAATTGAGTTCTTGGAATTTTTCTTCTCTTTGAAAAATATCCTAAGTATGAATTCTGAATATGAACTCTCTTAATTGACCTAAAGTCAAAGTGGCATATATATAGGGGGCCAAATCAAAGTGTGGTCGTTTAAGTAAGTTTCAAAGAAACGCGCCGATCGGCGGTTTCAATCGGCGGCCAGGCCGCCGATTATGACCGCCGAATTGAGCTCGTGAAGAACAGAGCAAAAACGGCGGTTCATTCGGCGGTTTCGTGACCGCCGATCCCAACCGCCGAATCAAAACAGAGAGATTAAAATCAATCAGGTATAAACGACGGTTTCGAACGGCGGTTACGTGACCGCCGATTCAACCGCCGATTCAACCGCCGAATTAGACTGAGAGATAAATCAATCAGGTCTTGAAACGGCGATTTCGAACGGCGGTCGTGACCGCCGATCTTAACCGCAGAAATGCTTCAGACCAATCTGGACTGAAACGGCGGTTTCATTCGGCGGCCAGGCCGCCGATCATAACCGCCGATCACCTAGATAGGTGAAAACCAAGGAGAAGCCAAGGGCATTCTCCATAGGCGGTCCTCGCGCTAAACCAAGCACATTCTAGTGCATGCGCGGACGTTTCCGAAAGTTATCGGGAAACGAATTAGACAACAACATGACACAATTACACACAACAAAATATAATAAATAAGTGCAAGTGTGAAATGTGACAAATGAAGAGAATGCACACATATGCAATGAATGTTAAGTGTGTGTGTGTGCAACTAATCTCTTCAAAGAAAAGTAAGCACATAAAAATTTACCTTCGGTGCTTATCAACACGAGGTCTTCAAAGGGCTTCGAACAATAAAACCGATACTTAGGCTACCCTTACAAAGAACCCCAACATGTGGTTGTCCACGAAATGAGCCAATCAACAAATGGGAACCTTACAAGAATATATATTTACAGACTATGTCATTTCTAATTACCTATTAGCTAATTCACATTATTATAAGTGAAAGTGATAGCGTACCTCCTTGCCCGAACAATTCCGGTACTGCATTTAAACGCTCTCGGAAGCGCTTTTTACCAAGATCAAAGCCTTGGTTAAATTCCACTGAGTTTTAGGACAATTTTCTTTTATTTTTACCATATACAACTATGTATATTCTCTGTTCGCACAATAGAACGACAAAATCATAAAATTAAACAATGTGTAAATTGGCTTACCTCGGCCACTTACCAAACCTGGTGTGTAGTTTTTTATTCTTGGATCCTTTGTTGTTGGATGAGTCGGTAACGAAGAGCCGAATGAGCTTTAGCTGAGAATTGACTTTGGGTCCTTTCTTTCCTTTTTTGCTGAACTGCAACGTTCTGGAGGTCGTCAAATATTCCTCGAGCTGAATTGTGCTGCAGACCACATGTCCTTGGAAGGCTCCGTGCATCTAGTTTGCAGCAAAATTCGCGGTTCGTGATTCCATGCTTTCTGGAGAGAGTTACCTCTGTTTTAGCGACTGGTGGTCGAGTGTTGAAAATTCTTCGTGAACCGCTTCCTTCAATGTTTCGGGGACCATAAAATATTCCACAGGTTGAACCAGATTGCGAACCTTATATTTCTGGAAAGGTCTGGATGTCTAGTTTCTGATGGTTTTTACAGCTCATGATTTCGACTTCTGTAGAGGGAGATATGCCCATTTTAGTGTTCAATGGTCAGATCAGAAATCTATACGCGATCTAGTTTCTTCAATATTGCGGGAGCCACCAAATATTGCACGAACCGAACTGGGTTGCGAACCATATATGCTTGGAAAGGTTTTGAGGTCTAGTTTCCAGCGGTTTTTACGGCTCATGGCTTCGATGCTTGTAGAGGAAGATATGCTTGTTTTAGTGCTCGATGGTCAGATCAGAGAATCTTCCGCGAATTTCTTATTTCAGTGTTGCGGGGGCCACCAAAAATTGCACGAACTGAACTGGGTTGCGAACCATATATGCTTGGCAAGGTTTTGAGGTCTAGTTTCCAGTGGTTTTTACAGTTTGCAAATCCGAGTTCCGTAGAGGGAGATATGCTCACTTTAGTGTCCATTGGTCAGAAATTCCGCGATTCACTGCAACTCTTCTTTTTTGTAAGTTGTCGGAAAGGGAAAGCAATTCCTTAGACGGCTTTTGACACTTTGAAGCTTTTGGAGTTATTCTCCCTTTGAATTTGGTCGCGACCGGGCCTCCTATTGTGGGTACCGTTGATGACCCACCCCCTAGCACTTTCAGTAGCCGTTCACTGGGGTGCTTCAAGTGTTAGATCCACATCGGAATTCCTTCTGCAGTCTGTTCATGAGGGTTCTTCGAAGTTGAGTTCTTCGAAGTTGAGTTCTGCACCCCTCCTTCTAGCGCCAATTGTTGACGGTGAATTTTGGATCGTTGAAAAGTCAACCGCCAAACAATAACACGTAGGCAAATCGAAGCTTTAACCAGTATAGGGTTGAATAATCAAAGCCTCTTTCTCCACGTGGAAGTGATACAATTTGTTCATATTTGAGGATAATAATATAGAAAAGTAGGAAATAAAGAATAAATCAAACATAACACATGTTTTACGTGGTAAAACCCCAAGGCGGGGAAACATCCACGGTGCCGGTGACGGCGAGAAGAGATCCACTATGAATAGAATAATTACACACTCAATACTCGCTTTCTCTCAGATAATTGTTTATGTTTCGTATTTTTTTTCTTATGTAAGTGTAAATTGCTCATCCTGTTCCCCCTGATATAATGAATACATGGATGTATTTATAGGGCATAGGGTTCGATCTAGGGTTGCCCTAGTTTCTGTCGTATAAGTGGTGGATTCATTAATTAGAATCTTTGTAGGATTCCGGTAGAGTAGACCAATTAGGACTCGTTTCCTGTTTGGTGTTTATCTTTCTGGAAGCTGTAAATCCTTTTCGGATTAGACTTCTCTAGTACTGGAGAGGAAATAGGGATATTTCCTTATTGGAATATTATCCTAAAATTTCGTATCTATGTAGATCTCTTCCTGATATGGCGTGTCTTGGTAAGGCTGTATTTCCCGTTCTTGGCTGAGTAGATTCCCGGCCGAGTAGAATCTTGGCCGAGTAGATTCTTGGCCGAGTAAAGATCTTCGGCGAGCAGGATCTTTGCTCATTAATCTCTAACTAGAAGACTTTACTTGGCGTATACACTTCTAACTTCCATATTTAGTTTTCTTGATGACGTGTCCATACCTGGTGATGTGTCCTTGGTCAGCGTTCCTTTCATTGACTGGTTGACTTTGAATGACGTGGAATTACTGTACTTCCGTATTAACTGCTATCTTTGCTGACGTGTCATGCTGACGAAAATATACATACAACAATCACCGTTGTCAAGTTTTTATTCAGAGAACCTCATTAAACTTGACATGAGTTACAGCAAAGTTGAACAACTGTGGAATGGTTGTCAGGTATGTTTTCAAATTTATATTTACAGTATCGGTGTTTCTTTTTGTTAATACTAATATGTATTGATTTTGTTTTTTTTGGTACTTGCAGTCTCTTGTTAAGTTGAAAGAAGTTGACCTCAGTTTCTCCCGTCTAATCAATTGCCCAGACTTCTTAGGTTCCCCAAATCTTAAGAGATTGATTCTACAAGATTGTAAATATTTGCGTGAAATTTCACCTTCTATTCAATATCTCATTAAGCTTGAATTCCTACAACTAGAGGGTTGCTGTAGCCTCAAGGGTATTCCAGATTGCGGTGATTTGAATTCTCTCAAAGAACTTAATCTTTCTTGGTGCTCAAATCTGGAGCT
Source organism: Acer yangbiense (assembly GCA_008009225.1). NCBI lineage: Eukaryota > Viridiplantae > Streptophyta > Magnoliopsida > Sapindales > Sapindaceae > Acer > Acer yangbiense. The sequence goes on along the minus strand of CM017764.1, from coordinate 53,991,570 downwards.
GTAACCTGAGATGCCATGTAATATAGAAGAGTTATGGTTAATGGGAACTGCTATAGAAGAACTTCCCTCATCCTTTGGGAATTTAAGTAGACTACAGGAATTGTTTCTTGATGGATGTAATAGGCTTAAGAGGCTTCCAAGCAGCATTTGTAAGTGGAAATCTCTCCAAAAGCTGTCTATTGGCTATTGCTCAAAACTTAATGAGTTGCCTAATGATATAGGACCTTTAGAATCTTTGGAGATACTCGAGCTTGAGAGAGATCCTATAAGAGAATTACCATCATCTATTATATATTTGAAGAATCTTTGGATGATAAATTGTAGAGGATGTGAGGAGTTAACTTTGAGTGGATTTGAGTTCTTTCCTGACAATCTGAGATCTCTAATTCTAAGTGAGAGTGGTATCACAGAGTTACCAGAGTTTCCTGACGGTTGCTTATCCTCTCTAGAAAGTTTAGATTTAAGTGGAACTAGTTTAGAAAGCATACCAGCAAGCATCATAAATCTCTCTGGGCTAAGTTATCTGGTCATAAGCAACTGCAAGAGGCTTAAATGTTTACCGAAACTTCCGTTGGGAAGTATAGAGGCATATGGTTGCACATCATTGGAAGTATTACCCAGTCCTCGTCTACATCTACGACAGCATATCGTTGCTAATTTTTTCAATTGTTTCAAGTTGGACCAAAATATATTTGAAGACATTGTGGAAGTTGCTCTACTGAATATAAAACTGGTTTGTTTTACTCAACTATATTTTTGAATTATTTTCTAACATTACTCGTTTACTCTTTTAAAAGTCGGTGGGTTTTTGCAGTTCTTCCTGTTAAGTTGAACATGTGGCACATTTTACAAGAGTATTGTGTATTAAGACCAAAAATCTTTACAAAATTAAATTTTTGAATAAGGTTGAATAATGTGTAGAAAACAGTTCAATTTTCTTACAAAATAAGGTTTGAACATATGACATTTCATGAAATATAGGGGGTTAATTGATTTTTTTTTGTTGTTTTTTTTTTGTTGTTGTTGTTGTTGAGGAATTGACTTGTTTTCCTTAAAAAACAATTTAACAATGTCAACAATGTTACTCTTAAATTTTACTCCTAAAATACAAACCTATAAGTTGTAACATAAACAGACCACTTGCCTATCCAAATCTAAGATGTTATTTCATTTCCATATTTTCTAGCTTCATATGTGTAGATTCTTTGTCGGCTGCAAATTAACGGCTCATGGCGGTGCTAAGTTATGTTACCCCGGAAATGAAATTCCGAAATGGTTTAACTTTCGAAGTATGGGATCTTTAATAAATGTGGAGCTACCACCAAATTGGTATAATGATAACTTTATCGGTTTTGGGTTTGCTCTGTGCATTGCTGCCACGCCACTTCTAGACGGTATTCAAAGTTATACTGAAACAGGTGAAACTATAGAGTGGAAATGCAATATCAATTCTAAAGATGGACAGCCATGTGTTAGGAGTGGACGTTTTAGAATACATGAGTTTTCAAACCATGTACTGGTGGAGTGCCCCATTTTCCCATTCTCTCGTAGTGAATTATTATGTTACGAGAATGAGGTCTCTTTCGAATTCTGTATTTACAGTGAATATTTGACTGATACTTTCGAGATCTATCGTCATGACGCTGGATATCTTAAAATTGAAAAGTGTGGCGTGCATTTAATATTTGGCCAACATCGCCAACATCTTGAAGAAGTCAATGGAAGTTCCCGGGTTGGTGAGGATGAAGATTTTTTGTGTTTGGCAAACGTCCCTGACAATTGTGAGGAGGTAGATGAACCCCAAAAGAAAGAAGGAGATACCCAACTGATCAAGGTAAATTAAATGCTTCCATATTTTAATATCACCGATCTCTCTTATACAACTCATTTTGCTTTGTTTAATTTGTTCATTTTTTACCTGTCAAAACTTTGGACTATTTTGTTATGTCTATTTTACAACATAGGGACAAATACTCAAATCTTCCCTGAAACCATGGCCTTGAAACACACATATGGTGAAAAACAATTAATAGGCATTGAGACCCCTCCCATTACGGCTCGTTATGACTTGGAATGATTTGTAGAAAAAGTAAAACACCCTCGAAACAGTTTAAGTTTTAAAATTCTGAAAATGAAAATTCTAAAATTCTGATGGAATATATTATTGTCTTTATATTAATTAGTGGGGGTATTATGGACATTACTTAAGCAATGAGTTAGCTTCTTCAATATTCAGTTTTCAAAAGCTACCCCCAACCAACTTTTTAAAAGCTGATTATTGGAGAAGCAAATTATGAAATAAGCTGATCATTGAGTGTTTACCTAACACTTTATGGATCATAGATTTTGAAATAAGTGATTATTTGTTAAGTTTAAGTAACCTCAAACATAGCCTTAAGTTTGATTGAATTTGTAAGATCTTGAAGCCTTCTCAACCATGTTGGTTAGAGGCTCTGAAATCTTCTTTTTGTTTATTATCTTTTAATTTTATTATTGGAAATGTCCTTGTGCTTGTGCCCCTCATTTCTTTTGAATAACGAAAGATATTCATTTAAAGGTAGGGGTCTCAGTGTATAGTAATTGATTTTCACCAAATTGTATTTATTATGGCCATAGTTAAGGGGTATGAATGCATTTTTCCCTACAATATAACTGGGTTGAAGCCATTTAAGTTTATTATTATTATTTAAATAATTGATCGTCATAACTCATACGTCTTATTATTGAATTTTCTGATGATTAAATTAGAAAACAGGGTACAAATTAAGCTCTTGAATTTGATAGTTTGAAGACTGACCAATTGCTAAATAAAATTTTATTTGTGTTTTATGACTTTTTGGTATTGAACATGTACTTTTTTTTTAAAACTACTAGCTAGTTTCCCTGACTCTGTCTTTATATTTTATACTATTTGATATGTGTTGATTATGATCTCCAGATGGTTAAGGCTTTGTGTGTGCGAGTAGCTGATTATGTTGGCCATTATTTCTGTGTGAACTGCTTTGGATTTGGCTCGGTGGAGTAGTCCGGATAATTTGAAGACATTTCTCTCCAAAATTTACATTTGTCTTTATATTGAATACAAACAAGGCCTGTCGGATGATAAAGAGATCCACCAGTCATGGAGATTTTATGGGAAATGGAAGGTTGTTGACATGTTGTAGAGAACAACACACTAAACAATTAAACTGAGTTTCACCAAGTGGACTTTGTGATTCTCTGTGTAGGGCGATTCAGTGATGTACCAAACATACCAGAATTTCCTCCGGAAAAAAGTCCAGAAGCATTTCATGACAAGATGATACACTAAATGGATTACGAAAGTGCTGCTAATTAACTTCATTTGGAAAGTTATTTCAATTGGAAGATAAATCAGTAATTGCATAAAAAATTAATCTCAGAATTGATTGACTAAAACTTCCCAAAGTTAACAATGAATCAAAGAATTGTACAGAATGAAAACTCTTCTAAAATATATTAATCAATCAATTGAAAGTGCTTTAATTTGCTGCTGCAAGAAGTCCTGTTTTCAACTTTCCTATTTGACAACCTCCTACACCAAAGAGGAAACCCAAGATTTGGTGTTTTACTAGCACGGTTTGGATAAAACATGTTACTATATCAAAGGTGATCAGGTATGTTTCCGTCTCTATGTAAGAATCTGCCTGTATCTGCTTCAAATAATCGAATTCCGCTTAATAATGACTTTCTACTTCTATTAGGCATAATAAACATGTTGAACTCATCGGTCTGTTACTTGATTATTAAGAAATCTTAATATAGCATCTGCAATGTCCATTTTGTTTCTTTGTGCCATTGACTAGACTACAAATTCATTTTCTGGGGTTCAGGAACTAGCAAAGGAATCTGAAAAAAAAAATAAAAAAATAAAAAAATAAAATAAAATAAAATAAAATCGAAACAAAAAACTATCACAACCTCCCTGAGCTAGCTATGCCTGCAAAGACAGAAAAATCAAAATAAATTTCAACAAGCACACACACTACCATATAATTTATATGCATCACTTTTGTCAAATATAGCAGTATAGCACACACACTACCATGTCCATGTCCTCATTGATCAAAATGATATGGTGGAATGGGATCGATACATGAAGCATTACTCCGGTAGATACTACCGGAGATCATGCATATCTACCCTGCACATTTGATACAATGATCAGCTGTGCAAGGACACGGGATGGAACCACAAGAGAAAGAAAGGATTCTTTGCCGAACTGTTTGAGCTTTATGGACCATTAGATTATGTCACCACTTCAGGTAGCTATTAACGAACCATTGCTATAGTCTATGGATCGTTCTTCTGTCGATGGGAATGGAACTTGAACTGGTTTCGAAACTAATATATATTGCCAGAAAGCACTTTTCCAGAAAGAGTTTTCTCTTTTGTTTTGCTATAGATGAAATATATATTTGAATCATATACTCAAAACAATCATAAAATGTAAAATCTAGAGACCTGCCAACATATAGAATCAGAATTGAAAACATATGATCTTCTAACACCGTAATGAAGCACTGACAAACTGTGAGAAAGTTAGATGATATCATTAAACAACTCATATATGTGTTAGCACCCACATTATATAAAGCCAAGCTTAAAGGAAACAGAAGTTGGAATATAAAAAATAAGTGAAGGAAAAATCTTTTGAATGCAATGGACAATGGTCAATCTGCTGAAGTTGTTTTCATTTTGCCTTTTGTGTCAAAAGCTGCATGTAGAATATATAATGGAAGAAAAAAGATAACAAAAGATTATTGATCTGCAGATATATTTCAATTTCAATTATTTTTTCCACTTGTCTCGTCTCCCCAAGTGTGGATTTTTGTTTCTATTGATCACAACCATAGAAACCACACTTCACAGCTCATTCAAACTCGATAAAAATATAAACTTGAAGATACCCCAGTTGAAAAATCATGCCATTTATTGAAAATAAACACTTAATAAGTTTAATTCAAGTCGGGTTTGGTACTATTTCTCATCAAAAATCAACATTAAAATCAGATAAATTACAAGGGTGGTCGATTAGGATAGGTTAAACCAACCAATTAAAGTCAATGTGAACATAATTGTATAACAATCAGTACATTACATACAATATTATTATTAATCAGTAACAATTGATATTTGTTCTTGAAAGAAGAGCAATCAGTAAAAATAGTATGACATTTAATATAGATACAGATCCTGTTGAATCCATGGTTGGTAGAAGTAGTATTGATTATTACCTGCAAATCAACCAAGAAGAAGAAGAAGAAGCCGTGCTGCTGCTTCCATTGAAGCAAATTAATTGCTTTATATAATGACCTGCAAATATATACAGGAATATAGCGACTCAGCATTAGGGTTGCTTTATATATAAACATCGAATCATCATACGTTGATGGCAATGGTGATGAAGATGGAAGCTTTAATGGGCAAGATTCAACCTTGCCTGGATTCCCAGAATCAGTTCCAAGAAACTGACTTGTTTCGGTCGTCAATCACTCATCGGACTCAAAAAATCAACCAGAAGCTGACGTGTGTGAGCACGTCAATGATTTTGGCTGAAGTGGAAATTACCTTTCTCGCCACGTCATCGGATTGGTGCTGATGTTCTCTGCCACGTCGGTAAGTGGGTATGACATGCCCTGGCATGTCAATCCATCCGCTGATGTGGCTGAGCAAGTCATCTAACAGACGCTGGCGTGCCTTGGACACATAATTTAAAATGGACTGACGTGTTTGGGCACATCACCACCCATACGCTGACGTGTTCGGGTACTTCAGCACAGGGTGCGCTGACGTGACAAAACATGTCAACCAAATCCATTGACGTGCTCAGACACGTCAGCATTTGATTGGAGCGAAATTAAAAAAAAAAAAAAATTTAAATCTGTAACTAGAGAGAGAGAGAGACGTAGAAACCGAACGAGATTGTTGGAGATATTGTTGTTGTTTTCATGGTCGGTTGCGACATCGTCTGATGAGATCGAAGGTGGTGGTGTTGTCAAGGACTGATCTTTTTGCCATGGACGGATTTCTTCAAGAATTTTATTTTCTCGGGAAAGTGACAGACAGACAGACAGAGCACAGGAAAAATTCCTCTTCTTAGATTTTAATTTTAATTTGTTCTGTTCAAATAAATCCTACAGGTTTTCTTGTGAATGTTCAATGGTCAAGATTGCAAAAACAAAACTGATACGAAATCATAGAGTGATTATAAACTGATTATTATCAGTCTATGTAACTACATAGAATTGCACTGCAAATGTTTTGCTGTTTTCTGTATTTAAACTATAAAAAGATGAAATTGCAGAAAGGGCTTTACTTAATTAGCCTAATAAATCAGTGCCAAAACAAAGGGCTCTACCATGTGAATCTGCAGATGGGTATTATATATGAAGCATCATACCCAGCTGTAGATGCTGCTTCTCTGTTGGAGACATTGGCTGTGCATTTGGTCATGGATGTGTATAATATGAAACCTCTGGCACAATTCACCAAAAGGTAGACACAATTTACAACATGTTTTGCATTAAGTGAAGCATGTGAACAATGAATCTGGTCAACAATTGATAATCTTCAATCATCTACCAAGAAAAGAGACAATGAGAATCTTCACAACTTTGATAACTATCTAAATTGAATAAAATATTTGTCATGAACTCATTATTGAGTCTATATTCTAACTCAAATTAATCAAAGTTTTGTTTTTACACCATTGTTGTGGTTATATGATTATATCAATTTGGTTACTGGAACTTACCCAAAAAAAAAACAATTTGGTTACTGGAAATCAATCATGCATCATGTACCAAACATTTTAGGTGTATAAGCAAATGCAATATAGGTAAAGGAGAAATGGTAATATGATGGAAATGATTTTTTTTTTTTCATTGTATATTTTTGTAACAGTTATATTTCCAATATTTCTGTATAAGTATGACTACACTGTCAATTTTTATGATGGTCTAGTTGTTGAAGATGTTGAGGAGACAGACTCTGGATTTGATCAAATGCCTTGACAAGCACTCAATTCCTTCTTCAAGATCTTGAATGCTTGACTCCAATTCTTTAAGTTGGTTTTGCACACAAATGATGTTATCAGACTTGCTTGTCAAGTTAGACAATGCAGCATCCACCTTTGCAAACTCATTCATGTATGTTTCTTGATCTTCTTCTTCGCATGATATTCTTTTTGAGTGAATTAGCTTGGAAACCAATGACCAGCCACTCTTTGATGAAGCCTTTGGTCCTGAGATAAGAGACAGCATGGACTCACCTTTTTTGAAAAATCTGAAAGAATCTGCTATAAAGAAGAGGATGCTGACTGAAAAGTTTGGGTCTTCGAAGTTTTCATTTGATGAAGATAGTGACCTTAAGTTTTCTTCGGTCACATTAATGGTTGGGAGTCATTTATATTATGGTTATAGGGAAAGGATGAAAGGCAGCAATTCCCTTATTATATTGGGTATGGACGTTGGTTATAACAGAATGGGATTAGTTGTGTCGAATGATATGACTAGTGGGTTTGATCACGTCGGCGTGTTAGATACACATATTCAGAAAAGTGCTCAAATTCATAGAATTAGCATCCGATGTGAGAACTTCTTTGGATTTGGTAGTAACGACAAAAAGAGCCGCCATTGAATCGTTCAAGTTGGCTAAACAACTCGATGATTATGTAAGTGAATTTACTAATGTACTAATGGTTTTCTCTTATCCTCGTGACGACCATGGTTTTTCCCTACTCTTGGGTTTCCATATAAAAATCCTTATGTTGTGTGTTTGGATTTGATTTTTTCTTCCATCTAATTATTTTTCTTTGTTATTGTTTGTTTGTTTGTGGACTATCCGGCAATGCTTCCAGTACGTAACATGGCAATTGGTTTTATTGTCCAACAGCCTAGTGAGGAGAAACCTAAGAAAACTATTTTTGACTTGAAGTTAGAATCATATGAAGCATCTTCAAAGATAAAAATATTGAAGGAATTGAGGAGTGTTACTAATTTGGATCCCAAGGCAGTGAAGGAACTGGTGGAGAATATGCCGGCAGTTTTTAAGGAAGGAATGTATAAGATATTAGTTTTGTTAAGGTATAGAGAGTTGATAGCAAGAATGCACATTTACCATTATTCATATGAGATATTAGTTTTGTTAAAAAATAGAGAGTTGATAGCAAGAATGCAACTTTACCATTATTCATATGAGATTTTAGGGACATGCATCAAATATATGTTTGCTGAATCACGTTCTAATTTTATTTATTTATTTATTTTATTTTATTGTAGATGAGGATCATTAAATCACCTTTTTTGAAAAATCTCAAAGAATCTGCTATAAAGAAGAGGATGTTGACTGAAAAGTTTGGGTCTTTGAAGTTTTCATTTGATGAAGATAGTGACCTTAAGTTTTCTTTGGTCACAATGGTTGGGAGTCATTTATATTATGGTTATAGGGAAAGGATGAAAGGCAGCAATCCCCTTATTATATTGGGTATGGACGTTGGTTATAACAGAATGGGATTAGCTGTGTCGAATGATATGACTAGTGGGTTTGATCACGTCGGCGTGTTAGATACACATAGATTCAGAAAAGTGCTCAAATTCATAGAATTAGCATCCGATGTGAGAACTTCTTTGAATTTGGTAGTAATGACGAAAAGAGCCGCCATTAAATCGTTCAAGTTGGCTAAACAACTCGATGATTATGTAAGTGAATTTACTAATGTACTAATGGTTTTCTCTTACCGTCCTGACGACCATGGTTTTTCCCTACTCTTGGGTTTTCACGTAAAAATCTTTGTATTGTGTGTTTGGATTTGATTTTTTCTTCCATCTAATTATTTTTCTTTGTTATTATTTGTTTGTGGACTATCCGGCAATGCTTCCATGTAACATGGCAATTGGTTTTATTGTCCAACAGTCTGGTGAGGAGAAACCTAAGAAAACTATTTTTGACTTGAAGTTAGAATCATATGAAGCATCTTCAAATATAAAAATATTGAAGGAATTGAGGAGTATTACTAATTTGGATCCCAAGGCAGCGAAGGAACTGGTGGAGAATATGCCGGCAGTTTTTAAGGAAGGAATGTATGAGATATTAGTTTTGTTAAGGCATAGAGAGTTGATAGCAAGAATGCACATTTACCATTATTCATATGAGATATTAGTTTTGTTAAGGCATAGAGAGTTAATAGAAAGAATGCAACTTTACCATTATTCATATGAGATTTTAGGGACATGCATCAAATATATGTTTGCTGAATATATATAGACGTTCTAATTTTATTTATTTATTTATTTTATTTTTTTGTAGATGAGGATCATTAAATCACCTTTTTTGAAAAATCTCAAAGAATCTGTTATAAAGAAGAGGATGCTGACTGAAAAGTTTGGGTCTTCGAAGTTTTCATTTGATGAAGATAGTGACCTTAAGTTTTCTTCGGTCACAATGGTTGGGAGTCATTTATATTATGGTTATAGGGAAAGGATGAAAGGCAGCAATCCCCTTATTATATTGGGTATGGACGTTGGTTATAACAGAATGGGATTAGCTGTGTCGAATGATATGACTAGTGGGTTTGATCACGTCGGCGTGTTAGATACACATAGATTCAGAAAAGTGCTCAAATTCATAGAATTAGCATCCGATGTGAGAACTTCTTTGGATTTGGTAGTAACGACGAAAAGAGCCGCCATTGAATCGTTCAAGTTGGCTAAACAACTCAATGATTATGTAAGTGAATTTACTAATGTACTAATGGTTTTCTCTTATCGTCGTGACAACCATGGTTTTTCCCTACTCTTGGGTTTCCACGTAAAAATCTTTGTGTTGTGTGTTTGGATTTGATTTTTTCTTCCATCTAATTATTTTTCTTTGTTATTGTTTGTTTGTGGACTATTCGGCAATGTTTCCACGTAACATGGCAATTGGTTTTATTGTCCAACAGCTTGGTGAGGAGAAACCTAAGAAAACTATTTTTGACTTGAAGTTAGAATCATATGAAGCATCTTCAAAGATAAAAATATTGAAGGAATTGAGGAGTGTTACTAATTTGGATCCCAAGGCAGCGAAGGAACTGGTGGAGAATATGCCGGCAATTTTTAAGGAAGGAATGTCAAAACATAAAGGTGAGCAAATAATTGAGAAGATGAAAGTCGTTGGGGCAAAAGTCATCATGGAGAAATAGGTAATGAAGGAACCCGGTGATGCTGGATTGGCTGGAGCAACCAAAGAGGAAAAAGAAGAGGAAGGGGTGGAGATTGATCTAAAGAGACTCTCTACTGACTGCATTTTCAGGCTCACGGATAAAATAAATGGACTCACATTGGCTGAAGTTGCAAGAATCGGTTACATTATAATGGAGAAATGGGAAATGAATGAACCATCAACTATCCGGGTTATGATGCATATGTTGGGTATGGCCTGGATTTCCCGTTGAGTTTGGTGAAGCCACCAATACTGACTTGAGTATTGTTGGGTTGGTGAAGCCATTAATCATTGTTGACAAATGGTTGATCACATTATTATTGTTGGTACCATTATTATGATTGGTACAAATGGTTTATACCATTATAAGTCATTTGATCCTCAACTTTTAGCACCACGATTGCTCCTCCTTCCTAATACCTTTCCATAAGTCCGCTAAAACGGACACCCAATCCTTCCTCAAACTTTCGGACCAGCCAACTCGAAAAGCTCTGCTGTCCAGCCCCTGTAAACGAGCTTCACAATCCTTAAGCGTGGGTGAGACAGTCTTTCTAGAAAGGATGAACCTCTTGATAATGTCTTTCAATAATTTGAGCTTTGATGACAAAACGAAGCCACAAAATTAATGTATACAATTTGGTTTATAAATTTGCCTTTCTTCATTAACATTGTGGGTTCAAAAATTAAATGGCACTATTTGGAGTTGGCTTTTCAAAATTGTCTCCACTTTAAAAACTTATGTTTAAAAGGCACCTATTATGGTGAACGGACAAAAATACCTCTAAAAGTACTTCCACATCAGCTATTTTGAAAACTTATGTTTCATTTTTAGTTTTTTACTTTTCATTTAACATAAAGAGTAGAGAGAGAAGTTACGCAATTTGATTGTGTTTTGTAACTTCAACGATTTGATTTTGAATACCGATTTGATTGTGTTTTATTGGGTTATACATTCATTTTGTATTTTTGCATTGTTAGATCTTGTTTCTAAGGGTTTTAGTTATAGACATGATTTCTGGTTTCTAAGGTTAGATTGGGGAAGACGATGAACAGTAAATAGGTTAGTGGAAGTCCGGGCAGTTCATTAAAAGGCTCAGGCACTATATAGAAAGTCTCGGAGATACAAAATTAACAAAAAAAAATTATTGTTAAAAAAACTCAGAAATAACTCACAAAGGCTTGGACATTAGTTACAAAGTCTCGGACATTACACACAAAAGCTCGAATACAACTAGCAAGGGTTCGGACATAAAAAAAAGTTTAATGTTCATACAAAAGGCTTGGGCAGTTCATTAAAAAGCTCGGGAACTGATTAAAAAGGCTCGGGGATTCAAATTTGACAAACCTAATATTCATAAAAAATAAATAATAAAACAAGTTCAGAAAGCAAACAAAAGTCTCGGAAGGTTTATGAAAATCTCAAAAGGTTTATGAAAATCTCAAAAGGTTTATGAAAAGTCTCAGAAACTAACCTAAGTCTCGGAAACTAAGTTATTGTTCATCGTCTTTCCCACTCAAAAATCCCAACACTTAACAACTTTAACAATGGAAGATTCAAACCCAAAAAAAATCTTTGGGTGTGCTACCCTGTGACCCCAGCAAGCTGACCAAGCAGCTCGACCACCGTGAGCTCAGCGGGGAGCTTGACCCCCGAGTGCGTCAGCGTAGCATCACTAAACTAATCCAATGAAGATGCATTGATAATGTTATGAAGTTGGTTTTGTTTGAGTTTGAGTTGGAAATAACTATACTGAGCTTCAACTTCAATGTTAGAGAGAGAAGTAGATATCAGACAAAGAGAAAAGTTAAAGTCAAAATAATAATTAAAAAATGTGTAAAAAAAGGCATTTTTAGAAATCACTTACTTTGGTACCTTTTAAACATAAGTTATTAAAGTGGCGATAGTCTTAAAACACCAACTCAAAAAAGTGACAAAACCCCCTATTTCCTCTTGTTCAATATATATTGTTGGAGGGGAAGATGAGGAATCTCATCTGCTGATCTCAATACATCCTTGTAACATGATCAAGCTTTCGATCTTCAACACTTTTTTTTCGCCGGTGTTTGTTCAATGTTTTCCACCACCCCATCTCTCCACACAAACAGTTCTATATACCAAACCTCTAAAAAACACACACACAAAATAAATAATATGAAGAACAAATTATAGTATGACATGAAAAAAAAAAAAAAAAATTAGATGCATGAGTGACATTAAAACAATGCCTCCACTTGCACAATAAACAAATCCTTCTTCTTCTTACACCTTCATTTTATTAATTTATGATTGAGAGGTATCAAACTTCATATTCAATACATATAGTTTATATGCTTGCTAGTCTGGCATAGATAATGCAGTTATGGTAGATAAGATCACCATATTGATGTGCATTTGAATAAGCAATGCACGCAGTAACTTCTAAGCATGATTGAGAGAGAGACAGAGAGAGATGGTACATATTCTACGAAACTGCTCGTGCAAGTTTGTCTAACACGAAAACTCGAAAAGATTGATATCCTCTCTTGAACATTTTCAAGTTACTATTGTCTCTCCCCCCCAACTCATCACCTAAATATTTTACACGTACTTGTTAGATCTACAGAATATCTTCATACAGGCCGGTATGCTATAATTTATTTCTTGATGATAAAGTTAAAGATATTGTGCACGAATGTAAAATTAATCACTGTGATAATGTAAATCCTACATAGAATTTGTTGTCATATGCTCGTGATTGTCTGGTAAAACTACCTGAAGCTATTGAAATTATCCATGAGATGGAAAAGTTAGGAATTTTGTATCCATGTTTGAGTTGCATTTGCTTACTATTTGGAAATCTTATTTAGTGCTTCAGAAGTTCTTAAATGTTTCAGCCAAAAAGGAAAAGATGATAAAAAATGAGAAGACAAGTTGATTTGTTCATAACAGTGTACTGATTTATAATCAGCAATTGATTTGTACAAGTATTTTTTTTCAATCATTTACAAAGATGTACAACAAAATTGTAAACCGCTATCATATATCTTTCAAACTAGTGGTTGAGGATGTTGAGAAGGGTCACTCTGGTTTTGATCAAACGCTTTAGAAGACATTCGAGTCCTTCTTCAAGGTCTTGAATGCACGACTCCAGTTTCCCCAACACGTTCTGTGCATTCTCAGCATTCATGTTACTGGATTTGTTTCCGATGAGAGAGGACAATGTAGCATCAACCTTCTCAAATCCATTAACTTCCGTTGCTTCTTCACATGTTATGCGTTTGGATTTCATCAATTTTGAAACCAAGGACCAGCTGCTTGACTTTGATTGCAATTTTGACCCGAAAGTATTGGACAAAAGAGAATCAAACACTTGAAAGGTAACTCCATCCACCTCTCTTAACATGTTGATGGTTGTTGCTTCGCTGTCCAAGGAAGAGAATACGCATATACTCTTCGAATCTTTCAAGGACTTGCGGATCACTTTGTTTGCCTTCTTCTTGGAGCTCAAGTACTCACCAACCTTGATTGCAAGCTTGGATTCATCACCCCTTCTTCTTCGCAAAATCGATTGAAGTTCTTGCGTCTCTTCCTTGATTTTCAACAAGGAATCTTTAGTAGTGCCGCACACATCCATGAGCCTGAGAGACCGATCAAGTACCTCATCAACTTGCTTCTCGTGGCTTTCTTGGGCTAAGGTTGCTTGTGTTTGAGGCAACAGGAGAAAATTATCGACAAGATCATACAAATCTGTAAGTCCATTTATTCTGTTGCTTATCAATGAAAAGGAGGCTTCTGTAGACCTTAACCTGCATAGTTGCTCATCTATTCGAGACATAAACAGGTGAGGTCTAGAAGGCAAGCTGTTTGATCGAGCATGAAATTGAGACTTAGTGTTCAAAGGAGAAGAAGCCATTTTTTTTTTCTGTAAACTGATTACAATTTTCGGTTTGCTTCCCTCCCTTGCACTGCTCTCTCTATATATATCAGTGGGGACAACGGGAAGGGAGACATGAGGAATCTCACCTGCATATCTCAATGAGTCCTAACATGATCCTGATTTAGATCTCAACGCTTTGCACGCCGTTGTTTGCGCAATGTCTCCCACCATCTGTACTCACAACACAATAAAAGATCCAGCCTTTTAGCTTCCTGATGAGGCATATATATAATTAATCTCAACAACATGATCAGGTGGTAACACATAACTCTATGAAGTGATGCATAAAATATACAGTGCACGAATGGCAATATCGCCTTGTCTCCCACCAGCTATTAATATTCATACAACTTTCTATAATCGATTTCTTTAATATAATTGCATGTGCATATTGCATATATATATATATATATATATATATATATATATATATAAACATGAATCTGCATATCGAGCTGGGATTTATCTTTTAGGCAGACAAGATTTCAGTGCCATCAATGGCCAAAAATGAAAATCGCAATGCCACTCGTGCAACCAATTTAGTATGCAAATCGTATCAAAAGCAGGTACAGACATATCACAATTTGGTATAGAAGAATAGAGAGATACCAGATTTCAGGCAGGTGTATTCTGTCCTTGGAGACAAGACCGCATTGCCACTCGTGCAAACATGTATTTCGCGATTAAAATTTTCTAGGACTGATGAATATCCCATGGAAAAACCTGTAAATAATTTGAATGCAACAGGTCTCTCCCACCAGCAGTTCTTATTCTTAGATTGACAAGATTTATGCAGATTCATAGGATATGATGAAAAACATTGGGAAGCAATGTTCAGATAATAACATTTCACCTCAACACAACACAATTTACAGGCTAACTCAATTTAAAATTGAGTGAAAAGATCGATCTTTTATGTATATATGAACATTTGAAGGTCTATAAAGTATAAACATCATCTTCACATGCATTTACGAGAAAATTATTTTTCTCTACACATGGTTTTCAATCAAGAAGAAACTTATACAGCTCAAATTTTATACAAATTTGGGGTGGCCTCAATAACAATATTGGATAATGGTGTATAGACTTCCTACCGGTAACAGATTTCATTCTCACGATCCCTTTCCACCCCGTTGCCGCTTTTTTTCAAATCCAGCAGCTTCATTCAACATGTCAGCAGCATCCTTGTGCATGTTCAGTTTGGCAAGTGCAACCGACTGCATGTAGAAGGCTATGGGCCAATCAGGATAAACACATTGTGCTTGCATTGCATCTAGAAGAGCAGCATCTGGTTGATCGGAAAAGAGATAGCATAGGCTACGTCGTGCAAAAACAGTTGGGGAGACCATAGTTCCTCCATCTATGAACTGCAAACAAAACAAAGAGATTAAAAACATAATCATGCAACAATGTCTAACATAAAAGATCATCTTAACTAAAACCACAGTTGCTGATTATAATTAAAGAAATAGAGAGAGAAATTCAAGATTATACCTGTGAATAACAGTCAATGGCAGCTTTAAAATCTTTGTCACGGAATGCAAAGTCCCCGCGCTTCCTCGCTTCTAGCATATCTCTCATCTGTTGGGTCCACTCTTGGAAAGATAACTGAACCAATCCACAATCACATAAATCTCTTAGCATCAAATTCAGAATTGGAGATATTCAAGACCCTTTTGTTTGCACAAGCCTATTGTACCTCATTTGTTCCTTCATCATCTCTGTAATGCATTGTAACCAAGATCTGATGAATTGCAGTGAGGTCTGTCCGTGAACAAGCCTCGCCCATTGGTGAAAGAGGACGCCGTGGGGTTGATGGGGCTCCATCATTCTTTGAAATTTGAAGCATGACATGTGACGGAATCTGCAAAACCAAAGAGTATACCAAGATACAATTGCTGTTATGCATTTGATGTATCAATATACCAAGATATTTGCGTTAAATGTCATGTATTTAGAAATCCACTCATAGATTCCAGTCATATACAGTCAACTTGACAAGTAACTCTGCATCAATGTCGAAATAATACTTAGCATTCCTAATTGCATCTAGCTAAATGAGAAATCATAGTAACGAAACCATTTGAGAATATTGATCAAAATAACTATAGGAAAGACACAAAAATACACATCCAAAATGTGTTCAGCTCACTCCCTAAATAAAAAAGTTTTCAACCTGACGATTGGAAACTTGAATGGTTGAAAAAGAATACTAATCCTTACATCGGGTTTGGTTTGCAGTGGAGCAAGCATCACAACAATGTCCTTCGTACTAGGTCGCTCCCTAGGTTCATATTGCAAACATTGAGAAGCAAGGCCGAAAACCACTGTTGCTTCTTCTGTAGAAAAGTTTCCCTCCAAATGTGAATCCATTAGGAGATCGATGTTCTTGCCTCGTATCATGTCAAGGGCCTGCTTACATACACACACAGCGAGAAAATTAAAATCAGCACTTATATCTTAACTAGACCCCGATTATATAAATATTGTCATGGTATATGTATAAGCCTTTTCATCACATGTACAACAAACAAAAAATTACAATAAAACAATGACCACGGATGAAAATTACACAATCTGCAATGTTAATAAGCTGTCTAAATCTTGTGGTGAAATAAATTTACTGATATGTTTATAATCAAATACAGATTAATACACTCAAAGGGCTCTTTATAAAGTGTAATAATAGTACACAAATCGTAAATTGAACCACAACCTACTTCTCAAACTAAAAGTTGAAGAAAGAAAACTAGAAGAAAAAATTATTCTCTGCATATGTACTGTACCAATTTCAATTCCTTTCAGAGAAACAAAAACCCCAAGTGCAGATCCACAATTCATCGTTTAAACTTAAAAC
Organism: Acer yangbiense; assembly: GCA_008009225.1. NCBI lineage: Eukaryota > Viridiplantae > Streptophyta > Magnoliopsida > Sapindales > Sapindaceae > Acer > Acer yangbiense. Next base: position 53,974,572 of record CM017764.1, on the reverse strand, counting down.
AACAGATTCTGGTAGAAAAAAGCTGCAGCAACCATAACGTAATAGGTTCTTGATTTTGCAACCAAGCAGGGAAATAAGGTACTACAAATATAAGCCACTTACATGACTTGGAGGGATGTGTTTTCCGCTTAACAAATCCAGAAGGACAGTGCCAAAGCTGTAAATAACACTCTCCGGGGTGACCCTTTCTACAATACTCAAATTATGGCAATGAAAATAAGTATAATTCAATTACAATGAAGAGAAGAAAGTAATTCAAATAACTCATATAATAGACCAATAATTATGTAATGTGAATGATCATGAGATTGAGAATAGTAAATTCTGAGGTTAGCCTCTATATTTCCCTCTTATATTCACTTCTATTTAGTCCATCGTCTTTGTTTTCCTACTATGTAATCGCAGCTTCTAAGGCAGTCACTTAAATTATTGTTATTCTTTTCTTTCACTTTCTGGTTTTCTCTGAATAAATTTTAATTTTATTAGACTTGATCTAATAGAACAAGAGAACAAGATGGCTATTTTTAAGAAAATATGTTAGAACCAGAACGTTGAATGAAAAAAATAGAAAACTACAAGATAATTGTTTTGAGTGGTGAAGTAATTACCATTTTTTATGTACTCTGGGGGCATGTAGGCAAGATTAGTGCTATAGCTTTTCCCATCCCTACTATTTTTCATCAATCCGAAACATGAAAGGCGCGGATCACCATGCTACAAGGTCCATAAAACATATAATAAGCTAGATGACAATGAATGCTAGGAAGTGAGTAAAAGAATATCACATATAATAAAAAATTTGCTAATTTTAAGTTCAAGAAGGTGATACCTCATCAAAGAGAACCCTATAAGCATTCAAATCATGGTATAGTGAATGGTCCTCAGCATGACAATAATCTAACACTTCAGCAATGTAGAAGGCTACTCTCAAACGCATTGCCCACTCGATGGTTTGATTTTCCCCTGCCAGGAACGAAGAAAGACACGAAGTTGAATTTACTAAAAGCAGGAATCACTTATTCTATCCATTATAACTCAAGAAAGTTCCAACACAATGATCTATTGCTGCAACAACCAATATTGCACAAAGAAGCCTATACCAATTTGTCTTAATTTTTCAATACACAAGTCGATCTATCGCAGCACACTCATTGACAAAATAAGATGACTCACCAATACTATCAGAGAAATCACCCAAAGAAGCTGCTACTTGAACGGTGGGAACTGAAAAGGAAAATTTGATTTACCCTCAGACCATACTAAACACATGCAGAGAGAAGAATACCTATTAATCATGTCATGAATTAGAAATCGCTCACTTCCCTAACCAGATTTATCAGTAGAATAACAAAGAAAACTATCCGTCTAATAGAGTTTCATCATAAATGACTAGCTAAAAGAGATGACGAATTCCAAAGACTGAATGCTTTTGTTTGAACAACAAACCATGAATTCGACCAGACAAAGATAAGCCGCGGTGGAAGAGAGACTCAATGTATCATTTAATGTCAATATGTCATTTCTATTCAAAGAACATCCAATATTCTCACAAACCATCCATTTCAAAGATTCAACACAAAAGGCTACCTCAAAGATTTTGTACATACAACAAACTAGAGTAAGAATTATAAACACATATCGATATAACGAATCAAGAACAAAACAGAATTCATAAATCTTCATAAGAAAATGAATCACACACACATTACATACAATGGAATAGATGCTTCGCGAGAGTGTCGTTGGGCATGTACTCAGCAACAAGCAACCTCTCATCCCCATCACAGCAATACCCTATCAAATTTGCCAGCCTATTGTGCCTCAATTTCCCAACACCACAAGCCTCCTCCTACAATAACAACAACAACACCATCACCGCAATTTTCACAACACACCCACTTCAAAAATTGTTATCAGAAACACTACAAAACTAAAAAGCAGAACAATAACAACAAAAACAACATGTAATAGTATTAACAGTACCTTAAACTGTTTCGGATCAGGCCATGCCATCTTTGTAAACTTCTTGACAGCGATCCACTGGCGGTTTTGAAGGCGACCTTTGTACACAATATTTGGAGCCTTTTCACCGCTCTCAGAGACTATGTTATCGGAGCTGAAGTTATTGGTGGCTGCTTTGAGGTATGAGAAGGAAAATTCAGAGAAAAATGAAGCCCCATTTGTTGGAGGATCAAGTCCAGATGATGGTGGTGGTGTAAACTGGTGACTTAGTGTCTTCTGGGTTGTTTGATGTTGTTCTTTTTCTTCTTCATGTGGAGCTTCTTCAATCAACGATGATGCACAGCAACCCATCACTGAATTTCAATCCAAAACTCTTTTTTCAGCTAAGAATCATAAAAAGTTTCAATCTTTCGACTGTTTTTGAATGAGTTTTGGCAAGATAGATATGTGGGGTGTCTCTGTTTCTTTGTCAGCTATTTACTTCTTGGCTGCTATAACTCCATAATAACTTTAACTGAAAAAGAAAAAAAAAATTGCAAGTAATGTCCCCACCACCAAACACGACACAGCATATAAAATATGTGAAAACAAGAAGATTTTTTTTTTGAGCTTTTGATTAGATTAACTTTAGAGAAAAGTTGGAACTTGTGTGTTTATATACAGGAAAGTTTTCTTTCTTTTTTTTTTTTTAGGTGTTGGATCATAATAGTCTTTTGGTTGCTGGCTGTGTCTGCTCCACCTAACCAACCCTTTTAGCAGATAAACTAAATCCATCATTTACTGGGCTAAAATTGAAACTTTATCTGGTTCAAGCGTTGCTCTTTGGTTGGTTTTTGATGATTGATTATTATTCTCACAAAGGGTCATAGTAGAGCATCATCTTTTTACAACAAGTGTTATTGACTTCAATTTTGAGAGTTGTTGCTACATTAATACATTGCAAGCACAAAAAATGGAATCTAGTGTCTTGTATATCACAAAATATTTCTTAATTATATAAATATGTTTAAAAATAAGTCGTTGTCGTCTGTATTTTAATCAAATCGGAGAAAAAAAAAAAAAAAAAGTAAAAGTGAAATACTTTTAAGAGGGTACTAGAAATAGTTGTGTACTTGTGTGTCCTGTGTGATTTGTAATGGATACTCAAGTGTGGCATTTTATGATCAATGGTGGTGATCTAAGAATTTTGATTAATGAGATGGAGAGAATCTTGATGCATGTTTAGGCATATTAGCATTTAGCAAATTATAACTAATGGAAAAAGCATATATTCTTTCTAACAATTGCTAATAGCTGTCACAATTAATGTTTTTTTTTTCTTTCTAGTGCTAATGATGATTTGCCACTTTCTTGATACTTCATTACAATATCTTTCTAGTATATTATTTTCAGCTTCCAAAGCACTCCAGGCAGGCACCAATGCATGGGACAGTTTCCAGTTCTTTCTTATTGGCATCGAGTGTGGTTGTCACAAGACTGTAGAAAACCATTGAGATCAAACACTATTAGTATAACGAGAGATAAGTCTACATATGTTTTTCGATGAATAAAGTGGAACTTGAACACATGTCAAAAGTGGATGTATAAAGGTAATATTAGCTACCATTGGATTGCATTCAATTACATATTCATACCATGTGTTGTTTATGAAAAAAAATCTTCTTATACCGCCAAATAGTGCACAGAGTCACCGGAAATAAGACGTAGAAAAACTTTATGTGGCAGCCACATGTTTTATCCTCGATAGCCATATGGTAGAAAAATTTTATACGGCAGCCACATGTCTTATCCTCAATAACCGGTGCACAGAAGATTTATATATATATATATTTTATTTTTATTTTTAACAAAAGAAGTTAAAGAACAACTATGCTGTCAAAGGACTGAAATAAATGCTGCCACCATAGCTTATACAGAACACTTTGTGTATGTATTTTAAGTGGGATTTGATCTGATTTGATATTTCCTAGATTTTCTGCAGTATCTGAACAAAAGAAGATAGAAGAAAAATAATTGAATTTATACTTCAAAATCTGAAATATTTAAAATAATAAAAATACATTCTTTGCTGGGGATGCTATTAGATTTGCTAAATAATGCTAAACTGTCCAAGGTCTTCTTCTGTACAACATAAATTTAATGTTTCAAAGGTTGAAAAAAAACAAAAAAAAAACAAAAAGTTATTATACAACATCTGAATCTGGAATGGAATTTGTGTGACTTGCGTCACTCAAACCAGCTCCATTCATGAGCCTAAAATTACAAGTTTACAACTTTATCATCTTCATACAAAACTGGGAAACCGGATGGATCGCTAGGGATTTTCCGGTAGAGGGCTTCATGTACCTTCGACTTTTGTTCGTATGCACTAATCAAGCTGGCAGAGAACCCCACCGAGTTGTTTATAGGTTCGACAACTCCTGCTGCTTATGCTGCCAGTACCATTATTTGTTGGAGCCAACGGGCATTGGTGTGTGTCAAAGGGAGCGAATGCAGGCAAGGAAGGCAATACCCGCAAATCGTCAGCATCACCATCTCTTTTCTGCATTGTTATAATTTTATTTGGGGTGTCTATTACTGTGTTCTAAGACATAAGGTGGCTCGTTTTCTTACAAAATTGTAAGTAAATCCTCCAAATTCTGAACCACCCATATGTTTCGGGCTGAACTGACATTCATCGCCATCATAATCATAACCGAATCTTCTCCCAACAAACGACTTTGAACGACCAGCCAAGTAGTCCATGCAGAGGGCCAAAGAGAATGGAGTCGGAAGGTATATATGGCAACAAACAAACAAACCTGTGAAACTCCATAATACACAAACCCTCGAAGATCTTGAGCTCCAAATAACGTTATGATTGGACTACAAGCTGCAGATCGTAAACAGCTCAGCTCAGCAATGCCAAAGGCCGAGACAGAATTTCATTTCACTCTATAATAAGCCCTATGGAATTATTTCATTTTCTCGGGGTCGTTGCCTTTCTTCTTCAGTACGCTGCAAGAGCTCTTCATAAGCTTTCACAGAGTCAGCTGTGAACCTCTCCATGGCCTCGAAAATGCGTTGCAGACTCCCCTGAAGATTACTACTAGTAGTGTCACTCTGATACACGGCGTTTCCTTTTACCAAATGAGTGTTGCCATTTCCCGAGACCAGAACCATTTTCTTGTCTAATGCCTGAATCTGTTTCTGCATCTTGTAATCATCTCTATCCAATTTCTTGACACGTCTATCCATATCCTTACTCGCCAGCATCCTCTGGCGCATTTCTTGCTTGTCCTGTTCCCAAAGTTGAAACACACCCATAGCAAGAACATGCATAGAATCAATCACTTCCTTCTCAGATATTCTATCCAAAGCCTGTGACCACTGATTACAGATTACAAAAATAGGAGGTGCGCCGATCCTACCAGGTGAAAATGGAACTATTCCATCATCCGTTTCTTCAGGTTCATACAGAAGACTCTTTGAAAGCCAATTATTCAAGGCTCGCACATAACCCTTCTGGGCACCAATCCAACTAGAGAATCTGTAAGTCCAATTGAGAAGCTCTTGCTCAAGCTGTGATGTTGCTTCAAGATTAGCATCACCCGGCATTTTGCCAGAACCAACAGGACCAAAACTTTTCGCTTCTCTAATTGCTTGACACTGACTACGATGGCATTCAAGCATACTTTTCCACATTCTGGTCAACCTGAAATAAGCAATTCAAAGTAAACCAACATCAAACTTATGTAAAGGAGAACTATCAACCCTAAACTGGTGCATGGGCAATGGGTTCAGAAGAACGTACATTCTAAATAAGCCAACGTCAAAATACATTGGCTCATAACATGGTTGTATTACAAAAATTACCAGCAAAATATGCATGTTAAGTGTCGAGAGAAGCCTAAGAGGTAACATTGAAAAAGAAGTGAAAAGCTGTAAAATGGTTTTAAAAAACAGAAGAAATAAAGAATTAAAGACATCACAAATCACATACCCTTGAATTAATTCATTTAGTTGTGGCCAGAGCTCTTCATCCCTAATCTTATTGATTGTCACTGATATCTTGTCAACAACTTGAATTGCAATTCTTATTTTCGTGGAGAGACCCCTGATTAAAGTTCGAGTTGCATCTACTTTGTGGGCCTCAGAACCTCTTTCATCCATTCGCTTCAGTTTACGAACTTTCCTGTCATGAACTACTCGCATCTTTTCCTCAGCCTGCAAAGAGAGTATGAAAGCAAGAACTAGTAAGATTTATAAAATAAAATAAACTTCGGCATCCCACATCTAGATTATAAGCAAGCCACATAAAAACCACAAATTAGTCAACCGTACAATCACAGTGCCTTAAATCTTTGCTACCCGAAACATTCCATATTTATTTTCTCAAATAGGAAAATAATATCATAGGGCCATTAAAAACCTTTAAAAAAGAGCAACAACAAAAAAAAATTGCCAGTCTTTACGTGGGATTTCCGCAAAAAGGCATTTTGCATTTCATATGCATAAAGCACAAGGGCAGATAAACAGAATGTAGGTAATAAATGGATCTCGAAAAAAAAAAAAAAAAAGCACAAACATCATACAATACAAAAATATAAGAGAAATTTAATTATAAAGGTATCAACAACTCAATGAGATGCAACAACAATTCAACGAATCAAGGGGAATGAAGTGATTCCGTGTCGTATAACATAATCACACAATGATAAAAATCAACAAGAAATGGCATACCTTTACTTCATTGTAGAGTTTCTTCTCCCAAAGATGCAATTTATGCAATGTAGAAGAAAGCTTCTTTGTTCTCAATGCCAAATCTTCATCCATATCCAGGTAAGCTGGGCCAGCCTTGTCGTTGGAGGATGACGGCGTTTCAGCACTTTTCGAAGTAGATGGTTGGGAGGACACTACAGATAATGAAGGTGTAACAACATGCAACATCCTGGAAGTAACTGGTTCACAAAAATTGTAGCTAACTTGAATCAAAATCAAGCCATCGAATTAAAGATATGAAGTCTATCCTAGCTTGAAATAACATACAAAACGATCTATATACTTGATATTTAGACCATCGAATTATGCAATTAATCACCTAATTTTCACAGATCAAGCCACTAATTAACTAACAACATAAACGAAATTGATCCACAGAGGCACGAGAAAACATAAAGCTAAATTCTTTACCATGTTTTCGACCATAGGGGAGCTTTCCCGCCTCAAGAATCTTTGCAATTTCACTTCCAGAGTCTGAGGCTCTCTCAAAATGAAATTTAATATCTCTAACCACATCAACAGCGTCCCGCGATTTCGCTCTGGCTGCATTCCTCTGCTCCTCAATCCTCTCACCGTCGACAACCTTCTTCTCCACCACATGTACATCATACTCCACCCCGTCGTCACCATCCACATCAGCATCACTATCAATACTAATACTACCAATACTCTCATCACCACCCACCACCCCACCACCGCCTACATCAACAAACTTCTCCGCCACATGCACTGTCTTCACCGGCTCATGTGGAAAGTTCTCGTCTTCCAAATCCGGAATACCCTCTGCCTCTCTGAGCTCCTTCAAGTCCCTGCTTGGCGTATACTGCGGCGGATAAGAGTACCCACCGCCACCACCACCACCACCACCGTCACTGTCAAAAAAATTCAAGAACTCCCATGGAGACGCCCTCGGCGGTGACGGGGGCGGCGGAGGCGGCTTTGACGACGAAGCTGCCCCCGCCCCATCCCCGTAAGTGGGTGGCAAACCATAGTTCCCACCGCCGCCACCGTAACTGGGAGCACCGCCGTAACTGGGCGCACCGCCGCCGTAACCGCCGCCGTAACTCGGCGGTTGATTAGGATATCCAAAGTAGGGATTAGAACTGGAATTGGAATTGCTCGGATAAGGATAGGGATAGGAAGGAGGATAGTACGAACTCGAACTTGAAGATTCACTCATCAATTGATGATATTGTACGGCCTTTGGACTCATAGGTTTTTGCTGATAAACTATCGACGGTTTCGCTTCGTTTTTCATATAATTCATATGTGTATTATGGGTATACCCACCTAGAGTTTCAGGATCCGCACCCCAGTAATTCGTATCCGGACTCATGTAATTCACTACGTGCTCCGGGTAGTCCTGATCGTGTAGCGGAGAAGAATGGTGAGAAAAACCCGACCCCGAACCCGACTCGTCGTCATCTAGATCCGAGTGGAATTCAATGTGGCCGCCGGAGTTGGAGTGAGAGTGATGAGCTCCTCCTTTACCCGCCGCCGCCTCTCGAATAGTTACGCCGCCGCCGCTGGTCTCGCTTTTCTTCATCGGAGGCAAGTTCAGCATCGGAGACGGCAGCTCACCTCCAACGCTGCCGCCTCCGTTGTTGTTGATGAAGTTGTGTAAAGAATGACCCACTAGTTTCAGTGTTTGGACGTATGCGATATGGGTTTCAGCTAAAAGGTACCGCAGTTGGATTGCTTCGTCGAGAAAATCGCAGCGTTGACGGCAGAGCGCCACCGCCGGTAGATCGTCGACCTTGGAGTTGGTACACCCCATCTAAAAAAAATCGAGTCTTTTTCGTTGGTGGGTTCAGCTTCAGATCAAAAAATACATGACGGTTGTTGATAGAACGAAAGAAAGAAAGAAAAAGATAAGAGGAGTCAGGAGTGTTTGTTTCTCGCGAAAATTTAGAGAGATAAGCAGAGACTGAGAGAGAGAAAGAGAGAAAAGGGCAGGACAAGAAGGGAATCTTGCCAGCGCGGAGTGTGTCGTCGGATTTGTTTTGTAGCAGAAAAGAAAGAGAGGAGATAGAGAGAGAGAGAGAGAGAGAGAGACAACTGAAACTGTGTTTTTTCTATGAATTTTCTTTTTCTTTTTTTTTTTTCAAACCTCAATCGAGCGTTTGTTGGAACTCGATGAGATTAACCCGATTATAAGTCTAACGGGATCTATCGAGATTCAGCGTTATATTCTCTCAAATAGTTATTCCACACAGATTAGAGATTTGTGAGTATCTATTTATATTTGTTTTCTATGAGTAAAGTGGGATTAGAGATCTGTACCGATCATTACTTTATAACGATTCAAAACCGAAACATTATTTAATTGAATGAGCGTAATTTAACACCGAGTCTCGTTAAGCGGTTGGAAGTAAGAGCAGCGTATTTTTGAGTGTGCTATAATAGTCGGTGTATAATTATGTGCGTAAATAATAATAAATAATAGAATATTGATTTGTTTTTCCATTTATTACTTTTATTGTAGATGTACTTTCAATTTAAGGAAAAAATTAAATTAATAGTTTTTTTTCTATTTTTGATGGTGTTTGCTTTGACAGAGATTGTGACACATAATTGCCGTCACGAGTCACCAGTCGCGACGAGTATTTGACAATATTTTCCACGCGTTAATTTCCTTCAACTTTACACTCTTCCAGATATACCCTTCTAGTATCAAAATAATTTCATTTAATGGTTATATATACTTATATACTTTGTATATTTATTTGTTTGTGCTGAAATGATATCTGTACATGCACAAAAATCAAAGGTTTTTTCTGAAGAAAAAAAAATAATTAAATTGATCCCTAACTATATTGTTTCAATATAGTGTCTTGACAAGAAAAAAAAAAAAATCATTCGGTTGGGAACCCATGTTGAACTCATGTTCATTAATCAGTTCGAGAGATTTCTGGATTGTCAAAAGAAAAAAAACGTAATAGCATAAAATAAAATTCAGGAAATTTAGGAAATTTCAAAAGAGAATTTTTAATTAATATTTACTAAAAACTTTAGAATTTTATAGAAAAATTATGATAAATTTTAATACCATTAAAACCCAATTGTAATTTGCCAATAGGGACGTAATTCAGCTAGTAGATGGACGAGCTTTGGGTTTGGGCAAATGACTCCTAGGTCAACGGTTCGAATCCTATTTATGGCGAAAGCTTTCAAAAAAATACATGATCACATATTACGTTTAAAAAAAAATAAGGAAATTATCAAATTATCAAGCTTAAAAGGAAAATAAGGAAATTATCAAATTACTTGGAATGTCATTAACCAAATACTATATAATTTGGGAGGATCCCGATGTTTTGTAACTGAAAATATCATGATGGCATCAAATTCAATAGCTATCAATCTATTGGAATTTAGTTCAATTTGATTTTGTAAATAATTAATTAAATATAAGACTTAACTCCTAATTAGTACTTATATTTATTCTCTTAATCACTTAATATTATTTTGTAACCGATAATATTACTTTTTTTTTTAGAAACAATTTTTTAAAGTAATTATTGAGGATTTTTTTTTTTTTTTTTTTTTTTGTATCCGTGGGTGTCCGGGCCAGCTTGCGCTCACCTTGACTAATCCCACGAGACCCTGAAGTTAACAGTCGGGGTAAACCTCCAGTGGCCTCAAGAGAAACGTGGTTGCCAGGGATCGAACCCAGGACGTCCGAGTTTACGGCTCACCCCAGTGACCAGCAACCAACGACACCACCCCTCGGGGTTAATTATTGAGGAGTTAAATGTGAGAACCACATGATTTTAGTTGTCCAATTATATTTTATTTGTTTTACAATAACATCATTTCATTTTGTTTTAATGCTCACAACAAAATGAAGAATTGATCATGCTACGGTCATGATTTAACGGCTATACAATTTTTCGAACATATCATTGAGATTTATCTAATTTTTCTTTTAACAAAAAACTTGTGACTTTATAATTAAACATATAGTATGAATCAGAATCATGACATTTCAATTTGCAATTTGTTTCGCATTCATTACTATTAGTTATTATTGAACCACTAGCTAGGGTTAGTTTAGAATTATTTTTAAAGTATATTTTTATAATAGATTTGTCTAGAACTTCTGTTGAATTTCCAGAAGTTATTAAAATACTTCATTATTGTATAGCCTGTAAGAAAATTTATAAAATAATGCTTGGGTGCTGATTGGTCCGTACCTAAAATATTGACCCCATCAATGGGAGTGTAGCACATGGCTTTTTTTCTTTTACTTTTTACATTTATCTCACAAATTTGGTCACGTGCTACACTCTCATTGCTAGGGTCAGTATTTTGGGTATTGACCGGCCAGTTCCCAAGTAGGGTTAAAAAATTAAATAGCACTATTTGAGGCTCTTTTTTTGGGAACATGCACCAACTTACTAACTTAAGTTTAAAAGGCACCATTTATGGTGAACGGACAAAATTGCCCCCCACAGTAACCTTCTTCACCATAATATATTGATAGTTAAAAAGGCTCGAAAATGTTTTAAAAGGTTCAAAAAATGCTCGAAAAAGGTTTGAAAAGGCTCGAAAAAGGTTCGAAAAAAGTTCAGAAAATGCTCGAAATGATTTCGTGCCTTTTTGAAATATTTTCATGCCTTTTTACACTGTCATTGTGCCTTTTGAAATTGTTATCGAGCCTTTTGAAGTTGTTATCGAGCCTTTTGGAAAAGTTATCGAGCCTTTTAGAAAGGTTATCGAGCCTTTTTGGAAAAGTCTCGATAACTTTTCCAAAAGGCTCGATAACCTTTCTAAAAGGCTCGATAACTTTTTTCAAAAGGCTCGATAACCTTTCTAAAATGCTCGAAAAAAGTTCGGAAAAGGCTCGAAATGATTTCGTGCCTTTTTGAAATATTTTCGTGCCTTTTTACACTGTCATCGTGCCTTTTGAAGTTGTTATCGAGCCTTTTGGAGTTGTTATCGAGCCTTTTGGAAAAGTTATCGAGCCTTTTAGAAAGGTTATCGAGCCTTTTTGGAAAAGTCTCGATAACTTTTCCAAAAGGCTCGATAACCTTTCTAAAAGGCTCGATAACTTTTTTTAAAAGGCTCGATAACCTTTCTAAAAGGCTCGAAAAAAGTTTGGAAAAGGCTCGAAATGATTTCATGCCTTTTTGAAATATTTTCGTACATTTTTACACTGTCATCGTGCCTTTTGAAGTTGTTATCGAGCCTTTTGAAGTTGTTATCGAGCCTTTTGGAAAAGTTATCGAGCCTTTTAGAAAGGTTATCGAGCCTTTTAGAAAGGTTATCGAGCCTTTTGGAAAAGTTATCGAGCCTTTTAGAAAGGTTATCGAGCCTTTTTGGAAAAGTCTCGATAACTTTTCCAAAAGGCTCGATAACCTTTCTAAAAGGCTCGATAACCTTTCTAAAAGGCTCGATAACTTTTCCAAAAGGCTCGATAACTTTTCAAAAACGCTCGATTAAAAAATTAAAAAATATTTCGAGCATTTTTGAACAAAGTTTCCAGCCTTTTTGTATAGTAATCGTGTCTTTTTGTACATGAAAAGGCACGATTGGTGTATGAAAAGGCACGATTGTACAATAATCGTGCATTTTCATTAAGTGTTCGAGCCTTTTCATACACTAATGAAAAGGCACGATTGGTGTATGAAAAGGCTCGAACACTTCATTTCGAGCCTTTTCAATGGAAGCTTCAAAACCAAAAAAAATCTCTGGGGGCGTTGCCCCCACACCCCCATGAGCTGACCCTCAGCGGGGAGCTCGACCCCCGAATGCGTTTGTGTAGAGCCACAAAACTAATTATCCATTGGAGGTCTGTTTTAAATCTCAGAAAACTTCAAAGTAAGAAAAGAATGTGTAAAGTAAGGGTATTTTTGTCCGTTCACCATAATAGGTGCCTTTTAAACTTAACTTATTAAAGCAGTGACATTGTCACCAAATCAGTTTAAAAAGGTGACATTTCTCACCAATTCCACTTCCCAAGTATTATTCAAATATATATATATATATGAATAGAGTTAAGTTCCAATGTATTTATGTGATATTCTACGTGATTTGTTGAACAATTTTGTCATAAAAATAATAGAATTTATGTAGTTGTAGTAATAAATGAACTTAGGAGTTTCTTAATTTTCATTTCTACATTTATGCTCCGTTTGGTAGGGAGGAAAAGGGAGAGGAAAGAAAGGGGTGGAGGGAAAAGGGAGAAGAAAATGGAAAAGTGCGTGTTTGGTATGGAGAGAAAAATGGAGGGAAAGGAAAAATGGAAGGAAAAAATGGTGTGTGGGGCCCACCATTTTGTTTCCTCCCAAAAGTGGGAAGAAAAGGGAAGGAAAGAAAGGTGAAAGAAAGGGGAAATGAGACCCACTAATTTTTAGGTAATTCAAATTACAATTTTATCCAATTTTTTTAATATATTAAATATAATATAGGGGTGAAATAGTAAAATTGATAAAATGATCTTTTCTTTCCTTCCTGTTTACCAAACAACACGAGGGAAAATCATTTTCCTTTCCTTCCCTCATGTTTTCTATCCCTCCAAATCTTTTCATCCTTCCTATTTTCTTTCCTCCCTACCAAACGGAGCATTAGTAATGCATCATCTGTCAATTTTAGTCCTTCTTGGTGGCTTTAAGCATTCAACGATCATTAAAAGAGAGAGAGAGAGAGAGAAGGATTAGTTGGTTTTTTCATTCGGGTCAGGGTCTATCGATACCTACAACCGAAAGGTAACTCTCTAACGTCAGATAGTGGTTGGGTTGATAAAAGTATATGTGAGAAGTTTTCTCCGCCTACTAATACCTGCAATATTGAGAATAAAATGGAGGGTTTGGTCAATTAAGAGGAAGTTTTTTAAAAAAATAAATAAATAAATCAAAGTTCGTTATCAATATAATTAGACAAAGTCGCAATCAAACATTGACTGGGTTCTTCTTCATTCTGGTAATTTCAAAGAAAGAAAAAAATAATAAAAAATAAAAGAAGAAAAGAACGAGGCGTGTAAAACTATGCGTATTGATATGATGCATGAGACCTCCATAGTCCATACCAAATTGGAGTCTTCGTTATTTTCCAAAGTCACCGATTCAACATTAGACGTTTTCTCCTCCGACTCATGTTCCTTCACCCACAAGCAACTTCTCTATTCTCTTTTCCTTTTTCGGATTCACACCCATCGGAAAATTAGTCACACGTACCGATTTAATAAAGATTAATTATTACTATATCAGATATGGTATGATTTGATATGGTATATTTCCTAAATAGTATTTCGATGATTAGTTCTCATATGGTCTATTTCCTTTATGATAGATTTGGTTACTGATTTGATTCCCGTAGAATATAAATAAGTCTCATATTATACAAATTAATTATTTCGTATAATACAATTTCATTCTCGGTTTCTATCATGGTGATTTTTGGTTTGCTATCATTGATGATTTTTGGTGTGATTTTTGGTTTGACATCACCGGTGATTTTGAGTGTGATTTTTGGTATGGTATCACTAGTGATTTTTGGTTATATAGTGTTTTGGTGCTTCTACTCTTTGGTTTTTACTCTGGTGATTATTAGTTATATAGTGTTTTGGTGCTTCTACTATTTGGTTGTCACTCTCTACTGGTTATTTCGTTGCTGTTGTGTTTGATCTGGACCGGCCTCAAGCTCATTGCTTTCTGTCTGTTTCCGCGACTTGGTTTTCAAACTCAAACCTGTTTATGTTTTCGCTATGATAGATTAACTATTACTAACACGGTTTGGATAAAATATGTTAGTGTATCAAATATGGTATGATTTGATATGTGGTATATTTCCTAAATGGTATTCCAATGTTTAGTTCTCATATGGTCTATTTTCTTTATGGTAGATTTAGTTACTGATTTGATTCCCATAAAATATAAATAAGTCTCGTATTGTACAAATTAATTATTCCGTATAATACAATATCATTCTCGGTTTCTATTGATTTTTGGTTTGCTATCATAGATGATTTTTGGTGTGATTTTTGAATTCTGTCAAAACAACTCAACCTAGAGTTTTTATACTTATCTAATTCTCTTCTATATTAGCTTTTATTAATTAATTTAATGTCTACCTAGCTAATTAAGCTATATATATATTAAAATGGAACAAATAACTTTTTGATATTTTTCACTTTGAAGAATGCTGTTGCATGGCATGATTGAGGACATATTCTAAAGCAAAATCAAAGATAGAATTATAATTTAAACAAAAATAAATAAAATAATAAAAAAAAAAAAAACAATTAACAACAACAACAAAGCAAAAGACACAACCCCAATTCTATTTACTTTATTTTCAAAGTTGTTTTGATTTGGAATATTCAAAATTCCAAGTTCCAACTCAGTACTATTAGTAGTCTTGCACGTGGAGAGAAGAAATAAAATAAAAATTAATTAATTAAAAGTTTTATTGAAGTATGAGATTTACTGACCTAATCTTTTCCATGCACAATCAAAATATTACACCCAATTTGGGAATGTTTAAATTATTAATATTCAAATACATTAAATTATAATCTTTTAAAAAAAAGTTATTTTGTATTAGACTATTAGTATATTTTTAGTGGCATGTGGTATATGTTTTCTTTTTTTGGGTTTTTATGACCTGTAAACTATTGAGTGGACCCTTTTCTTTGATTTATATATTATTTTGATCTATGATTTGTACATCATATACAGTGATTTGTACATCATTTATAGTGCTAATCAAACCCACTCATATCTCTCTCTAATTCTCTTTTTATTTTTTTATTTTTACTTTTATTTTTTTTTGGTTTTCTAATCATTTGGGTTGGTGATAGTGAACAGGTTGAAAGCAGTATATGGGATTTTCCTTTTGAGTGAAGGGAAATGGTGAGGTATTGATCAATCCATTACAAGGACCATTTGAAATTGACACAAAGCGTGAATCTATCGAGATTAAATATTATATGCGCGTTACAAATATCTACTTCCACATACAATCAGAAGATATATACTCTATAACATCACAAAATTCATATACTAAAAATGTTATGCGAGCTCCAATTTGTAAGATTCCATACATAATGATAAGGTTCATAACTCGAATTGACTGATCAAGAAAAAATATATATATGTACATTTTCATTTATATTCTCAACTATTAAAGAATTCGATTGTGTGTTTTTTTAGTATCTATATCTTTTTAGAATTGTTAGTTACGTTTATTATACGTTTTAAATTATCTTTTCGTCAATTTCTTATTTGATGATGGAACTTTGATGAAAGCAATCTATATAACTCTCATTTGGCACCTGAATTGTCAAATAATTGAATACGATTGAAAAGAAACGTGAAATGAAATATGAGGTTTCTTACAAATTACAATTATATCTCCTTTTTAGCCAATTGAGGGAGCGGATTGGAATTTCTTCACCAATTTTCCAACACAATTATATATATTCAACTTTATTTTTTTTTCTTTTCCATGCATGTTAGATTAATGAGTGTATTTCCTATTCATAGTCTAAAGTTATTTCTAAAATCAGAACAAAAAGAGGAAAAGGAGAAAAGAAAAAGAATCCCTTTTTAATTAATTCAAGAGTGGTTCAACATAAAGTGATTAATTTCTAGAACACAAAATAATTGAACTCATTTGCATGGTGGTTTATCTACTTATTAATGAGAAGTTTATTTTTTCTAGTAACCAAAATAGATTTTCTTTTGATGCATATCTATTATTAGTAAAGTGGTCATGCATTTTCCTTTCACTTCGGTGATAAGGGTTTGAATTCCACATTTACCCACTAATTCGTAAAGTATGGGGAGACCCCTCTTCAGTAATAGAAGTTATATTCTATGTCTTGTTTGTACCGATTGATCTCGATAGGTCCCAACGAACTCTTGACTAGATTGGTGTCAGATTTTTTTTTAAAAAAAAAAAAAAAAAAAAAGTTTTCTTTTGATTTTCAAAAAGCTAACCCAATTTGTAATAATTAAATACTTACTACATTAAAGTCTTTGTTTCTGATGTTCATTAACCTTGAATCTAATCCAAATTATATATAAATTGATTATTAATCACAAGTACATAAGAAAAAATCGGTCTTAACAACACATGACGAGCAATGAATTTGCTTTCAATAATTTAGACATCTTTTTTACATGTTGATCTTGGAAAGACAAACCAGTGGGTGTTTTTTAGTATAATATTGGACCTTTATAATAATAATAATAATAATCTCTTCAATTTTTTATGAATTCGAAATAAATTTTGAATTATAATTTTAAAAAAAAAATATTTGTATAATAATTTTTTATGCCACTTATGTTATGGTGCATATTCCAAGAAAAAAAAATCTTGTAACTAAATAATACTCCAATTAAATGACCTTAATTGGCTGGTCCACAATATTGTTAAAATAATAATAATAATAATGAATTAGAATAGGTTTTAATTGATGTGGGGGTGAGGCTAGAAATGATATATATATGGACCACAAAGAAAGGTTCAACCACATACATGTAAAGTAGCTAGTTTGCTTGATTGCTTCTGAAAAATAATAATGTCAATCTCTATATCTCTATATCTCTAGAAGTAACTAGTAGGTAATTTAATTACATTGTTTTCCACAACATTCATTGTAAGAATGAGCTAGAACTCTGTAAATTCTATATTGTAATTTGTAAAAAGGACTTATTTTTTATTCTAATGTAAAAATTAAAATATACCAATTGAATTAATGGTCTATTGAAACTTGTCAAGATTAAGCATCGTCACTGCGGTTCAGATATTTATTCCTATCACATAATCAAATACTATTAGTGTAATCCAAAATTTATTTCAGAGTTTGGATTCTGGAAGAGGGATAAGAAGACCACAATATCAATGATGTAAGCAGCTGATGATGAGTTTGATTTGGGGTTTAGTGATTCTCTTCTCACTTCATTCTTCATCTTCAATTCATCATCATCATCTTCAAATCTTTAGAATTCAATTTTTTGGTCCCCACTTCACTGTATCAACCTAAAAAAACACAGTCAAAATCATCATTGCTATAGGACTACCAACCATGAATTTAATGTCATAAAATCATGTCCTTTTCACCTTTTGTTTTTTTGTTTATATATATATAATATATTTTACTTATCTATGAAGTTACCTGCTTTTTTACTGACCCAAATTTAACTGTTTCACTCTCCATGTGCTATGACTAAAAAAAAAAGTACTAGCTACTTTCAAAGATTTTGGTGAACTGATAAGCTTCATTTCAGTTCATACTTCAGTAAATTTTCGTTGATCTCCTTTTGACATTTTGTTAATAATTAAACTTCTCTGATGTGGATGGTCTGCATACAAGAAAAAAATTAATTACGGAGTGTAATCCTAGAATTTTTCATTCGAACTTTCATATTAAAAAAACTCTCAAGGTTTCAAATTATATGGAACTATCTAAAACATACCATGGAGATTGTTAAAGATATCTCATGAATTTCAATAGAATTCGGTTAAAATATCAAATCTCGTATTAAATATTAATTTTAAGTCTTAATACAAAGAATGAGAATTCACAATTTAAATTTTTGGATCGAGTGATTATTGACAGTATTTATAGAAAACCTACGGTACAGAGAATACTATCGGATGAAGTTTTTACTATGCAAATGTATCGATAATTAAATAAAATGTCATGAGGAGGAATAAAACTTGATGTTAATTAAGGTTTGTGAGATTGCAGACTCTAGGGCCAACAAGAAGGGTTTTGTGTAAATGAGTTGACAGTGAATGTTACAAGCAGCAGACAAACTTCATTATTTTTAATTTTCTGTACAAAACATTCAAGTAGGAATGAGAGGAGAGTGAATGAGAGACAGAAAATGTAAATGCATAATTTGCTTTTATTGCGTTGCACAACAACTCGAATGTGGACATCGTTTGAATGAGTATAATTTCCCATCGAATTATGTTGACAATATTTATTAATTTAGGACAAGGTTTTTTTTTATTTTATTATTATTTTATTTTTAAGTTTTCACCATTTGTAGGATTCGAACCGCTGACCTAAAAGTCATTTATCCAAACCCTAAACTCGTCTATCTACCAACTAAGCTCTCATCGAATTATATTGAATGGTAATAAATAGGGTTTAGAAATGTATGGACGACAAGTTTATATATATATATATTGTCAAATGATTCAGAAAACAAAATTTATACATTTGGGTGCGTCCGGTAACATTTTTCATTTACTGTTTTTCGAAAATAAAAATAAAAATGAAAACAGTTTTTTTGATTTCAGTTTTGAAATCCAAAATCGCGTCTGGTAGCATATACTGAAAGCTATATTCCGAAAATGAAAACGTAAAAAACACGTCTGGTAGGTTAACCGAAATTTATCAAAAATTATAATTTTCCTAATATTTTTCTAATGAGTTGAAAATATTTTGAATAAAATAAAATAATTAATATATAACATAAAAACAATTAAGTCTAGAAAAATTCTGGAAAAATTTTGGAAAATTCTCAGATCTGAACAAAGTGGATCATCGACAAGGTCGGTCGGCGCCGCTACAGCTCGGCCAGGTCGACGATGCTGACAAGGTCGCTGGGATGCACGACGGCTAGGGCTGGCGGTGGCTGGATTAGGTTGGATTAGCGGAAGGAAGAAGAAAGATCAGTCAGGGAAGAAGAAGTTGATGGTGGCGTGTGCGACGTGTGTAGCGCATGCGGCTGATTCCGGTGTGGGTTTGTAGCGACACTACCTGGGTTTTATAGATCGGCATCTGAGGATTCAATCTATGGTGGTTTTGGCTCTTTCTTATCACGGAAATAGGTTCAAACGAGAAGAAAAAGAAGATTCCGGCAATCGGAAAAAAAAAAAAAAGATTCCAGCAATCGGAAAAGAAGACAAAGAATAAGAAGAACAATGATGGAGACTGGAGAGTTGAAGAAGAAGAAAAAAAAGAAAAAAAGAAAAAAGTGAGTTTTTTATTTAGAGTGAAAAACAAAATGATAAACATCTAAAACTTGTTTTTCAAAATTTTCACTTTTAACACCGGTTTTGTTTTTGTTTTTTTAAAAATAAAATGAAAAATGGTTAACGAACTCGTATTCAAAATAATTTTCAAAAAACGAAAACGAAAACGGCCTTGGAAAATGCAACCGGACAGAAAACAAAATTTATACATTAGTTTCCAATTAAATAATATTTTTTGTGTTTTCAGATTTTAGTTTTTTTTTTTTTTTCATTAATTATATATATATACAATTTTTCTATTATCAGTTCAAACTAATAATAAATATATCAGGACGAAAAATATGGACCACAGATTATGGAGAAATTTTGACAAGTACATACACTTTGAGTCAAAGTATGTAAATCTAGTGGTCCACATTCTTCGTCCTGATATATTTATTGTCAGTTCGAACCGATAATAGAAAATATATATATGAGTAATGCTACTTTGCCCAAATTTGGTGCACAAATCTGGTGCCCAAATGACTTGGCAACATTCTCATCCATTCATTTAAATCAAGCAAATCTAATACAATCTAAATGAATGGACGAGAATGTTGTCACGTCATTTAGGCACCAGATTTGGGCAAAGTAGCATTACTCTATATAAATATATATATATATATATCATTATTTTGATAATGGGTTGTGCTTCTCTCCACTGAATTTTTGTCATATTCTGTGCACTCATAATCTTATTAATTATAAAATGAAATATGTTTTTTTTTAAGCCAAACCCACAAATGCCCCATTCACTGTCTGAACAAAAAAAGCAAAATTGAAATGATCACTTAATACATCAAAAAAAAAAAAAAAATGATCACTTAAAAAAAAAAAAAAAAGAATCCAATGTGTCCACCACTGACAGTAATATATATATTGAATTATTGACCCATCACACATGGACACGTGGCCCACACAAAAAGTGAGGTATAAATAGTAAATTAGATACTTCTTCCCTGGCTCCCTGCCTGTATGTGTCTTGTCATTATCAAACTAATCACAAAACAAAGAAGTTAATTATATATTAATCACATTATTTTTAATAGGGTTTTTGTCCGGATTATGAATTTCAGCCAAAATGAATATATATATTTATATCTATTAATTTGAAACTAGATATATTTTTTTTAAAGCTTTCACTATTGGTAGGATTCGAGCCGCTGACCTGTCTGTATGTATCTTGTCATTATCAAACTAATCACAAAACAAAGAAGTTAATTATATGTTAATCACATTATTTTTAATGGGGTTTTTGTCCAGATTATGAATTTAAGCCAAAATGAATATATATATATTAATTCAGAACCAGGTATTTTTTTTTAAAGCTTTCACTATTGATAGGATTCAAGCCACTGACATGTGAGTCATTTATCCAAACTTCAAGCTCATCCATCTACGAGCTGAACTACGCCCCTACTGACAACCAAACTGATTTTTGCATTGAACTCAATTCATTTCATTTATTTTTTTATTTTCACTTTTATATTTTTAAATACAATGTACCAGCTTTAATTAACTAGTTGAGATCATCACAATAGGTTATTGTGCTTTCCTCCATTTTTGACCAATTGAATCCTCTAATTCAGACAGAAGAAGAATATTTATGTTGAAGAAAGACAAAATGGTCTCATGTGCAAAATGTACTATAAAGATTTGTATTGCATGTGTATCCCTAACCCTAATCATGCCCATAATTAGACAAAACTCATAATTAAATGTACTAGATGTATAAATCATAATAAAATCAACGTTATGATGAATAAATTTATGATAAGAGTACATGGTTTTGATGGGTTGGCATTGATTTTATCCAATTTTTTGTCTGAATCTAAAGATTTTGTGAGAAGAGTTAAGAATAGACACCAATTTAAAAACTTTTAGATCAATAATGTATAGATAATTAAACGTTGAAGTAAAACAAATTAATCACAAATTTAATAAAAATGAATTTTAATTTTGTTAAGAAAACTTCATAAATATTGCCTAATAACAACTAAAAGTTAATCTTAGGGCTCTTAGAAGATGTTTGCTTTTGTTTTTTTTTCACAATAAGACTTATTATCTCTTATATCTTAAATTAAGATAAATCGGTTTATTTGTTTTTCTAACTTATATTTTATTTTAAGATATATATGTCTTTTAGAAAAAATAAATTTTTTTTATCTTTTATCTTATTAAAAAAGTGCTACATTAGAGTTTTTTTTAGTAAATTTCCACAAATGACCTATAACAATTCATATATTTACAATTTTATCCGCACATAATAAAACCCTAAAAATCAATTTCCCAAAAATTCCCAATTTTGAAGAAACCTTAACACAACATAATCAATTTTACATTTGTAATAAGTCATCTAAAATGAAAAAACAAACATATCATAGTATCTTAATTTGTAAGACTTATTTATATGTCTAACAAATTAAGGTCCTATAAGATTTTAGATAAAAACAAACAGCTCAGAGGTTATTTACTTTTTTCACAATAAGACTTATTTCCTCTTATATCTTAAATTAAGATAAACCAGTTTGTTTGTTTTTCTAACTTATAACTTATTTTAAGATATATATGTCTTTTAGAAAAAGTAATTTTTTTTTTACTTTTATCTTATTAAAAAAGTGTTACATTACATTTTTTTTTAATAAATTTCCACAAATGTCCTATAACAATTCATACATTTACAATTTTATCCGCATATAATAAAACCCTAAAAATCAATTTTCCAAAATTTCCCATTTTGAAAAAACCCTAACACAACCTAATCAATTTTACATTTGTAATAAGTCATCCAAAATGAAAAAACAAACATATTATAATATCTTAATTTATAAGACTTATCCATATGTTTAACAAATCAAAGTCTTATAAAACTTTAGATTAAAAAAATAAAAACAAATAGCCCCTTAATGTTAAATTTCAACTAGTTAGCATTACGATGATCCTGTAGTTGTGTATAAGAGGTTTTCAGATCGAATTACACCCGTTCCAGAGACTTGGTTTTATTCTTGAAATGTATAATTATATAATTAGAAGCAGTAAAACTCATGTAGTTGTTAATTAGATTTGAAGAGAGAATTATATTAATGTGGAGTTGCAAATTCATTGAATAAAACCCTAATTCATCATAAGGTATATAACATGGGTTTGCCTAGTTGATGGTTTGATTGTAGGACCCCCTACCCCCACCCCCGCTACGCTCCATCTCTCTCATTGCAAAAAGCTGATATTACACTGACTATATATATAGGCCCCATTTTCACTTATTTTTCCAACTAAAGAAAATTATTATGTCTTTCTTTCTTTCTTTCTTTCTTTTTTATCTCTGCTATGTGTAGGTTTTATATATGTCTACAAAATACAACTAACATATACAGAGATCATGAAGAAGCTAGCAATATTTGAAATATAAGTTTTGGGTACTCACATATTCACTTATGCCGTACACATCGATAATAATTATCAAATGAGAGAATCTGTACGTGTTTTTTTTATATTTTTTTTTCATACAGGTTCTCGACTTGTACAGATGTAAAATGAATTTTGTACGAAAGAAATATGTGGGATTCCCTGAACTTGAAACCTCCTCAGTGGACTGATTACACAAACTAACCTAGCTACCACTAGTATTGGAAAATCTATAAAAACAAAACCCCTAGCCTGTAACTTGTAAGACAGATTGGGGTATTAATGAGTAATGAATATGATACACTTCAAATCTAATTTGAATTGGAAGGATATGTATTATTGGAGGTAGAGCAACACATGCACTTGTCTCTCTCTATCTCTATCTCTTTAATTCTGTATATCTCTCTTGTTGAAAGTGCTTATGGGGAAGCAGAATTGACAGAAGCTGAAGCAGTAGTACTACACTGAAATCTGTGTTGTGTGTAAGTAAAGTCCAAATGGGGACTGGACTTTGGGTAGTGAGGGTAGTGACTAGTGAGGAAGCATGTGATGTTGTGAGAAATTTAATTGAAAAATGATGACATATTCACATATATCTTCTTTTTAAGTTGTTTTTGTAAAAAAGCAGCTATCTGTTTTAGTGAAAAGTGAGTCAGATATGAGATATAGATGAAGAAGAGACTGATGACTGATCTATACATATTTTAAAAAAAACTATCACTTTCACCTTCACTTTCTATCACTTCCATTATTTACTCTAACCTATTACTCATTATCTCCATCTCACAATCAAGTTTGAGCTCTGTCAATCTGCCATATGAATATTGTAATTCTTCTTGTTATCGAAAAAAGAATTGAAAATTACTCCACGACTACATGAGGGTGGTCTAATGATAAGCTCTTCTCACCCACATAACGAGATTATGGGTTTAAGATGTTAACGTGTTTATATTGTCGTTAATTTGAACCATTAACTAGTCCTGACAGATGTTTGAATTCCCGGGTTCAAATTCCTCCATGTGCACATGTTTCTGGAAAGGATAACGCAACTCAAATAAGTAGAGTTGAGATTGTAACATGAAAGTGTAAGAGTAACTCCATATTGAGTATAATTATTTTTTACTTCAAAACATCAAAACATGAACACAATGATTATTGAAGATTTTATATGAATTGATCCTCAGAGAATATCCAGACTGGCCTACAAATAATCTCTAAAGCCAAAAGTGTTGGGGGGACTTTGTGCAGAAGATCCACCCACTTTTTTTTCTTTCTTTCTTTCTTTTTTCTCTTCCATTTATGTGTTGATAGTGAGAATTATAATCATAATGCTCTTATAGATATATGGGAAAGTTTATGCATTTGGAGCAGAACCCCATTAGCATATTTTCATGGCAGTGCAGTTCAAAAACACTTAACAAAAAATAAAAATAAAAATTGGGTCCAAAAGTAATGACATATAATAATACATTCAATATTCTCACTTGACCCTATACTTAATCCACATTAAAAAAAAAAAGAGTAATTTATCTATAGTTAATACTATAATTAAGATAACATCTACTTCCTAAAAAAAAAACAACGTTAAATTTGATTTATTCTTTAAATTCTGCTCATCACATTATTTCACATTATTCTCATTATAATTAAATTGATATCTATATGTACATCAATACAAATCGGAGATATTGTCAGGCTATTTAATATTAATTCACAGTGGACATTGGTAGTCTCCCGTTTATATAAACTTGGTGGATTTCTTGCTATTCGATGAGATTTTGTAGTAAGGAATTTATTTATTTATTTATTTATTTTTAGGAAAGATTTTATAGTAAGGAATTGTATATTAATTTTGGTACAAATGCATGTGAAGAATACATACAAAATTGTCGGAGAGTGTGTTCAAAAGTATCCACTTTTTTTTTTTTTTTTTTTTTGGTCGTTTGACCTAATGAAAGTCAAAAGTCTTCAAGAACCATGTGGCTTTCCTCATGGCCGGTCTTGAGATTTTGGGGATCCGAGGCAGACTATAAAAATGAGGCTCTCGATCCTCTATGTATATTTATTTAATTTTTTTTTCTCTAGTAAATAGTAAATACTTATAAAAATCAATATAATAACTAAAAATCAAGACTGTAACACAACAAAATAGTAAATAAAAAGTCACCGAAATAAAAATGTTATAATTACATCAAATAATGTATCACTTAAATATTACCCGCCTCACATTTTTAGAAGTAAAAGTACTAATTAAGTATTATAATTGTGTCTCTTTCAAGAACTCTAGAATTGATTTAAACTTTTTTTCGAATGTCTGATAGATTAATACACTATTTGATCTGCTGTAAAAAAAAAAAATAAAAAAATACATGGGCCTCCAGACTTATATTTGGTTAAGTGATATATATGTGCTAATTTTTTATTTTATTTTATTTTATTTTATTTTTTGTATAAAAACTAGTACGTGTACCTCCAGACTTATTTAAAAACTGAATACACAAAACTTATTTTCAACCTGAAATTTGAGACCCTTGGAAAACGGGGGCCCTAGACGGTCGCCTCATGGGTCTATGTCTAGGGCCGGCCCTAGCTCTCCTCAATAGAACTCAAACCCTTTATTTTTATATCAATTTTTTTTTTTTTTTAATATGATCAAGAGTTTGACAAGGTTTATCGATTCTTATCGAAATAAATTACTACTTAAACAAATATATCTCACACTTATTTTTTTTATAAATAATGTGACACTCAAACCTTTGTCGGTGAGTGGGGCATATAGAGTACATATACTTCACTGTATTTAATTTAATTGCATTCAAAAACATTAATAACTTTATGGTAAAAAAAAAATAAAAAGGGTAAATATATATATATAATGAATGATATGAATAGAAACATTGTTGACCAATGATCATTTCCAAAACTTTACACTTAGAAAATTTGATACAGATTGGAGGAATCCAAAAAGGAAAGAGTTAATAGTCTCCAATCAGATTTCTATGATTTCTCATTTCTCAGTACAAAAATTATTTGATTGTCATCCACTTTGATTCATTTTTGGGCCCTTTCATGCCTTCATACATAAGTCATAAGTGAAGTGAGTGGTCACTATTATTATTTATTATTTATTATTTATTTCATCATATACATTCAATTATTCAAATCATCAATCATCAAAACCCTTGCAAGTTACTCTAATTATTTTTACAATAATAATAAATAAATAAAATGTTAATTCAATGCATACATGAAGGGCCAAGAAGCTGTTTGAGTTAATAACACCAAAATGTGTTTTTGCTTTTATATATTCTCTTCCCTTATCATTGGATATATAGTCAACAAAAAACCTCAAATCCATTGCATCACCTTCTATATAATTTCCACTTTCTTTCTTTTCTTTTTGGTCTTTTTTGTCAACCCATCACTTCAAAATGTGACTCTAGTGATGGGTGTCAGGGTGTGTAACATGCTTACATATCTATTCGCCAAGTTTCAGGTGCGAGATTCTGCATGTTTTTTCATACAGGATCCATCGCCCGAATCATAGATTACATTCAAGCTTGGGCATTGGACCAGAAACCCAAGTCCAATCCATCAAGCCCACTTCCTATATTACCCATCACTTCTTCATAGTCACAATACTATGGGATCTAATTTTCTGATCACAAATTCTCAGAACTTCAAAATATATTTTTGATACAAGTTGGGTGCAATTCAATTACATGATGATGTATATACTTTTTTTCTCCTTTGTCCAAACTTAATTGCCTCTGCATAAGTTAATTAAGCTTCATTTTTACAAGTACAAGTACAAAATGTTCTTCTTTCAGATGTAGAAGTCAGATTGCTTTGATTGTGCTTTGAGATCTTTCAGTTTCTTCAATATGTTTGTGAAGTAATCCTGCAAATATTTCTCTAGCGAAGCTACATCTTTCTGATCCACACCGAGAAGATTGTATGTCTCGGTCATTGGAACGGAGAATACTGTGTCACTTGTAAGAACCTACAATCGCCCCACATTAGTACTTTCACTTTGCTATGCTAGTGCCATTAAAAATGAAATTGATACTTGTAACTCAACAATGAAGAAACTGCAAATTAACGAAAATACAACCGCTAAATTGTTAACTTATGTCTGTGCACGAAGAACAGCTTTACCGCTGTACATCATGATTTATGTTTGTGCATGAAGATATATGAAAACATTTATCATTTTAATTATGTTGGCATGATTAAGAGCAAGTTGAAGAGACTTCAGCTGAAAGCGATCTTGCAGAATTAAGTGGAAATAACTAGAGCAAACGGAAGTATTACCTCTGAAAATGCCAATCTATCTGCAACATCATTTGTCCATTGAAAAAACCGAGTCAGCTGCCGAGTAAATCTCAGAACAGAAACAGGGACTGTAGTAACATTTGCATCTTGTCCCGCGAGCCTCTCGCATAACGTTATCACCTGAAATGAAGAAATCACATTTAACAAAGAAGAAACCCACTGCAACATTCATTTTCCCAGTGGCACCAACCATTTCCTTATAATATATATATATATAAAAACACTATACATTTGAGCTGATCTGTAATGGATTAAAGCCACTGCAAAACGTTCTTCAACCACCATCTGATGTATGGCTTCAAGTTAAATATTATTGCTTACCTCTTGAGTTGTCCATGCACGAGGGCCAGCGAAAGTCAGAAGTTTCCCATTAACATTCTCGTTGCGTAAAGCTATAAATGTCAGTCTAGCTATATCCTAATACCAAAAATGAAAAAAAAAAAAAAAAAAAAAAAAAAATTAGATACCATGGCGATAAAAGCAATCATGAGAATAATTTTTTCTTCATGAAACTAATCAGGAAAGAATCTTATGCATATATAACCTGGGTGTCCATGTATGCAATTCGAGTTGGGGCATCTGTTCCCCAAACAGATTTGTCTTCAAGTATAGGTACCGCATATTGCCCAATAAGGCCCTGGATAAAAAAACACCAAATAATTTGCATTTAGTACTCTATGAACAACACAAAAAAAAAGGATTTTGAAAAGTAAATGCTATATGCCAGTAACAATTTTAAACAGTACGCCAAGGAATCCAATTTAAGTGACATTTACTTGCATGAAACCGCATAACCGGATGACAATGTGATTTAGGCCTGAGTCCTTAAGAAACTTCTCTGTGCAATACTTGATCTCCATCAGTGGAACTTCAGGATGCTTGTCACAGTTGTGAATGGAATAAAATACATATTTCTGGATTCCCATTGCTTTCGCACATTGTATGAGAGCAACTTTTCCTTCCCAGTCTACCTAAACAGAATAGATAGATTAGATCAATTCCGTAAAACAATAGTAATACACGATGATAGTAAGTTTAATGTTAGCGATCCCTAAAGACAAACTAAACGGAACCAAGGAGTTTCCAATATGCAGATGCAAATAAGTGAAAAGGACACATATCAAAGTGTTCCCCTTTTAGTATTTTTTTTCTGAAATACCCTTTTAGTACTTTTCGATGATGCAAGATGCATGTCACTACACGACATGTCAATGGTCAGTTGGACGATGATAGTAACTTACCGTTTTTATGGGCTCTTCTGGACGCCCGGTAGCACAATCAATGATTGTATGGATACCAACCAATGTTGCTGGTATGGTCTCTGGTTTGCTGAGGTCTGCCTGCTCAAATATATATAACATTCATTACTTGGAAGTTATAATTTAGTTTCTAAGCACAGCAGCGTAAAATCAACCCATTCGCTGCACGTAACATTTACATGTATTGAGCATTTAAAGGTGCC
This sequence comes from Acer yangbiense, assembly GCA_008009225.1. NCBI lineage: Eukaryota > Viridiplantae > Streptophyta > Magnoliopsida > Sapindales > Sapindaceae > Acer > Acer yangbiense. The sequence goes on along the minus strand of CM017764.1, from coordinate 53,945,669 downwards.
AAACTAAGAACGATACAGGAAATTCACATTTATACATACATGGGTATCTTCTTAGGCAGCTACAAGAAACAATCTGATTAATGATCTTCATTTGATCAAGAATAAAGACCAAAGTCATTATGTCCAACAAACTAACAGAAACAGCAAAAACAACCTCAAATATGCTTTCCAAATTCAAATACAAGTACAACCTCCATTAATCAAACCGATAATCTAGTTTCACTTCACACACTCGTGAACCTCAGACACCCACGAAAAATCAACCTAGCTATACTCTTCTTTAACTTGGTAGACTCCTCTAAAAGAGATCCCCATTGTCAAATGATCGATTACAGACACCAAACCAAGGAAGTAAATGCCGGAAATATCATCAACATTTCAGCGATAAATTCCAAATTCTAGTGGAATTGATATCGAAAATATCAAATTTTTAGCAATAAATTTTTGCGTTTCCACCAAAATTTTCATGAATTTGTATACACCGAACAAAAAATCAATTATACAAATCACAAAACATCTCAAGCTAAAAAAACCCCACATCGAATTTATCAAACATATAAGCTAATCTCTTGAACCAAAAACAATCAAACCAACAACAGGGGACATATATAGACATACATTGACGACGGTGGCACCCCAATCGCGGAGGAAATCGGCCGGTGCAGGTCTAGGCCGTACAAGGCACCTGACGTCATACCCTTCATCGAGAGCCCGCCTCACGATCTGCCTGCCAAGAGTACCGGTGGCGCCGACGACGAGAATGCTTGCGGGTCTCAATGGTGTGCCCGGACCCATATTCAACGACTGTGTAGTACTAGAACCACCAGCACTTGCGCTGCATTTGAATCTCACCACTTGTTGTTGTTGCGTACAAAATTTCCCTTCAAAGAGAACAAAAAAAACAGAGAGAGTGTTAAAAATCGTATAAAGAAACGATTTATAACAAAAAAAAATGTAAATATGGAGAAAATCTGTGATGGGTACCTGTGGAGTTGGAGGAAGAAGAGAGTGGATAGAGCAGAGGGAGTGTTGGTGATAAGCTGTGCCACCAGGAGAAGGCGGCGTTGTTTGGGGAGGTGGTGACGTGGTGGTGGTGGAGTTTTCCAGGTGTCGGCAGGTGAGTGGGTAGTCTCAAAGCCATTTTTTGTTTGCTGTGGGGAGAGAGAGAGAGAGAGAGATCGGAGGAGGAAGAAGAAGAAGAGAAAACGAGTAGAGAAACCAGTGCCACGTAGTTCACTTTTGTGGATTACGGTTGATGCCACGTGTATAACTGATAACTACTAATTTCTCAGTCTCCTTTCCCGCCATGTCATCCAACCGTTAACGGCATCGTTTTATACGCCACAAATGTAAACTTAAGTTCTAATATCAACTCCTACGAATAAGTAGATAGAGAGTTGTAATTTTATGAGTAATTTGAGACTTGAAATTTATTGATACCGAACGGGTTAGATCGGTCTTTCGAGGTCTGTTAAGATCAAACATTATATTTGTGGTTCGAAAGAATTAACTGAGACTTATCAAAATCAAACAGTACATATTTAACTCTAATATTTACACCTACAAGAGGTCATAACTGCTGAAAGAAAAGTCCTCGCATGGCACCACCCGTCCTAAAAAGGGATGTGCAAGGTATGAGTAATTAGTAATGCAAACATTATATAAGTTTATTATTATTATTTTTAGTAAATATTGTGGTAGTTTCAAATAATTTGATATCTAGGCTATAACATTTATGATGTAGGACAAACATTAGAAATATGAATTAAATAGAGACTTTAGAGAGAAACAGAGAGAATTGGAGATTTGAAATTGAAATGGGTGAAACACAAAAGAAATAGAGATTGGAAAACTAATCAATCAATTCATTCAATTCAATTCATCAAGTCTGATTACAATAGACTCTGAAGGGGCCTATTTATAGCTAACAAAATGATAAACACCTAAACACCTAACTCATGATAAAGATAAAGATAAAACAAACTTAAACTAATCTCTGAAGGAGATAATTTATTCTCAATATAAATACAATATAATAACTACTAATATCATCTAATAATGTTTATCTAGTTCCCCATCAATTTACCTACAAGGTAATTACTCGTATATTTTAAAAATTCATCAAATAAAATACATCTAACAGAAAATCTTACGGTTTTATACTATTGCCAACACCGTTCAATATGGCTCGGTAGTAAAAAATGCTTATTCAGTCTGTTAATGTCTCAGATGTTATATAAAACAAAAATCTGGATAATGCACCAATGATTGGGGTATGTCTTTCTCTCAAAAGTCTCTAAACACAGAATATAATATGAATATCCTCCATGATCAATGAAGTAAATACAATATTTGCCCACTCACAATCTACAACCAGGAACTTGTTTATATTGAAATTGCATCACCTTCAATGGAAACAAACACCGTTTATATTACATGGCTTTCTTTGCAATGCTGTATAAAGATTAAAGAAAGAAAGAAAAAAATACAAGAAAGAATGAATAACAACAGCAATGTCCTTTATCCATTCCCTCTCTTCCTATATAAACCAACCCGGCCTTACGGCAAGAAATACTAAAATAAAAATTATAAAAAAAAAAAAAAAAAAAATCAAAGCTAGACTTCCAGTTGCTGCCATTTACAAAATTTGAACCCTGAAACTGCTGCTCATTTGCTTTATAAATCATATATATATAATATATACAGAATTGTTTTTTTGATAAAAACTGTCCACAGATCATGCAGGTATCCAGGGGATGACTTCGAAACCCCCCCGAAAAATTGTTGATGGAAGGTTAAGTTAGGAGTTTCACATTACTGTATTCACTGCCGGTTGGGGCTAAGATAGTCCCAACAGTCTCCTTTGCTAGTCTGAAAATAACTCTTCCACTACGAATGAATCTGGTTTTAGTAATGAATCGTTATCCAAGTATGATTCGGTATGTACATCTTTACCTTGGAGCAGAGCGGCGTTGTCCAAATAATCCATGTCCAACCAATCATCATCTGTGGTCACTTCGCTGTTATCCTTCCTCTGCTGATGATTAACCTCACCAAGATTAAGAAATTCGTTCGTTTGCTTTTGGGGAATCAGTAGGGGAGTCAGACCTTCCCTAGCCTTGGCTTCAGAATCCTCGCATATGCAGGATACTGGGTTTTCGTGAAACTGACCCCTACCTGGCTTTCCCTCATTTGGTTCTCCCATGAAACCAACCTGATGAGTTCGAACTTTCGAAGAAAAATCTACCCATGTCATGTTGTTTCGATCCATGAACAACCTAGACAGTTTTTTTGCATTTGGTCGGATTGTTGGCTTGTGACCAAAGTATCTCCTGCAGTAGACAAAACATGTTTAGCTGGCTAGTAACACAACAATGATGCCGAGTAATGCCTGTGTGGCGAAATAAGGAAGCAAATATAATGAAAGATTTATCAATGTGTTGAAAATGATCTTCAATGTTGCTTTCAGGTTCCAAACACATCCTGAAATGAAGGAGGAGCGTACCTTCGTCCAGCTAATATTCTAGCCATGTTCCCATTATTGTTGGTGACAAAAACATCACTTTCATCACAAACGATGAAATCCAATGCAGCCATTCGAGAAGAAAAAGATGAAAATGGATTCAGCTCCTCCTTACTAGCTATAGTCTCTTTTGAATGAATATTTGGAAAGAGAGCTTTGAGAGGTGCCAATGTCACTTCCCCGCCATACACTTCACCTGATGCAATATACAAGTGAACATCACTTCCGAATCCCAGGGCTCTAAGCATCAGACCAATTTCCTCTGGAGTGAGCGGGCATCTTCCTAGGCTTCGTACCTTGTCAGGGTTGCTAACCTGAAGTATCATACCACAATAAACGTGTTAGTGTCGCAAAATATTTAGACCACAAGAAGTTTTCTTGAGATACGAGTCTCACATGTAAAGTTTTCCACCTCTTCCGGATTGCACCAAGTTCAGTCCTTTCTTTGTCTCCTCCACCATAATAGCATCCAGAGAATGCAAGCATATCAGGTTCAAACCTATGACATGATACACTAACTTCAATCATCCAAATTCCCTCCTTCTAATAGCGAAAAATTCCTGCTCATATATATAATATTAATGAAATGCAAACATGACAATGTGCAGTTTACCTCAAGTGCAGCGCGATGAAATTCCTGCTTTTCATCCTCATCCTCTCGGCCAATATTTTACCCATTTCAAGAACAGGATCAGCGAAATGTAAAGCATGGTAGTTTACTCTACATCTCAGCTTTTGCAAATTTGTATCTAACTTATTAGCAAGCCTGTAATCAAATTTAGTGAGTTGAACGGCCTGCAACATGGAAAATGGCCAGCAATGTCAGGCCTTGAATTAGGAAAAGAAAAAAAAAATACAAAAGGCTTCTCTCAAGCCGAAGACTGCAAGAAGTTAACTTCCGTTGAAGGTTATAAAAAAGATTGGATAAACTTGTTTGGAAAGTAAATATGCTTACATGCTTCTTATTAAGAACAGGCAAAACACGACTATAATAGCATTTTGGAGCGCACTTTCTTGGAACACGCATGTTATGTGGAGTCAGATTTCTCCCACCTCTCTTTTTAGGAAGCTCTTTGATGATTGCAACATCTCTTTTGAGAGACGAAATGAACCAATCAACATCAAAGATTTCCGCAAAATCACTGCAACATATGTTACAAAACATATTAATCTGTAACCTGCATTTAAGCAATCAATCATGTTAACAGTGAAGTAACCATGACGTATGACACACACCTGGAATCCTTCCAGTAAGATTTATGATCCAGCTTCGGAATCACTAGAGTCGCATTCAAAATGTAAGCAGCAACAACAGCATCTGTTATCTGCAGCCATATAGGTAGAAAAAACACTCGGCATTAGAAACCAACGTACGCAATTACTCAGCAGTCAGCATTCTGGACTGATTTTAATCAGCATCTGAATCTACAGCAACTAATCAATGCGTAAATGCTTACAAAAACAATAAATATATTGACAAAGTAAAGAATAATTCACCATAATCACAGTAATAACAAAAATAATCCTATTACAGTACACCACCGACAATACGACAAACTAAAACGGAACAACACATCAAAGATTCATGTGATCAAGTAACAAGCGAGGAATGGTTTAAAATTTTACCATTTTGATCATTTTGATCTCCAATTTTGATTCAGCAACCACCAATCATTTTTAAAACAAACAAAAAGAAAAAGTTTCTCAGCAAACTGCCAAACTCGGAAAAAAAAAAACAAAAAACTTACCCCTGTCCTCTGTTGATTTAATCCTCCACTGGTTGCAATCAACAGGTATCGATTAGGATGTGTTTTGACATTAGCACCTACAAAAGCATCCAAAACACAACTTCATATCAGATTCACATCACAAGTTGATCTCTCTGGTAAAAAAAAAAAACACAAAAAGCAGCTGGGCCAAGAAGATTCTACGAAAATTAACTCTACAATACTTGACAAAAAAGCATAGTTAAATTTGACGTTTTCCCGAATTCAGCAAATTCAATTGATCATTAGAGAATACCAAATTCAGCAAAAAAACAAGATAAATTTTCTTCGTAAATTCAACAAAACAAATGCAATTCAAAATCTTTAGAAACAATAGAAAAAGTTGTCAACTTGAAATGCAACAAAAGCAAAATAAAAAAATAAAAAATTCAAAATTCAAAATTTAGTTTGAATTTACGTTGAAAGTTTTTGCTTGGATCACTGCAACCGTAGTAGAATTTTGAATCTTTTGTCCTCCATAAATCTCGATCCAAATTCCCTCCATATTTCTACAAAAACAATGAAGAATAGACGAATTGTTAGATAAAATCAAGATTCGAATTATCAAATCCAAAAAATGATAACTAAATTCGAAAGATAACACACCGGAACTCGAAAAATGTTGTCTTGATCAAAATTGGACTCCACTGCCACTCCGATATTGAACTGAAACGACACCAAAAACAAACAAAACGCATCAAAACGACAGCGATTCAAGACCAAAAAAAAACGATCAAACCAAACTAATGCCGAAAGAGAGACAGAGTGTGTACATACAGACGACTGGTGTTGGAGGAGGTGGTGGGGGAAGCGGTGATGTTGGCGCATGACGAGAGGAGGAGGAGTGGAGAGGAGAGAGAAAGCGATAAAGAATAGGAGGAGAAAGCCGGAGGCGGCGGAGACGAGAGGGAAGAGCTGCCGTCTGCGGTGGATTAGGAACAAAACGTGGTGGACTACGGAGGCTATCCGGTTTTTTATGGTGACGATGATGCTACCATTCTGGTTGTAGTGGTGGTGGTGGTCTCTCTTCTTCTTCTTCATCGTCGCCGTCGCCGTCGTCGTCGTCGTAGCTGCTGACGCAGCTGCTGTCGGAGGAAACACTATCGACATTCGTTTTACTTCTTCTTATACCTGTTTTCGTTCGATTTTTTTTTTAATTATTTAAAAAAAAACAAATAAAAAATTGTTTTTTATTTTATTTGAAAAATAAAAAAACGAAACAATCATTTTTTTGTTCGTTGTTACTGTTGATGATGTCGATGTCGATGTCGTCGTCGTCGTTCGTGAGCTTGTTTGTTTGCTCTGCAAAAAAAAAAATTTGAAAAAAAAAAACAAACAATCGAATTCACATGAATCTAAAAACCCGGACTTTGAACCAATCGCGCGAAAATGTTGCTGGATTTTCTCATCTGTGACTGCTCGGACCGGAATTCAAACCATCTGATTATGCCACGTGTCATCGTTTATCCAATCATGCCCTCCTCAACATTATTACGTATTTACGTGGAATTCTTATCAGTTACAAACAAATTGTTTCCTTTTTTTTATTGAGTTTCTTTTTCTTGGTTAATTAAGTGATTTATCATTTTGAATATCTATTCCAAATGATCATTATCATGAAATTTAATTTGATGTTTGATAAGTATGAAAAAAAAAAAAAGAATTATGAAAATTATTTTGATGTTAGATAATTATGAAAATTAATCTCTTTTGAATGATTATTTTTTAAAAATATTATTGGATGATTATTATTGAGTAGCTCAACAACAATAATATATATGAATTTTATCAACAATAAGTTGTTAGTTTAGTGGTAAAACCCCTCACACCCAAATCACATTGTGGGTTCGAGTCTCCCCCTTCCTCCATAAAATTCTAAATTATTGTAATATTTTTTAAATAAATAAAAAATTGTTATCAATTGATAGTTGGAATAGATTCAACAGAACTGATGAATTAATTATTAATTATTTTTTCTATTTATTAAAACCAAACAAATATTTGTAATTTTCTAAAAGTTTCCTTCAAAAAATTATAAACGTTTTTCGGATCATATTAATAGATGCAATTGCAAATATAAATAGTTTCAATTTTTTCTTAATGATTCTTAAATTTTGGCTTGAATACAAATAATTAATAATTTATTGATTGAATTTATGATGATGCGAATTTTAGATATTGAAGAAGTCTTATCACTTCGAAAATATGTGTATATATATAGAGACAATGGTGTGAGTGGTTCACACATGAATATTATGACAAATCTATATTTCTTTTCCGGTAAGATCTTTGTTTGCCACGTGATACCGCACGTGATTACATCAGAGACAGCAATTCCACGCCCTTGACAGAGCGCGTCCGCGATTCGACCGAATCGAAGAGGAGAGACCAAGTCCCGATAGCAGCGCAACGGGAAAGAAAGTGTCAACACACACACGTGCTGCGTAGCGCGTGGTGGAAGCTCTGGTGAACGGTGATTATCTAATAGCACGTCGTTTAGGAGTTGGAAATAACGATTAACAACGATTTTTTTTTTTTTTTTTTTTTATATCCGGCAGTCACACGGTATAAAAATAAAAAGAGATATTATCATTTTCCCCCCTACTGTTCACTATATTAGAAAGGTGAGGACAGGGTTTCTCAACTTTAGAAAGGTGACCCCCTCAAAATAGACTTATTTAACAAACACCCCCCTTCTGTCAGAAAAATCATCAACAGTGAGGGTTGACCGTTACTGTTGGGGGCAATTTCGTAAACTCTCCATAGGAACAGGAATCTAATTTTTTTTTAATAATAACAATAATAATAATAAAATCTTTATTCAATATATATTATATATATTTATTTATTACCACACATCATCAATCCAGATCAAACACCATCCGTGAAAATTCAACACAGAAAAAAAAACCCAATCAAACCCTAGCACACCATCTAAATTCATCTCATTCATCTTTCAAAATTCAACACACAGAAAAAAAAAAAAAAAAAAACGCAATCGAACCCTAGCACACCATCTAAATTCATCTCTTCATCTCTTCATCTTTCATCATCAACACCACCCTTTGTCTCTCAAATCTCTATCCCTGTCTCTCACTCATTCAACAAGAATACCAGCCCAGTTAATCAAAATCGATACCATAAAAAATTCTCTGTTTCATCATCGATTTAAAGAATCAAAAACATCATATGCATTGCAAGAATTCAACAAATCACCAAATATACAAAAACAATCATGTTAGTTCACCATCATCATCTTAGTGAGAATACAAAAAATACATCTCAGTGATGGAACGGAGCAGATCGAGTGCTGAACTGGGTTCGATCGTTGGCCGAACTGTGAGACAGAGTGTGAGAAGGAAGATGTGCCGGCCGAAATGAGATCGATCGTCGATTTCCTTGATTGGAAAGGGATCGACGAAAGAGAGAGAATGGGGAAAATAGGGAAAGGAAGATGCATCGGCCGGAAGGGGATCGTCGATTTGGTCATCGATCGTCGATTTGGCCTTCGATGCGTCGGCCGAAAGGAGATCGATCGTTGATCATCGATTTGGTCGATTTGATCGTCGATAGGGAAAGGGGTCGATCGATCGTTGATTCGGAAAATAGGGAAAGGGATTGGTGCTCGTAGTGGCGGCGGCTAGGGTTTGGTCTGTGAGTGGTGGGGTTTGGTGTTTGGGTTGTGAAGGATTAGGTTAGGGTTTGGGTGTGTTGGAGATGGTGGCTGTCTGGTGGAGAAGATGATGATGATGATGATTGTTCTTTCTTATTTGTTGATATGTAAATATCTATTATTATTATTATTATTATTAAATGGTGGTGATTTAGGACAACACAATCCTTTAAAAAGTTCTCAAAAATCTCCACCGTCTATTTTGTTTTTAAATTCTTTTCAATTAATTTTGTTTTTAATTTATTTTATTATTATTATTGTTATTGTTATTAATTTTCTTAAATTTTTTTGTTTTAATTTTTTTTTAAATTTTAAATTTAAATAAAAAAATATCTCCACCGTTCATCTTTGAGATAGACGGTGGAGATCAATCTTTTTTTTTTTTTTTAAATTTTTAAATTTTTAAATTTTTAAATTTTTTTTAATATTTTATTATTATTATTATTTAAAAAAATTTGTTTTTAATTTTTTTTAAATTTAAATAAAAAAATATCTCCACCATTTTTGAATTTTTTTAAATATTATTATTATTATTATTATTAGGGAAAAAATCGTTTTTTAATTATGATTTTTTATTTTCTTTTTAGTTTTTATTTTCTTAAAGGCAATGGAGGGCAAAATCGTCTTTTAACCCACTGTATTAGTTTTTCCGTTTAAAAAGTTAACAGAAGGGGGTGTTTGAATATTATTTTCGTTGTAGGGGGTAGACCGGCAATTTTTAGGAAACCATGTCCTCACTTTAATAATAGGGTAAACAGTAGGGGGGAAAGCGATCTTTTCCCAAATAAAAACATAACGAAATCTGTGAAGGTATTTGCTACTAGATACAGACGTATTATATCATCCGTACATAAAAATAATTACGCATTTGTTATCGAACAAATGTGTGGATGATGTGATGATTACTTAATACATTATTGTTTAGGAGTTGTTAATAACGATCGATGAAACATTGTAGTACAGTAGTGATATGAGTAAATAACGAAAACTTAATTATATGGAGTTTTTTTTTTTTTAAATATACAACCGACTAATTTTATTTTGGTTTAACGTATAGATATGTTGGAATGCGGGACATACCATAAAACTAATTTCATTTTGTCGATTTACAACAAAAGATACGGGGACGGTAGGATTGGTTAATACATGAATTCTATATTAAGATAGAATAATTAAAAAAAAATGAGACTAAGATATATCTTGTGTGGATGTGAGTCCCAATCAAACAACTAAATCACTTTATATTTAATAGATTTGACTTTTATTAAATTAGTAATTTTATTACCTCAATTGATTATCTAATTGTTTATCAACAAACTCGAGTTGAGAGCCTCTTGATCTAGACTGAACGGTCACGATGGGGTCAAAGATGTTTGTGGCCCCACATAAGTCGAATTATGAAATTTAGGTGACATAGATAATTGCTTAGGCAAGTAAATTCATTTGTTAAGATTGAAATTCATTAAAAACCTATCTTGATTTTCTAAACAGTATCTTAAATTTTTTTAAGTAATTACAAAATTATCTAAAGCCTTTAAAGATGAGTTTTGTGGACGAGATGAAATTGACTCATGAGCCGTGACTTTACCCATTAAAGCTATGTATTCGAAGCTTCGAGCTATATCCTCTATAAAAAAAAAAAACCGTGGGGAACCACATCAATTTTAAAAGATAAACCAGTAAATTTAAAAAAAAAAACTTGGAACACATAATTAGTTAATAATTTGGTGTTTAATTAGTTGACAATTATAGTGGTTAGTTGAGCACCTAACACTTCTTAAAATATATAGTTTAACTAAACAAAAACAAGAAATTAGGTATTGACAAGAGGAGGGGGTGATGGTGTGTTTAATGATATTATTTGGGTTGAAAAAGAAAGATATCTGGTTGTTGAAAATTTTCAAATTGTGTCAAATTAGAGTTTCCTTTTCAAAATAGAAATGCAATATTAATTAATTAATTATATTGTTTTAGAAATTGAAACTTGAAAGCCACTTAAAAGCATTTTATTTGTTAGTGTTTTCCATAATCATAATTGAGTGTTCATATCTTTTAACTAAAAGATTGATCATGTACATATTTTTTAAAAACAAAAACTTAACTTAAGGGTAATTATGATGATTAATGGTTGATTGATGATTACCTTGCTATTTGTGGGAAGCACGTACACATTGATTCCATGTATAATATGGTGATAGTTACAATATTAAATTGAAGGAGGTTCTTGATTAAGTTTATTAATTATTAGTTAACAAATCTACATTTTATTCCTTTAAAAAAAAACAAAAAACAAATCTACATTTTATTAAAGACAAATATATATATATATACAATTTTTCTATTGTCAGTTCGTCCTGATATATAAATATAAATATATTAGGACGAAGAATATGAACCATTAGATTTACATACTTTAACTCAAAGTATATGTATTTATCAAAACTTATCCATAATCTATGCTCCACATTCTTCGTCCTGATATATTTTATATCAGGACAAACTGACAGTAGAATGACTGTATATATATACAGTTATTATCGAATCTGATTATCGTGATTTTTCACACGGTTTATCACATATGATAAACCTTGATCCCACGTGGAAAATTAGATAGTGACTATACATATAATGATATTATATATATTGGTGAGAATTTATTAATGATTGCTATGTGTACTAATTAGAGCTTTTCATATTTATAGATGTTATAACCATAAATTAATTCAAACATTTCAATTAAATTGAGCTTTTAATGATTGCTATGTGGACTTACTTAGGCCTATCTTTTATGTTAATGGCGTGAGTTCAAATTATACGCATTTATAAGAATATGTGAAGAATTTTATCTCCGATGTTATGGGAGTAAATATCTAATTTGATATCGGTACGTTCTGACAGATTTATGACCTGTTCAATATCAAGATTTTCGGAAAAAAAAAAACAACAACTAATTTATATGTTTTATAATAGTCACATATATATACCATAAAACATTAGTCTTTCTATTATCAGTTCGAACTTATATAAAATATATCAGTTCATTGCATGTGGGCTATTGGATTTAAAAGATGCTTTGACAAGTGCATACAGCAAAGTCAAAGTATTTAAATTCAATGGTCCACATGCAAGGAACTGATATTTTTTTTGTCAGTTCGAACTGATAATAGAAAAATTGCATAAAACATATCTATAATATATATATATATATACAGATTTTCTATTATCAGTTCGAATTGACAATAAATATATCAGGACGAAGAATGAGGACCACTAAATTTACATACTTTGACTCAAAGTGTATGCATTTATCAAAACTTCTCCATAATTTGTGGTCCACATTCTTCATTCTGATATATTTATTGTCAGTTCGAACCGATAATAGAAAGACTATATATATATATATATATATTTCATTTACCCAAGCATCAAGCTCGTTCATCTATCGGCTGAGTTACACCCCTATTGGCATGTTACAAAGTCATCTTAATAAATATTCTTATGTAAACAAAAATTATATAAATATCCCACTAGACCACTAAATGTTATACAAGTTTGCACGATTACTAAGCTTATAATTTAAATTAATAAGATATTCTTAATTATGCATTAAATGCAGGTTTTGTTTTTTTTTTTAATATCATTACAACCTAAGTAAAAAAAAAAAAAATAATAAAATAATAATTCGTGTACTCATATTGCTTGAGAAAATAAAAATTAATATTTTATTTAAATTTATAATAATATAAATTCTTCATGCGATACACATGTATTTCAGTATTTATAATATTATTCGATAATTGTTATTATAAACTCTGTAAAGTCCAAAATATTATTTCTATATTGTAATGGATTTATTTATTTATTTATTAAAACAAAAAATAATATTGTAATTGTTTTATTTATGGACATGTTGGCTTTGGATTGTTTATTTTATTTTATTTATTTATTAATATTATTATTTTGGGTTAGATTTGGTGATTCTTTTTAGGCCTATCTGACCCAAACCCTGTGTTATGTGAGATTCAAGTTTCAACTGGTGTCTGGTGATGCTATGTGACTTTGTCCAAAGAATTGGTCAATTTAAAAACATTATCAAAAAACCAATAAAATTAATGTAGAAAACAATGAATCAACTAATTAAATATGAAGGGACTTAGTCATTTTTGTTTTTGTTGCCCTTCCAAGTTCGGGTGCTCCGTTCAGTCGGTTGCTTTAGTCCTCTTTTTTGAGGTTGCTTGGGTTTTTTATTTGTTTTTCGGCGGAGGACAATGGCTCTTGGTGGGGGTTTTGCTTGGCAGGTGGCACGGGGTCTCGATCAGCATCTCCGGCGTCGCCGCTCTCTTGCCGGCGCGTCCTGGTGGGTCTCCTCCGGCGGCCTGGGTGTCCCTCCTTCGGATCGGAATTTGTCCGTTTGTTTTGGTTTTGTGTTTGTGCAGATGTGGGTTTCCCTGTTGTGATCCATCCTGTGTGTGTGGTTTTTCTCCCGGTAGTGGGACTCGACTCTCGTCTGGGCGGTGCTTGTGAGTTTATTTCTGTGGAGTCCCAGTTGATTGTAAACCCTGGAACTTGTTTTCCAGCTGTTGTAACCTGTAAGCCTTTGGCTTTTCCATCAAAAAAATAAAATAAAAAATGTTTAGTTGATTTTTTAGTTCATTGAAAGAGAAAGATGCATTGTTCTATGGCACAAGTTATAACTTTACAATTTCTTTATCGGCCCAAAAGAATATATATTGGGCTCAAGTTTTTTATTTTATTTATTTTATTATTATTATTATTATTTTTTTTTATCGATTCGTTTCGGTTTGGTCCGAATTGGATTGGGCTCCAAATGCGGTACTTGGACAGTTGGACTATAACAACTTAGGCCCATCTAAACTATTCCCTTCCTTATTTTCTTTTGTTTTTTTTTTTTTATCTTCTCTTAAATTTGATGTTAAAACTTCTTATACAATTACAACAGACCTTGCCAATCGATTTCAATATGTTTAATTTCACCTATTCAGATATAATAAATTCAATACATTCACTCTTAGTTGAGTGGTTGTACATTTCTGCATTTATGACAACGATTTAAGTTCTACTTTCCTTATAAAAAAGGGTTATGGGAGACCTCTTCTCTCCATTGCTTCATCTCGAAAGACCAGATAGACATGCCTCCGAGTCGTATTAAATTTACACATTGAATCACATTCATAAATAAGTTTACAATAATGGAAATATTGTCATGGTTTTATGAATATTTGATTGATTAAATTTGTGATGTGGACATATAATATGGTGGGTATGAATATGATGATACACAACATTTTAAGTCTCTAAAATTCCATGTTTTGGCCAACCGCAGCCAAATATTATTACAAGGCAAACCCACCAACAAAATTAAATAGTTATTATGTGTCCTACTTTAATTATTTTTTTGGGCTCATTCAAATGGGGTCTAGTAGCTATTGAAACATCGAAAGTTCTATCTATAATTTCATAGTCTACCCTATAAATAGATATTAGGTCACATTGTTACCGAATCAATTGGATTCGATGATTATTAAAAAGTCGAATCATAATTGAACAGAAGTTAAAATGATCTAACAGTAAAATTATTAACAAGAATATGAATTTGAATTTGAGCATTGTATTAGATTGAATCAATATAAATGCCCCATCGGGTTGGATTAGTATAATGGCTAGTTGGGCATTTGATTTTGTGATGTTGTGAACATAATATGGTATCATCTTAGATACATTCACTCTTAGTAAAATGGCTGTGCATTTATCTTTCACGTATGTGATATAGATGTTTGAATTTCACATTTATTCATTAAATTGCAAACCGTGAGTATAATTGTATTTCAAACCGTTCATCTTGTTAATTTTTGATAAATCGATCGTTGTCACATTTAAAATAAAAAAAATAGTAATCCTTTATCTCAATACGATTCGATAACCCATAATCATGTATTTAAATCAATTACAAGCAATATATACTACAATTATAGAAATTTTCAAAGTCAAAAGAGAAACTAATTTAAAAAATTTAAGAAATTCAATTACAAAATTATTCTTAAAACTAAATTTCATGTGGTTTTATTGAACAATAAAAATCGAAAACACGAAAATGGAAAATAATCTGCATAGAATTCAGTGAAGATTAAAGAAAAGTTGTTCAATCTGCACAGTGCAAACAACACAGACCACAAAAAAAATTTAATTTAATTTAAATTAAAATTTTTAATTAAAAGATGAAACTGTTTAGTTTATCATCGAAAAAAAGAATAAAACCACCAAAACCAGAATCCGAGTCAAAACGACAACCGCATCAACAAATCTCTCTCTCAAACGACGTCGTCGACGGCGATAAAGCGAAAACAACGACGACGACGACGATGACGAGTTCTGGTAAGCTGAAATCTTCCAGCTCCGAATTGGACCTGGATCGGCCCAACATCGAAGATTACCTCCCTTCCGGATCTTTTCACGAGCCTCGCGGCAAGCTCCGCTTGTGAGTTTTTATTTTATTTTAAATAAACTGTTAACTGTGTTTTTGGTTGATTTTGATTCTTGTTTGTTAAAAAATATATTTTTTCCATTGTTTTTCAGGCGTGATTTGCTTGACATTTCACCTACGCTAACTGAGGCAGCTGGTGCCATCGTGGATGTAAGTTTTTTGATTTTTTGATTTTCTGTTTGTTTCTCGGGAAAATGACATGGTTTGCAGGAATTAGAAAGTTGAAAAGTAAGAGAATAGAATTGATATGATTATCAATTAGTGCTTTTGCAGTGTTGGGACTTAAAAAGTTTTGATTTTTATATGTATTTCTGAGTTCTGTTTGTTACTCAGGAAAGTATCGAATTTTTGTAGGAAAAATTTAGATGGTATTGGAAGTTGAAAGGGAAGAGAATAGAATTGAAATGATAACTAATTAATTTTTTTAGTAGTGCTTTTGGGACCTACATCACTCATGTTGTTAAGTTGGATTCTGCATTTATAATTTCGATAATTCTCTGTTCGGTTCACTTTAGATTTGTTTCCTTAATATGATACAGGGAAACTGTTGTTTTACTCTGAATTTATAATGGGGAGTTTCTTATAGTTACAATGCATGAACAGGACTCATTCACACGGTGTTTTAAGTCGAATTCACCTGAACCCTGGAACTGGAATATATATTTGTTTCCTCTGTGGTGTTGCGGTGTGGTCTTCCGATATTTCATTCTTTTTCCTGTCAGGTTAGACATTGTTCTCTTCTGTATATATGTTGAATTATTTTACACTGTGTTCAATAGTATTGTGAGGACAAGATAGTTCAGTAAACTGTTCAACAACTTCCATTGTTAAATTAGTTTTCTTAAGTGCAATTGAATCTATAGGATTTTTAGTGTACGCAATATCATGGATAGTTTATCTCTTCTCTAATATATATCGAATCATTTTATTCAGTAAAGCAATAGTCGTGTATTCCAGTGCTATAGAGCTTGATCTGTGAAGTTGAAATACATTTATAATTTGTAAGTTAAATGAAAAATTGGGACATTTTAAATGAAGTGATTATGTGATTTTCTGCTCAAATACTTCATGAAGGCTTTGACAGTGATGACGGTATCTATCACAATGAAATTTTTTATAGTTGTGCACTTTTTATGTTCACAAGCTTCTCAGTATGTATGGCTTCTCAGTATTGTATATCTAGCTGTCTGATGAGTATCAATTGACTCTGCAGGGTTCTAGTATTGACAATAGGATGGATAATATTCCTTTCAGCCTTCATTCCAGTGCATCTTCTACTGAAAGGACATGATAAGTTGAGGAAAAAGCTAGAGGTGTGTGTTCTTGGTTTTCCTATTCTGTGTTTTCTCCATAAAGTTTTCCACTTTCTCTTTTCGCTTCTCTCCAGTACATGCTAATAAGTTAAGCTGCAACAATAAACAGCATGCTTTTGGCTTATGTTAATGATCTGAATGTTCTGAAAGTGAACTTGCCAGGGTACTTTTTAAAGAAGTAGCATCTGTGGAATGCCAAAGTAGTGATAGAACAGTATCTGTATAGGCTAAAATTCTAATTCAGTTACATTTGCTAGAGGGTGTTTACATATGGATAGTCATCTTCTTACTTTTCTGCATTTAGTAATTGGTATATTCTTCTTACACATTGCACTAAATTTATTCCCCGTTGCTTATTGTTTTTCAGAGGTGTTTGGTGGAGTTAATTTGCAGCTTCTTTGTTGCGTCGTGGACTGGTGTTGTCAAGTACCATGGGCCGAGGCCTAGCATGCGGCCAAAGCAGGTTCATCTGGCTGTAACTTTTAATCCTTTTTGATGTAGTCTCAAGCTTCCTGACGTATAAATTGTTTTGGTTCGAGTATATGCACATAAATTTCATGTATTTGAATGTTTACCTGAGATCTACTTTCTTGGCTGAACAGGTATTCGTGGCCAATCATACTTCCATGATCGATTTTATCATCTTAGAGCAGATGACTGCATTTGCCGTCATTATGCAGAAGCATCCTGGATGGGTTGGTAAGCCGACTGTGAAAATATATGCTGAAAAAACATTTAGAAAATAAAATTTGATTATGTGTATTACGTGTATAAATCGGTCGAAAGAAAATTAATCTTTCTTTCCTTATTGTGTTAGGACTATTGCAAAGCACTATATTAGAGAGTGTAGGATGCATTTGGTTTAACCGTTCAGAGGCAAAAGATCGTGAAATTGTAGCAAAGAAGTAAGTAAAAATGGAATATCCTGATAGGCCAATATTTCAACATTTTTGAACATGTCATGATAACTTTGTATGATTCAGGTTAAGGGATCATGTTGTGGGGACTGACAATAACCCCCTTCTCATATTTCCTGAAGGAACTTGTGTAAATAACCACTACACTGTTATGTTCAAGAAGGTACTTGGAATTATTTATTGGGGCAGGGCTTTTTCGTTTACTGTTCCTATAATTTCTAGATACTTATTATGATTTTCTTGATGATGATTAGGGAGCTTTTGAACTCGGATGCACTGTTTGCCCAGTTGCAATCAAGTATAATAAAATTTTTGTTGATGCATTTTGGAACAGTCGGAAGTAAGTAGCTACTTTAGGGTTCTGGCTTTTATTTATGTATATAACAATATACACAGAATGTTGGAACTAACCCAATAATGAAATGGTGGAGATGGGGATAGCATATGTAATCTTATTTTTTCATTTCTATCTTCGCAAAGATAGTGTTTCTCCAGTGAATGAAAGTGCCACACAATTAATCCCACCAAACCTTCTCTCCTTACCTGGGGTTGGTAAATAGCATTTGATGCATGTAATATAGGACAATGTTTTGCTGATACAAAAACCTGGTCTTTTTCAGGTTACTGAACAATGTAAATAAAGTATTGAAGATACCTTCCTTATTTAGGCTAAGAATTGGGGATTTGCCGTTCTCATAGTTTGAGATCTCTCAGTAAATTGTTGATATTATCAGCAGGAAAGTTCTAAGATTGATTGTTATATTTGCAGGCAGTCCTTCACAACGCATCTGCTGCAGCTTATGACATCTTGGGCTGTTGTTTGTGACGTCTGGTACTTGGAGCCCCAGACCCTCAAGCCTGGAGAGACGGCCATTGAGTTTGCAGAGAGGTAAGTAATCTTCTTCTGAGTTGCATAAAGTAAGTGATACAATGAGCATCTCCTTTTTCTATATAAAGATGGATATATTTACTCTAGAGAATTGGAAAAAGAAGAGACAGAGATACCATTTTCTCGAGTTGAAGTCTGTTAATTAAATTTTAACGATTTAATGCAGGGTCAGGGACATAATATCGGTTCGAGCAGGTCTTAAAAAGGTTCCTTGGGATGGATATCTAAAGTATTCTCGTCCTAGTCCAAAACATAGAGAGAGAAAGTAAGTAACAGTTCCTGATTTCCTTTCTATCTCTGTAGTTTTAAAAATGCCTAATTTCTCTTGGAACTTCTTGTTTGATTTCTTACTCTGTATATGTAAATGTTAATTATTCTCAGTCCACTTGCTTTCTCTGATTTGCAATGGTGTCAACCTTTATGGTTGTACATGCTGGTAATTTCCCATGATTACAACCCGACTCTTCCTTTCCTTCTTTGTTTAAACTAATCTAATCACAGCCAGCGGTTAAATAATCCTTCCATTGTTCTAGCAATCACAGAGGTGTGGGTGTTGTATTACCCTTTTGAATTGAACTTCTCCTCAAACATGTCACAATTGCCTATGCCTTCACACGTGATAACTCTTACGGTCTCAATGTGATCCCTTCCTTGTTTGAATGCAAAATATTTAACATTCAATGTTTTGCTATTTATACTTTTAAGCTTTTGCATACTGAACTGGTTTCTGATACGAAGGTACACTACACTTATTAAGTTCAATGCTCATTTTGAATTTGCAGGCAACAAAGCTTTGCTGAGTACGTGCTGCAGCGCCTGGAAGAGAAGTGATACGTATATTTCGTTTTCTTCTTTCTTGTTGTATTTAACTAAATAGAGAATCATGGTTGTTGTTCACTTGAGTTTCTTGAAATTAAAGTAGCTCAGTTAAGATGGGTCCTGATGACCTTACTTCAATTTTGTAAAGAACCTCTCTTGTTTTTTTTTTTTTTCTTTTTCGCGTGTGTAGATGCATAACACATTTCAGAAATGTCATTGTCATTTAACATTCTCCCGTCCGAGTCAACGTAAATTTACATGTGGGATGCAACGAATTATGCATATAACGCTCAACTTTTTTCCATCCCATACATGAATTGACTTCCCAGGGAGAGAAATCACACAAATATGAAGTCAAAATTTGCATTTGCCTTACATTCTAAATTCAAAGGCATGTGAATTCATTCCATTGAAGTGTTGATCAGCTTCTGGGTTCTGCCTACTATATAAATGTCTTCTAATCTTCTTCAATATTCATACTATTCAAAACAAAATTAGTGGAATTTAGACAGGACTTCCATTGAATGGAAACCATTGACTTGTGTGAGCAGAAAATGACTTATCTGCTTCTCTCTCTCTCTCTCCTGTAATAATTTTCCAAGTTCCAAACCCACCCATACAACACACCAAGCAAGGAGAAAAAGTTGCTGAAGTGTTCACATGTTTGCAAATTGCATCTACTTGTATTCTGTAATCAATTATGCAAATGAGCTGTAATATAATAATACTTGGTTTTTGACCATTGTTTTATATACATTTGACTTTGACCCAAATCATTCCCATTCAAACTCCACCATTTCGGTGCTGTCACACATAATCATCACATTAATTTATAATTATATGATCAAAAACTTATTACGCTAAGTGGGAATATAATTTGGAAAATCTAGTTATACTAAAAATCCTATCTTTTATATCTCAATTTACCAATCACATGTGAGTTGATGTGATCTTATATTAATGGTATATTTGTACGATCACAATGGGTATACTGTACAACCGTCAGATCAGCATCAAAAATTCCCTAATCTCAATAACAGAGGCCCCACACCACACACATATTATAGCTTCACGTGAAGGCAAACACAGCAAACCATTACCTCGACATTGTTACCACAACAAAAATGAAAGACCAATGACTATAGCCACATAGAGTCAAGTCAGTCAACAAAACTCAGCTGCTGGTTTTCTATGTTGAAAAGTCTCTTCTCCACCACCGCTGTCAAATTTCTCTCGGTTCACATTATTCAAGCCCCACATCCCTCTCTCTCTGCTTAAAAACAGCACAGCACCCATCACTCACAACAAAAAACAGAGCAAGAAGATAGAGATGGGTTGTGTCAATCAAGTACTGATTTTGATCCTCCTCTCACTCTCTGCTCTCTTCTTCTCCTCTTCAACAGCACAGAACTTCAAGTGTAGCACTCCCGGGATATGCTCCGCTTTGGTGGGCTACGCTCCACACAACATAACCTCCCTCTCCAACATCTTAAACCTCTTCAACATCAAGAACCTCCATAACCTCCTCGGCGCCAACGGCCTCCCTCTCACCACCTCCAGAAACTACACTGTTGAAGCCAAAAGGACCATCAAAATCCCCATCTCTTGCGGCTGCTCCAACGGCACAGGTATATGCTCTGCTCTCCTCCTGTCCTCCATTTCTCTTCTTCTTCTTCCAAGAATAATTCTTTTTTGGGGTCCAATAATTAATTTTATATTAAAATCATTTTTTATCTGACAAAAAAACATGACATGAGACAACTTGCTCACGTGTTATAAATTCAATGTCTTTGTCTCCTGTTATTTTCACTTGAATAATCCCAACTCGGTTTTCCACCATAGCTACTAGATACTGTGTCTGGATTCGAAAACAAATAAAAAATAGTAAATTTATATGTAAAGTTTTGTTCTTTGACACATTTAATCAAACACCTTAATAAATGACCGGAAAAAATGAAAACTTTACAGGGGTATCGTACAATGGCCCGGTGTACACGGTGAAGAAGGACGATGGGCTGTTCTTTATAGCGTCGGAGGTGTTTACAGGACTGGTGGAGTACGAGAAGATTCAGACGGCAAATAAAATCCCTAACGCGAACTTGATCGAGATTGGTCAGAATCTGACCATCCCTCTGCCGTGTAGCTGCGACGATGTGGACAGCGACAAGGTGGTGCACTATGCACACGTAGTGCAATCCGGGAGCTCTCTCAAGTCGATTGCGAACGAGTTTGGGACCGATGAAGATACGTTGAAGAAGATCAATGACATTGCTGATGATAGCAAGCTTATTGCTGACAAACCAATTGATGTCCCTCTTAAAGGTTCGAACTTTTTAAAGCTTCTTGGGGCTATTTTATGATGTTTTGATGTTGAATCTATCGGTTTCACTTTTGCATTAGTTGGTTTTGTTTTTGGCAGCATTGTACAGTAGTGAATTTTTAGATTGAGTGAGAGCAAGTGTTTTAGTATAGTGTGGTGGTTTTTATTTTCAATGCTCCTTCGCCCGACCATTGAAATCATAACAGTGTGGTATGAAAATGAATTCGATTGGTTATTCATGTCACGGGACATCATATTGAGCAGGTTCATTGAAGATTTTCTCATGATATTGATAGGTTATAGTATTGAATATACCGTTTCGAGCTCCATGTGGGGAATGCTTCATGCTATTAATTGTGCAATTTTATAGTTGATGTGGATGATCGGATAGGCGTGTTGATTTGTTCAGGGAAGTGTGGAGAAGTAGTGTTAGTTGTCTAGTTATGTTCAATTTGATGAATTATAACAAGTAATTTTGCATAACTAGTCAGCACTAGTTGTACAGTAGATGATTTTTTTGTTTGTTTTTCGGTATCAAACAATTAGGCTCTAAATATGGACCTCTGTCCTACAAAACTCTCAATGATTTTGTCATCTGGGGATTCCGATTAAGTAGCTTTGGTTCGCTCCCTTTGCATGCAGCTTTGCCTTATACAATCACTGCTCCCAAGCTTTAGTTTACGCGTTAGATGGAATACAAATATGTTGCGACTCTTTTTTCCTTCTTCTTCTTGTTTGTTTGTTAACATGATGCTCTGGCTAGGTTTGATGCTTTTTTCTTCTTCATTTTGATCTTACATCTCGTCTTTAAATGGTTGTTGCTCTGTAATTTGGTCATGTATATGACATTTGATGTTAATTTGCAGCTTGCAATTCTTCGATAAAAAGTGAGTCACCAGACAAGGATTTGCGTGTTGCTACTGGCACGTATGTCTTCACCGCTAACAATTGTGTGAAGTGCACATGTGATTATGCAAATAGCACGACGTAAGAGTTTTACTCAATGACTTGTTTATGTTGAAAATTTCTCTTGCATTATTTTAATGAGAAATAAAAAAAAAAAAAAAAAAAAAAAAGATTCGTTGATAAAAGAAAGTATACGGAAGTGAACAAGCAGTTCATTTCTCAGATTTACGAGAATCTAATATCGAGTAATGTTTTTTGCATGGACAGACTACTATGTGAACAGACTCAACTTAATCTTGCATCATCCAAGTGGGAAACATGCCCTCCTGCGCCATGTGAAGGTTCGGGTTCAGAATCTTTATCCATTGGCAACTCCACTACGAACGGTTGCAATCAGACAACCTGTACCTATGCTGGTTATAGTAATACAAACCAAACCATCTTTACAGTTACAACCAATGACACATTGACGACTTGTTCAAGTAAGTGACCCTTGTGAGCTCGTGCATTATTTAGATTTAGATTTTGGCATTTGGTAACTACTCATCAAACTTTGTGTAGGAAGAAAAATTCGTGCAGTTTTCGTTCTAGTCACGTAATATTCGTGCTCATTAACAGTTTTTACCATTGACGGAAAACTGATCTTCTTTCATTTGTTGACAAACAGATCCTTCTAACATCGCTTCAAGGATCGGTTCAAGTTGGAGCTTCCTATTCATCTCATCAATTCATTTAATCCCCCTTTTTCTTCATCTGTTTCAGTAAAAGTGTAAAACACAGTCGCGATTCGATTTAATTTCCTCCGGGTTTGTTCATGTTTTTGGTGTTGGGATATATATAGGAAGGAGCAAACAATTGTAATGTATGTAGAATAATAATCTTTTAATGGAGCATTTCATTAAGCGAGACAGAAAATCATTTATTTTCATGTACAATGTCAAGTGCTGTAACTATAGGCAGGTATTTTAATGTATTTTCTGCTTAATTTCGTTCAGTAAACCATATTCCCTAATCCCTACGTATTTCGCATAATACATGAAACGATTATACAGACCGATGACGAGATGGGATTGTTTCGCTCACTTTTATGCTATTGAGATTGTGAGGCCGAGTTGTGTCTATCTTCCCAAACTTCGAATGAATGACAGGTTTACTAATTAGTAATCTTAAAGAGGGAAAGAGAAATTAATTCTTGATTTGTGATTATAATGTTTACTAAAATAGTTGGAATCAAATTATGTAGGTTCCATACATAAATAAGGAATTAGTTCCTCCCAATTGAGTTCCCTTTCTTGATTTTCTTTCCCGTAAAATTTGATTTCTTTTCATTTCATTTTCGATTGATAAATGCCTTAATCGATAAATAATAAATAAAAAATTAACTCAAAAAAGACATACAATAAAACAGCCCAAACATGTATTCCCTATCCGGCCCAAAATTGGAGAATCTAAAAGCCCACTCATTGGCTTTTACTTGGTGCCCAAGGCCCCAAACATATGTCAGACTACATAAACCGCCACTTTGATGATGTTCCGGTTTCCAGATACCAGAACAAAAGTATAAAACTTCTTCTCAGTTGAGAGCTGTGTTGTGTACTTGGTGTCTCTCATTTCAATTCATGCGTTCAGAAACTTCTCTTTGCGTAGCCTTGTTTTGTCGGGTACTTGTCATCTTTTTCATTCCATTTCCATTTTTTTTTCCTTATACTTATCTAGTAATTGTAGACCATTTTCAGATTATTTTTTTCCCTCTGTGCTCTCATTTTCTCGATAATCAAACAGACACCCTTTAATTCTTATCAACTTTTTTATTTTGTAGAATTCTCATTTTCAGCCTCTTTTTTGGCGTATCATTGCGTACTAAAATTGAGTTTTCTAATGATTCTTTTAAGTTTTTGCTCTGTTTCCAGTTATTATGTTTTGGTCTCACAACCCATCACAAAACCAGAGTTTTGTTTTTGTCCAATTGTGTTTTAGTGTAATTTATTTGTTAATTTACATATGTTTCAACCATTGTTTGTTATTCTTGTTTTTGGGAAATGAATATCAAGAGTAGTTTTTCCTTTTAATGTACACATTTCCCACTTAAAAAGTTTCAATTTTTTTTTATGTTTAATGAATAATCTGTTTGTTTTTGATCTGGGAAAATAATAAAATCATTAACTTTGAGTGTGTAATTGAGATGATTATATAAACGGTTATGTTTTAGTATTGAATTCTGATATATTGTTTTTCATGTTTTTGCAGTTAATACAGTACTGGTATAAACAATGACGATTACTCAACTTAATGGCAGCGGTAGACTTTCTAGTGGACTGAGAAGTAGAAGTAGACAACAGAACTCAGTAGCCAAAACAAAACCATCAAGATTTTTGTTGCCACAAAGTGGAATTCGTGATTCTTTTGCAACATTTGACAGGAGTTGCCACTTGTCTGTGGAACACAAAACTTGTGTATCACCGTGGGTGACACAGGGTCGAAGACCCCATTTTCCGGTGGTGTATGATCAGTTGAATTCTGATTGTGGTGTGGGTTCTGCTGATGTGGAGGAGATATTGGATTTTGATGAAGACAATGTTCTCAGCAGCAATTTGATCGAGGAACACTTGTATGATCGAAAAACTCATATTTTTGGTTGTTTATTTGAACTAATTCATAATATGCATGTGGGTTTGTGTGTGGTGGATTAGTATGATAATAGCATGCTTGTAACTTTCAAACACTTTTACTTTACTTTTTTGCTTATAGACAAATTAGGTGCATCGATCTTATTGTTTGCTAGTTTTGTAAATCATGGTTAAATTCTTATTTCATCTGTTTGGTTGTGTGTGGTTCTTTCTGTTTTCTATTCGGTTCATTTGTATTGGAAAGTGAAAACAGTTGACGTGTTCCTCAAAATTGATTTGAGCAATGTTTATGGTGTTAAAATTTTGAAAGTCTTAAGATATTAATGCTTGTCCTTTGGATATGATCATATGAAGCCTGTTAATTAATAGATTAATGGTGTACTGTATACTATGGAGAAGTTGCACTGTCTTCACATTAAAGAAACATATGGTGCAGCCCGTAAAAGAAAAAAAAAATATTGGTGTTCATTGTTCAAGAATAAAGCATCAGAGCCACCGCTGTTTTTTTTTTTGAATATGATTCTGTATTATTATTCATGATGGTATTAATTCCCTTATTTTGTTTGCAGTGAATTGAGAGGGACACCTATAGGTGAATTAGATCCTCTGAATGCCAGAAGTGAAGTCCCCACTGAATCACATTCACTAGATATCAAAAGTGAGGTTATAAAGCTTACGTTGCCTGCTATTGCTGGGCAAGCCATTGAACCCTTAGCTCTGCTGATGGAGACAGCTTATATTGGAAGATTAGGTATCTGGTTGATGTTTTCGTGCTGTTGTTTTAACACATAGATAATGTATACTCCTGCTAAATTATTTACGCTGGTATCAACGTCCTTTAGGGAAACATTGTGTTTAGTCCCTGGTTAGGTTTTGTCATGATATCTGATTTACAATTTTCTTTTATTTTCTTCTTGTCATGGTTTTGGTAAATTTTTTATATATTTGTAAGCAGAGGTCGGGTTCATTTATGCAATCAACATTTAGATAAGAAGAGCATGAATCTGATTAAGTAGTTGATTTGGTTCTGGTTATTGAGCTTGACTGATTTATTGGATTATTTTCCGTTGATTAAAAAGAATTTTAAAATTGCGTTTACACGTTTCTTGCTTTTCTCTTGATGGTATGAAACTGTAAATATATATATATTTTGAAACATGCATATTATACGTCGATTAAGATTTGTAAAGCCTTCGGTTGAATTGACCAACACACATGCTTTATTTTGTTTTCTTATTATATTGATGGACTGAATTGGGGCACTTTAGTTTGAGTATCAGTATCTAATGACCACTGAATTCTTTCTGTTGCTTCTGTAGGTTCCGTGGAGTTGGCTTCAGCGGGTGTTTCTATATCGATCTTCAATATTGTATCAAAACTATTCAATATTCCTCTCCTAAGTGTTGCTACTTCTTTTGTTGCTGAAGATATTGCAAAGAATGCTATCAATGATTCATCAGGTGAATAGAAACTGACAAATTGATTGCAAAATAGTCTTTGCTGAATATGGATTAGTTTCTAGGTTCATGCTACTATTGAATTTAGAAGATTCAACAATCTTATGTTAACCGTGTCCAACTGGGCTTGATCATTATGCAGAAGAAAGTAGTCGTGGAGGCAGTAATAATGGTAAACCTGTAAATGAGATAACTGAAAGAAAGCAACTGTCCTCGGTGTCTACGGCTTTACTATTATCAATTGGGATTGGCATCTTCGAGGCAGTAGCTTTATCTTTGGGTTCGGGACGCTTTCTGAATTTGATGGGAGTATCATCAGTAAGTTTTACATTACTAATTTCATGTACTGAATTTGGTAATTGTATGGTTTATCACACTTGCAGTTTGACTAATTAGTTTCTAATTTTATGCTTCAAAGATATTATTTGCTTATTTTCTGTTTACTGAGAAGCTCTTGGTCTACACTCCTTGTATCCATCTTATTACAGGCATCTGACATGCATGGTCCAGCACGGAGATTTCTGATGCTTAGAGCCATCGGTGCTCCAGCAGCAGTAGTTTCTTTGGCTCTTCAAGGCATTTTTCGTGGTTTTAAAGATACAAAGACTCCTGTTATATGTCTAGGCAAGTTTTTGATTTAGCTTTTGGATTTTTAAAGTAATAAGTTAAGAATTCCTTTACGTGAGTTTTATCAACTAAACATTTCCAAATTTAGATATCACATGTTAAATACTCAAGCATATTAGTTTTCTATCATTAAAATCTCTTTGACTTCTTTTTCTTATGATATGTTTCGAACCTTTATATACTCTATTCCTTGAGATATTGTGAAAACTTTTGAAGTTAAGAATTGGAAAGCTGTGTATGTGTGCCTCTGTCAGTGTGCATGTAAGCCGTTTATTTCTAATGTTTTGGATAATTGTTACGTATTATTGAGTCGAAAAGTGGTTGATGTACGTATGATGGGAATATGTATATATTTTTAAACATATCATTTTTATGCATATATGTGTGATGATTGTGGACTCAACCAAGCCAGAATTAAAATAGGAGTTAGCTATGCATGCTTCTTATCCTAATCAATACATTGATGAAATGACTACTATAATATGATTGGTTTATTTGTTTTGCCGCCTTTCTAGTTTGTTTAGTTTTCTTTTCTATTTCTATTAAAACTTTTGTGACTTTTTTTCCTTTCTGTGTCAGCAATAATTACAAATTCATCCAGTACATATTTCACATTTATTGTTCTTCTCTTCTGCCTAATTGTAGTTGTTCTGTGTGCAGGTATCGGTAACTTGTTATCTGTATTTCTGTACCCCCTACTTATATATTATTGTCAAATGGGTGTGACTGGAGCAGCGATTTCGACTGTTGTGTCTCAGTATGTGACTTATGCATTGATTTTCTCTTATTTATTTTATTTACTTAACTATAATTATGATAAAATTTTCATGTGTTAGGTATGTTATTGCTATCATAATGGTTTGGCATTTAAACAAGAAAGTTGTATTATTACCTCCAAAGATGGGATCACTGCAGTTTGGCGACTATATTAAATCTGGTATTTTTTTTTTTCTCTGGTCCTTTGCATCTGACTTATTATTATTATTATTTTCTTAACATTTTTAAGAAATGTCGGTTTATATAAGATACAAATATTGCTTGGCTTTTGTGATGATTGTTGGTATGCATCTCTTACATTAACTGGCTTCTACAGGTGGCTTTCTTATGGGAAGAACTCTTGCTGTTCTGATGACAATGACACTAGGGACATCAATGGTTGCTCGTCAAGGTTCAAATGCTATGGCTGCGCATCAGATATGCATGCAAGTCTGGTTAGCTGTATCTCTTCTTTCTGATTCACTAGCTGCATCTGGTCAGGTACAGAATTTTATTAAGACAGAGTTAATGCTCTCGTTTGTTAACATAATTTATAAACAATTATCCTTTATTATTATATTTAGTTTGTTAGACACGAGTTGCTGTTTTATGTTAACTTCGAAAACCATATATATATCTAGGCTCTTGTTGCAAGCTACTCATCTAGAGGTGACTTTAAGACTGTGAAAGAAATTACCAACTTTGTATTAAAGGTAATTTTCTATTGGATGATGCTCCATTTCGTTTTGTGTTTCTTAAACCTTTAGATTTTGACACTCTTGTTTATTATATTTCAAGATTTCTAGGCCCATTATGCTGGATATGCAGCCTTTTGATTTTTATTGAGAACTTGATTTTTTTTTGTTCTTTCCGCAGATTGGAGTATTCGCAGGTGTTTTCTTGGCTGTGGTTTTGGGGCTATCTTTTGGTTCTTTGGCCACCGTGTTCACCAAAGATGTTA
Source organism: Acer yangbiense (assembly GCA_008009225.1). Classification (NCBI taxonomy): domain Eukaryota; kingdom Viridiplantae; phylum Streptophyta; class Magnoliopsida; order Sapindales; family Sapindaceae; genus Acer; species Acer yangbiense. The sequence continues at coordinate 53,916,613 of CM017764.1, read as the reverse complement.
AAGTGTTAGATATTGTTAAAACTGGGGTATTGGTACGTATGACAATTACACTCAGTCTTTTCGCTCACTTTTGTTTTATTCCAACTTATGTTTCCTTTAAGCTCGACTTTATATAATGTGGGTGCTAATGCATGTATGGGTTGTTTAATGATATCATCTAACTTTCTCACAGTTTGTCAGTGCTAGTCAACCTATTAATGCACTAGCTTTCATTTTTGATGGCCTTCATTATGGCGTTTCGGACTTCCCATACGCCGCGTACTCTATGGTAAGCTGCATTTCTTATAGATGTCTTTGTTTTTATTGTGAATATTGGATGTATGTCTTCTTTTAACAATGCTTATGTGATATTTAGATGATGGTGGGTGTAATATCGTCTGCATTTTTGCTATATGCACCTCGAGTCTTTGGTCTTCCTGGGGTTTGGTCAGGTTTGACTCTCTTTATGGGCTTGCGCATGGTAGCAGGATTTGTCAGGTAATGGGCATATATGACAAATTTGAATGACATATTCTTTCTTCGCATTTCATGAAAGTGTCTTCTAACATTTGTTTGTCCTGATAATTTCTTCTTATATTCAGGATAATGTCAAAAAATGGTCCATGGTGGTTCCTCCATGCAGACCTTGAGAACACCCAGGTTGGTGGATATCAATGATGATTCTGTTTCAGGATTTGCCTATTTCCTGTTATGCATAAATTTTTTCTTATCATTCTGCAATTTTATTTGTTTATTTACATTTTCGTGGAGGTTGGGGAATCTTCTTATTTGGGAACTTGATTGTAGAAAACTCTAATAGGGGAAGGGAAATGAGAAGTGAGAATTAATGGGGTAATGGGAATATTGACTTTTCGGTTTTAACATGTCCGAAAGAGAACAACACTCATACCCACTTTGTTTGTAAGATAGTTGCTTTGTTTTTCTGTTGTTGAGATAAGGAAAGAGTCGAAAAACCCAATTAGTTTTGAACCAAAACACACGTCCTAACTTGTTATTTTTGGCTTTATTTATTTTTTATTTATTTTGATTCATATCGCCTGTGATTTGTATCCTGTTTATATGGAATGACGATAACTTCTATGAGGTTCGTATTGAGTCTCATTCGTTTTATCATATATATATTTTTTCTGATTCAATAGTTTGGTCTCGAACTACTTAACCTACCTCTTTTTCAGCTGGCAAATTGATATCTGACCAATCTGGAATCGACTGGAGGACATTAGTAACCGATTATGACTAGTCTGCGAGAGAAGTTACAGTCGCAACACGGCACTTGATGATTTATTACCAGTAGCTGATAAATCAAGTAGAGTATTCAACATTCTATTACTTTGTAGTTGGTAGATATGTAAAGAACCGAAACCACAGGTTAACTTCATTGATTTTATATTGATGAACTAATTGTTTTTGAAGATCAGGTGTTTAAAATGTGTTCTAATGTACAATTGCATTCAATCTAGTTATTCAGGTCTCTAGATTTTACATTTTTTGAGTACATGGATGATTACTTTCCGAGAATCCAATCACTGCTAGTTGAGGAATTCGTGGATGGATGGTTTCCCTGATCATTACGCTAAAAACATTACAAAATTTCGATACATTTTTAGAATAATTGTTTCAATCATATATAGTACTAACCCGTAAAGTGGAAGTGCTTCATTAAGGGAACCTATCATGTAGTCTTGAAAAGTTTGAGAAACAAACATGTCTTTGAGCTTTTTGTCACCCTTGAAACCTGTTGCAAATATCACCAAATCTGTCTGCAATTGTTCAATCTCATTGTCAGCCAAAATGCCTTCTTCACAAAAGCCGAAACTTTGAGAGTTCTTGAGAACAATGCTGCCCTCTTCAACTTTCTCATAGAACTTTTCGGGCACTGTCGATGTTAAACATGAGCTGAGTTCCTGGAGGAAACTATGTTCTGGGACCATTCCGTGCTTCACCAATTGATGCTTCTTCTTTATATGACTTTCAACAAAGTTTGAACATGCCAGGAGACCGAGTAGGAATCCTTCTCCGGGTTTACGTAGTAAAAGCACCGAGAACCTACTAAGATAAAGTAGGCTAAAGGCACTCCCTAGGGAAGGTAATCAGGGACGTTCCAGTGTTTAGTTTTGTATAGGATTGAACATGGATTTTCCAATGAAATGGAGAAGGAAATTGAAATAATTGGAGACAATGACTTGGTCATCTATAGCAGGAAGATTTAGTGATTTACCATTTGCAGCTGAGCATTCCATTGCAATGTCCATTGCGGATTTCTGGAACCTGACGATGGTAACTCGCTTCCCTTTGACAAATTTGGCAGCAGTTTCATCATCCATGGAGGCATAGTCTATGGAGTGCACAACCTTGCTGCGAAATGCTTCTGGACCCTCGTTTGATGGAAATTGTTGGAATGTTTGGAACATCACTGAATTCCCCACACAGAGAATTACAAAATCCACTTGGTAAACCTCTGTTGAATGATTTAGAGTGTGTCCTCTACGAAAACCTTCCATGTCCCTTTCGAGCTGAAGGGGTGACCGTTTCCATTCCAAAAACTCCACGATCAGATCTCTTTATCCGACAGGCCTTCTTCATGTTCAATCCTTTTTTTAACAGTAAAGTAGTAGTTATAAGATGGAAAATTTTACACCACATAGTGACAAGCCACACACTCCATCATCAATGGATTTTTAAGCATAAATTAGGTTGTTTAGATATGAATTTACACTTACAATGATGCTTAGAAGACTAAGAGTAGATTGTGAGCTTTGTTTAGGCTGGTCTGTAGCTCATCAGAAATCTGAGAAGCTGCACAATGAAATATCGAACCCTTTTCGACAAGCTAGAGCTAAGATAAAAGTGAGAGGCTGTCCACTTATGCTATTGTGGGGGGTCAAATTTTGTGGAGTTGTTGCTGAAGATCAACAATTTCTGCAGACTATAAAGCAAAAGCCATCTTTATTGTTTTTCCTTCTGTTGTTTTACATGTAGCTTTGACACAAACAACTAGTGTTGTAAGCACAACTTATTGGCATTGTATTGATAACAAGTCGAAAGTACTGAAATTGAAATGGCTAATCGGTTGTTGAAGGAGAAACATAATCCAACGGTCCATAAGGCTCGAAAAGTTCAGCGAAGAATCCTTTCTTTCTCTTCGGGTTCCATCCCATGTCCTTGCACAATTGATCATTGTACCAAATATGCAGGGCACCTATGCATGATCTCCTGTAGTACTTACCGGAGTACCTCTTCATGTATCGGTCCCATTCCACCGTATCATTTTCCATCTGTTTGACGCTAGGTAGTTTGAATGTGCCATCAAGAAGCTCTGCTAGCCACCTGCATCTAATTTCTGATGTGTATAAGTTTGAAAGACTTTCCGAGAATCCAATTACTGCTAGTTGAGGAATTTGCGGATGGATGATTTCCCTGATCAAATGTGAGAAACGTTAGAGATTTCTATGCAATTTTAAAGCCTAATCACAAAGGTAGTCGTAAACTCTCTAGTATTCGATCTATGTGCTCTCTCACCTGTAGAGAGGAAGTGCTTCATTAGGGGAGCCTGCTATGTAGTCTTGAAAAACTAGAGACACGAAAATGTCTTTGAGCTTTTTATCACCTCTGAATCCTGTAGCCAATATCACTACATCTGTCTTTAGAGGTGTAGTGGTACTAGTAGTCTCACCATCAACAGAAATGCCTTCTTCACAAAAGCTAAAGCTTTGAGATTTTTTCAAAATTATGCTGCCCTCTTCAACTTTGTCGTAGAACTTTTCAGGAACTGTCGAGACCAAACATGAATTGATTTGTTGAACGAAACTATGTTTCGGAACCATCCCATACTTTGCCAATCGATTCTTCTTATTTATATGACTTTCGACAAATTTTGAAAATCCCCATCTCTATAGAGTGCAAACCAAGTAAAAATTAGTTCTTTTGGAGTGCATTAGTTGAATTGAAGGAGAGAAAAGAAAAAAAGCTACCAGTGGTGAAAGCATTGTTGCCAAGAGACTCAGTAGGAAACTTTCTCCAGGTTTTCGAACTAAAAGCTCGGAAAACCTGTTCAGGTAAAGGTAAGTTAAGGGCACTCCCCAGGGAAGGTAATCCGGGACATTCCAATGCTCGGTCCTGTATAAAACTGTACATGGATTTCTCAACCCTGCAACAATCCAATGAAATTGATGTAGATCAATTGTGTAAATTGAAGAAAACAAGCAGATCATTCATGAAAATGTACTACATTACCATTAGCTTCCGAGCACTCCATTGCAATGTCAAGTGCAGATTTCTGGAACCCAACAACAGTAACTTGCTTCCCTTTCACAAAGTTAGCAGCACTTTCGTAATCCATGGCCGCGTAGTCCATTGAGTGTATCACCTTTCCATGAAATGCTTCTGGACCTTTGTTCGGAGGAAATTCTGGTATGTTTGGTACATCACTGAATCGCCCCACGCAGAGAATCACAAAGTCCACTTGGTGAACCTCGGTTGAACTGTTTAATGTGTTGTTCTCTTCAACAACAACCTTCCATTTCCCTTCAAGATCTTTATCAGACAAGCCTTGTTCGTATTCAATACCGACAACCTTGGTGTTGAATCTGATGTGTTTGAGGAGGTCAAAATGTTGTGCATAGGATTGAATATAATCAAAGACTTGATGTTGAGTAGGGAAATCTTCAGTGACTGAAGATGGCCAAGGGAAATCTGAAAACTGATATAATGATCTGGGACTTTGAAGCTTTGTAGTTTCAATAGTTTTGATCCATACTCCTCCAACATCACTTCTAGCTTCGAAAACAATCGGATCGAAACCTTTTGAGAGCATGTATTTGCAGGCAATAAGGCCACTAACACCAGCTCCAATGATGCTTATTTGCTTCTTCTTCTCCATAGCTAACACTGCTATTGTATAATTAGAATATATAAATCATAAACCAAGTTCATCAATTTGCATGCAAATTTCACAGCTTTATGTCATTGCTAGATCTGAAAATTCACTCGGTGAATTCAGTTGAACAGTTGTTTATTTATGTTCTTGCTTGCTACTCTAATTTACTCAGTATAGATTCCTTTTCATTAAAAAAAAAAACTCTTTTCATGTTCATTTTCACATGTCTTGAACACAATCTCCCGTATAACTATATTTTATATGTAACATGATGCACATTGATCAACAACATTAAACAAAAGAAATTAAAAAAAAAAAAAAAAAAAGAAGAAGAGAAAATTAAGAAGATACCTTTTTCACCTTCTTGTAGCAGCTGTCTCTGAAGATTACTAGCAACACCAGAAGTTACAGAAGGAAGTAGTAGTGGTAAACACTGAAGTCTGTGAAGCTCACCGGGATTGGAATATATAAAAAATGACTGTTGAGGGATGTTTTAGTGAAGTCATCAACTTCTTGTATTATTTGAATGAGATTTGAAAAAAAAATCATGATTTTTTTTAGATGGTTACGGGTCAGAGTTGATTTGATTCGTCATGGGTGTGTTGGAATTATGTTATTCATGATCATCATGAATTCTTTGGAACAGATGGTGATAACTCTGGAAAATGCAATGGTGATCTGACATGATATGACACGACACAACACCACGTAACACTACATATATTCATGGATTTTTAGAGAAAAGTGAGGCTATTTTAGAGTTAATTGTACTAAATTATCCTTATTTTATTAAATCTAATAAAATTTCAAAAAAATGCTATAAATTAACACAAACACTCATTGTCATTAAGTCAATACATTAACTTTAATGGTTAATTAACCATGACTAGTGGAAAACTAAATATACCTCAGACATATTATCCCAAACATAAAATATTTTTTAAAATTAAATGTGAAATATCAAATAAAAAAAACAGGGAGAATTGTAAATAATCCCCTGACTTTTGATTAAATGTCAAATCTAACTCTCTGATTTGAACGATCAGTAAAAAAAACCCATACTATTAGTTAATAGCTAGTTGACCGTTAATTGACTTTATATATATCAAATATTACGATTTAAATCTTTTATTATAAACTGAATAAAAAAAAAGGAAAATATAATAAAAATATATACTAATAATAATAAAATCAATTTCACACAAAAATAATGTTTTCTATTTTAAAATAATTTCTTTTGTTTAAATTTTATAATATATTTTTATATATTTAATTTTCATTAAAATAATTTTTTATTTTTTATTTTCTAACATATTTTTAGTATATTTTTTTATTATTTTTTAAAATTCAATTATAGAAAAAACCACTTAAATAATTATATTGCATTAGATTTAATAAAAGTTAACTACGTTCAACTAACCGTCAACTATCGGTAGAGGGTTTGATTGGTCATTGGTGTTTTGGAATTATGTTGTTCATGATCATCATGAATGCTCTGGAACAGATGGTGATAACTCTGGAAAATGCAACGGTGATCTGACATGACATGACACGACACAACACCACGTAACACTACATATATTCATGGATTTCTAAGAGCAACTCCAATGAACACACCATCCCCACCAAACACACCAAAAAAACTCCTCCAACCAATACACCATCCACACCAATTACTATTTGATGGAGGAACAGTGCCCACCAAACCTGGTGCGTACCGTTCCTCCACCAAATTTACTTTTTTTTTTTCTTTTTCTTCTTCTTCTTCTTCTTCTTCTTCTTCTGTTAAGATGTCAAATCAGAATTTACTTTTTACAAAAATTACTAATTTAACCATTTTACACTTAATTATAACAATATATATTCCCAAAAAATATACCGTTGGAAAGATCTCGTTGAGATCTTTAAAATGATACCCATTTTGATATATATATATATATATATTACGTCATTAAAATTATTGAATATTGTATAAATTAACTAATATAAATTAATTGGTATTGTATAAATATTTATTGGGAGAATATTCTTCAAATATGCTCTTTTGGTGTGAAATTTGGTGTAGATACATTGGAGTGAAAAAAAAAATTGGTGTAAACAAAATGCTCTTTTTATGATAAGTTGGTGTAAAATTTGGTGTATTGGGTTGGAGATGCTCTAAGACAAGTGAGGTTATTTTAGGATTAATTGTACTAACTTATCTTTACTTTATTAAATCTAATAAGATTTCAAAAAGATGCTCTAAATTAATACAAACACCCATTGCCATCAAGTCAATACATTAACTTTAACGGTTGATTAACCATGACTAGTGAAAAACCAAATATACCCCTGACACATTATCCCAAACATAAAATATATATTTTTAAATTAAATGTGAAAAATCAAATAAAAAAAAAAAAAACAGGGAGAATTGTAAATAATCCCCTGACTTTTGCTTAAATGTCAAATCAAACTCTCTAGTTTGAACAATCAGTAAAAAAAACCCATACTATTAGTTAACAGCTAGTTGACCGTTAGTTGACTTTATATATATCAAATATTACAATTTAAATCTTTTATTATAACTAGAATAAAAAAAAGGAAAATATAATAAAATTATATACTAATAATAATAAAATCAATTTCACACAAAAATAATGTTTGATATTTTAAAATAATTTTTTTTTGTTTAAATTTTATAATGATTTTATTGTTGTGTTATAATATATTTTTATATATTTAATTTTCATTAAAATAATTTTTTATTTTTTATTTTCTAACATATTTTTAGTATATTATTATTTTTAATTCAATTATAGAAAAACCCACTTAAATAATTATATTTCATTAGATTTAATTAAAGTTAACTACGGTCAACTAACTGTCAACTATTGGTGGAGGGTTTTTTGATGATTGTTAAAATCAGAAGGTTTGATTTGGCATTTGTTCAAAAGTTAGGGGGTTGTTTACAATTCTCTCAAAAAAACAAGATAATTAGTTTGTGGAGACATCTTTAGTTCGCGGAGAAGCCTCCTCTGCTAACTGCAGAAGACTGATCCCCTCTAGTTGGAGGAGATCGGCGATGATCTCTTTCAGTAGGAGGAGATCGTCAAAGATTTCTTGTTTCCTTCGACGGTGGAGATCCATTGTCGGTAGATTATTTTTATTTTTTTAAAATTTTGATTTTTCAATTTTTAATTAAAAAATATTTTATATTTTGGATGATGTGATAAGGGTATATTTGATTTTCTAAGGGTCAAGGTTAGTCAACCGTTAAAGTTAATAGATTTTCTTGATGGAAATGAGTTTTTATGTTAATTTATGATATCTTTTTAAAATCTTACTATATTTAATAAATTAAGGGTAAGTTAGTGCAATTAACCATTTATTTTATAGGATTAGTGTAATAGTGTTGATTAAACAAAGTTTTGAATTTGTAAAAACGTTGTTAAATGCTTTTTATATGCCATTTTTCTTTAATAGGCATATATTAAATGCATATTTATAATCTATAAATATTATAAAGCAAAAACCATGGTGGGAAAGTCCTGCCATGTGTCTCAGTTAGAGACCATCTAAAAGTTGAATTATTTTGACACTTGGCAATACTTTCCTCTTTTAGTAATTTTCCAATTTAAATTGATTTTGACATTTGGCATTTCTTATATGCCACATGTTTTTTTATTAAATTTTAAAAAATAAAAATAAAACAATCGATTAGCATTAATTAAGATCTTCTTTTCCCAAAGCATCAATATTTCCATTTTCTAAATTTCTCTTCAATGTAATGTAATTCTCATTAATTAATTAATATTCTCATTAATTCTCATCAATATTCTCATTAGCATTAATTAAGGAGGTGGCTACTCATTTCCCATTGTAAATTTGTAATCACACATAAACCAAACTACTCATTCTCTCCACTCTTATCCGATATTAACTCTTCTCACATTTAAAACTCATGTGTTTCTTCTTTTCCCAATAATTATTTCCACTTTTAATATCTTCATCTTCTTCTTCCAATATTCCTATTTAGCATATATTGTTGTTAAATCTTGCCATACCCGATGCAAGATCATCTCTTGGGTTTTATTTATGCTTCTCCAAATAGACAACACAATATTCTTCTTCTTCCGGACGTCTTTTCTTGACCAGAGAGAAAGTGGTGTCATTCACTTCGTCAAGTACCGCTTGGCCTCGATAACGATCTCATTTTGGTAACTTTTTCTTTTTGTTTGGTGAAAGGAATGTATATGAATATCTATATACTAAAATTCATTGATATAACTCTTTCAAATAATAATAACTTTTTCTTTTCTTTTTGTTTGGTTAATGTGTTTGGTTTGGTTAAAGGTTCTCAATGGTTCTGCTGTGTTGCTATGCAATTCTAATGTGGTACATTGATGCATATTGATATAAAGTAATATCTTATTTTGAGAGATTTGTATGTTGCAATTAATTTGTCAAATTATAATATTTTTGTCTCCAACATGTATGGCATGCTTTGCCAGATTCATTGCCGAGATTGAAAGGTTACATGGGAGGCAAATGAATTGCTATCAGATGATTTTATATCATAATATCATTACAATAGATGTCTCCCTCACCGGCGAAGCTTCTCGGTTAGTCATCTTTCTTATAGGAGTTCTCTTTTTTTTTTTTGAATTTGTTCTTTTCGAATCTTTGTACATACAAAGAGTAACTTCAACACGTACAAAGAGTAACTTCAACAGGTACTTACCTCTCTATTTTAATTTTGTGTATGTAATTATATATATATATATATATTTTTTTTATTGGTGTAATTATATATTACTTGGGTGATGATAACTACAATAAATATATTAACTAAAAATATCATTCCAATGGTGAAGCCACAACAACAACAGGATTTGGTGGTTAGATTAGTTATCATTGCAGGACGGTCAGTCGGTCACTGCCATTCTTCACATAAAACATGTATGGGTGGTTTTGGCTTCACCTTTGTTTGTGATTTGGTGTTGGTTAGATTAGGTGAATTGGAATTAGGAGGTTTTTTTTTTTTTTTTTTTTTTTTTTGGGAGTTTTACTAAAAAAGAGGTTTTTTTTAATTTTGTAAATGTTACCACCATTTGCAACTGATTCTTTGCCAAAAAAAAGCCTCTTTGTTGCTTGACTTAAATAAATAATAAACTCTTCATTTTTCATTCCATTAATTTTCTTTTGTTTGCCTATAAATTTGTTTTATATCCTCCATATTTTCACAAATCGGTTCATTTGGATATTAGAACGGCCTCAGGTGGGTTCGACAATTGTGTCAAAACGACGTGTTTCCGTGAAACTGATGAATGCGGAGCCAAAGCGAAACTATTCTGTGGTGCTTCTTGCAGCAACTATGGTTGCTCCTGGTAAATTAAGATAAATTGTTTGTATTTCGAAGCCATTTTTGTTATTATTGTTATTTGTCTAAAATGAATCACAATTGAATTTGTTATTAATTTTATTTGTTTTATTGGCGGAAGTGAAGGAGAAAAAATAGAGGTGGAGGACTTTGAGCAGTTGGTGAAGGAGCTTGAACATGCTTTGGCTCTTGAAATCATGGATAAGGCACTTGAAAATTTTGGAAATGACTTTGAGCAGTTGGTGAAAGAGCTTGAACATGGCAACATGCTTTGCTTCTTGAAAGTCCATGGTGGGAAAGTCCTGCCATGTGTCTCATTTAGAGACTATCTAAAATTTGGATTATTTTGACAGTTGACAATACTTTCCTCTTTTAGTAATTTTCCAGCTTAAATTGATTTTGACATTTGGTACCAAACCCGTTTTGAAAAATCACGGGATAGATTATACATGGTCATATCAATAAGCTGCATAATTGATGATTAATTATGTAAATTAAGTGAGTATATTGGATGTAAACAAAAAATAAATTAATTAAAAACGAAATAAACGTATGTATGCTCATGCTATCATTCAACTAGCCATGGGGGTAAAAGATCGGCCATTCTTTCACACTCTTTTTTCACTTTAACTTTATTCACGATAGAGATTCACCTATCTAAATTTTAACATATTTTTTAAAGATTTTTTTAAATGGTACAACCAAAAATCAATTTTAAATATCATAAAACTATTGATATCATCTATTTGTTTGAGGAAATATCTTCGTCCACGTGCAAGGCACGGGTACTGACTAGTATACTTATACATATCACTACACTTTTTCCAAGTGTATTATTATGATTGAAGTTATGTTGCCTACATGGCAAAAGTATGGTAATGTATATCGGTATGCTATAGATATACCAAGTATGAAGAAAAATTGCCTTATATGTCAATAAAGTAATACCAAATTGGTTTGACACTGTTATGTCGGATTACTTGTTTCTTTTGAATTTTGATCAAGTAATCTGCCTAATTTTCCAACAGATTGTCAATGGGCATACGGCATACCGATTACTGGATTGCGGGTACGGGTTTGGTTTACAAAACGAGTTGACCCATTTCACATTTTTTCCTATGCTCTGTCTGTCTGTCACTTTCCCGAGAAAAGAAAATTCTTGAAAAAATCGGTCCATGGCTGGATGATCTGAAACTCCCGAAAAGATCACTTCTTGACACCACCTTCGATCTCATTAGACTGTATGTATATGCTTATTTTACAAGCCTGAGCAAGGTCAAATTTTATGTCTTTAATTCAATGCTTATTGTTTTATATTTATATTTATATTTATATGTTGCTTCTGTAGTTTGTCTTTGATTTTACACAAATCTATCTTCAATTAAATGCAAAAGGGTGCAGTTTCTTTATGTGTTTGGGTAAATTGTGCAATGTTTTTCTATCATTGCTGGAAATGCAGGCAGGCTCAGCTGGACAGAGGCTTCATCTTTGATTCTTTGTAAGTATTGTAGACATATTTGAGTTTTCTGATGATATGTGTCTTGCAAGTGTCTCGTTAGCTGCTCTTTAGTACATTAATATTTTCGTAAATTGGTGTCAACTCCGCTTGTGTGCTGAAAATTATTTAGACAGATAGTGAGTTGGAGACAAGGTGGTGTGGTGGGGAGACATTGTAGAGACAAGATTTGGATCCAAATCAGAATCATGTTACTACTCATCGATGTTTGAATAAGATGAGATTCCTTTTGTCTCCCTCACCCATTGATATATACTGCGCTGAAGGAAGGCAAATTGATAGACTGAATTGAACGTTCAACTCCTAGGCATTCTCTTGTTTCATATAGAAAAAAAATATGGCTTCCTCAGCTTCAACCACTCAAATTTCTTACCACGTTCGCTCAAACAGTTTCCCCTCTAGACCACACCCTCTAACTTCAGAAGTTGATCAGCATTTGAGCAGATTAAGGTCTTCTCAAGCAACTTCTACATCCTCATCATCCTCAATATGCCATGAAATCAATGGCCTTCAAGATTTGTATGGTTGTGTAGATAAGTTTCTCCAGTTGCCTCTTGTTCAACAAGCTCTAGGCCAGGAGCAACAAAAGAAATGGGTTGATGAGCTATTGAATGGATCTCTCAGGATCTTGGATATCTCTAGCATTGTTAAGGATGCCTTGTTGCAAACAAAGGAGTGTGTACAAGAACTTTCATCGGTTTTGCGTAGAAGACGGGGTGATGAAATTTCAAGTGAGGTTAAGAAATACTTGACCTCTAGAAAGGAAGTGAAGAAGACAATCAAGAAGGCCTTGAAAGGCATGGAAAACAAATGCTCCTCTAAGACCAATGAGGAACATGAGACGATCACCATGTTAAGAGAGGTCGAAGCAGCCACTTCCACGGTGTTTGAATCCATGTTATCTCGTATCTCAGGGCTAAGGAGTACTTCATCAAAGCTAAGTGGCTGGTCATTGGTTTCCAAGCTAGTGCAACCGAAAAGAATAACATGTGAAGAATCAGACATGAATGAGTTTGAGAAGGTGGATGCTGCACTAATTGCTCACAAGACAAGTACATCTGATAACATCATTCAAGTGTTTAAAGAATTGGAATCAAACATTCAAGATCTTGAAGAAGGACTTGAGAGCTTGTCTAGGCATTTGATCAAATCTAGAGTCTCTCTTCTCAACATCCTCAACAATTAGATCATCAAAATATTTACAGTGTAGTCATACTTGTACATGAATAGAAATATACTTGTATTATCCTATTGATACAGAAATATACAATGAAAAAAAAAAAAAAAAACATTTCTATCATATTACCATCTTTCCTCTGCCTACATTGCATTTACTTTTACGTCTAAAATGTTTGGTAAATGATACTTGATTTCCAATAACCATATCAGATTACAATTTTTCCATTCAAAAGAAATCAACTATATGGTTATCAAAGTTATCGTCTGGAAATAAATTATACGATATATTGCTCTGTATGAAGATATTTTGTAGATCTTAGAAGTGAAAATTATTTAGATGATGAGTTAAAAATGTTCAAAAGAGGATATGAATCTTTTTGTATTAGACAAACTTGCACGAGCAGTCCCATAGAATAAGTACCATTTATCTGCATTAATCATGCTTAGAAGTTACCGCGTGCATGGCTTAATTATTCTACTGATACACATACTGTTTTAAATTCGTAGAACAAGTGCCTCTACAATATGGTCTCCTATCTACCATAACTGCATTATCTATGCCAGACTAGCAAGCATATAAACTATATGTATTGAATATGAAGTTTGTGTAAGAAGAAGAAGGATTGTTTATTGTGCAAGTGGAGACATTGTTTTAATGTCACTCATGCATCTATTATTATTATTATTTTAATGTCATACTATAATGTGTTCTTCATATTATCTATTTTGTGTGTATGTTTTTTAGAGGCCGGTTGGTATATAGAACTGTTTGTGTGGAGAGATGGGGTGGTGGGAAACATTGAACAAACACCAGTGAAAAAAAAAATGTTGAATATCGAAAGCTTGATTATGTTAGGATGTATTGAGATCAGCAGATAAGATTCCTCATGTCCCCTCCAACAATATATATTGAACAATGTTAATGAAGAGAAAGGCAAATTCATAAACCAAATTGTATACATAAATTGAAGCTTAAGTTAGTGAATTCTAGAAGGCTGATGCTTACTACATTGCACTTTCTCATTGAAAACCAGTCTAGAAAATCAAGTAACATGAATGCTGAGAACTCACAGAGCGCATTCAAGACCTCGAGGAAGGATTCGAATGCCTTCAAAGGTGTTTGAACTAGTTCAGAAGATGATGGTGGTTATGATTTTGTTATACATTCTTGTAAATGATTGAAAAAAAAATATGCATATCAATTGTTGATTATAAATCATTAGCAGAAATTGAGCAAATGAACAAATTTTGATTATCCTTAGGAAGTTTTAACAGATGATCATTAGCAGGATCACATGATGACAACTATTGATTATATATGAGTGCACGAGTGATGCAGTTGTTGTCTTCCTTGGAGGCTACACATGAGAAAACAAGACTGTCAACGGGCAATGCCATTAGTGCGAAAAATAATTTGGTGGTGAGTTGGAGAACATGGTTGATGGGAGACATTAGCTGTATAAAAAAATGGTTGAAAGAAGATATTAATCTCTTATAAAATTTAAAATAGCACGAGTGGTATCGAAATCAACCATAAGAGCATATGATCTCTTCCCTATATGTAGCAACATTTTGGTTTAATTATATCTACAATTGTAATGCCACTCATGCACCAAATAATTTATCTAATGTGATCATAATTGTGTGTTTGTGTGGAGAGTTGAGGTGGTGGGAAACATTGAGCAAACATCGGCACACAAAACGTTATGATCAAAAGGATAGGATCATGTTAGGACTTAATTGAGATCTGTAGATGAGATTCCTCGTGCAATATATATATATATATTTATATAGAATGAGAGTGACAGTCAATAATGTTTCATATAGGAAGGCAAACCAAACTGCAGGATTGGCTTCTCTTGTTTTGTATCACAGAAGAAACAGTCAATGCCACTCATGTGTTGCGTATTTTATGGAGCATTGAGCAGCAACAACTTATGATGTTATATATTTTTAATTTGAGAGAAGATACTAGTTTGATTTTATAGCTTAAAGAAAAAGGTTGATAGAATTGCTGGTGGCAGGAGACATTGAACAAGAATTGCGGATATAATGTTTAGATCCAGATCGAAAACATGTTACTAATCCATATTCGAAAAGAGGAAGAGATTCCTCTTGTCTCCTCCACATCTCTTGATAAATATATATATATATATATATGGAGCATTTGGCAACAAAATGAAAGCAATTTGAATTGAACAATCAACTTTCAAGGCATTTTTCATTTGCAAGAAACAAAAATGGCTTCTTACCACATTCGCTCAAACAGTTTACCCTCTAGACCACACCCGATCACGTCAGAAGTTGATCAGCATTTATGCAGATTAAGGTCTTCTCAAGCAACTTCTACATCATCCTCGATATGCCATGAAATCAATCACCTTCAAGATTTGTATGGTTGTGTAGATAAGTTGCTTCAATTGCCCCTCATTCAACAAGCTTTAGGCCAAGAGCAACAAAATAAATGGATCGATGAGCTGTTGAATGGATCACTCAGGATCTTGGATGTCTCTAGCTTTGCTAAGGATGCCTTGTCTCAAACAAAGGAGTGTGCACAAGGACTTCAATCAGTTTTGCGTAGAAGACGGGGTGATGAAATTTCAAGTGAAGTTAAGAAATACTTGACATCTAGAAAGTCAGTGAAAAAGACAATCAAGAAGGCCTTGAGAGGCATGGAAAACAAATGCTCCTCTAAGACCAACGAGGAACATGAGACGATCACCATGTTGAGGGAGGTCGAAACAGCCACTTTCGCTGTGTTTGAGTCCCTGTTGTCTCTTATCTCAGGGCCAAAGGCTTCATCAAAGAGTGGCTGGTCATTAGTTTCCAAGCTAATTCACTCAAAAAGAATAGCATGTGAGGAAGAGGAGTCAGACATGAATGAGTTTGTGAAGGTAGATGCTCAATTGTCTACCTTGACAAGCAAGTCTGATAACATCATTTGTGTGCAAAACCAACTTAAAGAATTGGAATCAAACATTCAAGATCTTGAAGAAGGAATTGAGTGTTTGTCAAGACATTTGATCAAATCTAGAGTCTCTCTCCTCAACATCCTAAACAATTAGATCATCAAAAAATTTACTTTGTAGTAATACTTGTACAGAAATATTGGAATTATCCTATTGATACAAAAATATACAATGAAAAAAAAAATCATTCCTATCATATTATCATCTCTCTCTTTTACCTATATTGCATTTACTTTTTACACCGTTTGGTATATGATGCTTGATTTCCAATAACCAAATTGATATAACAACAACTTGGATTAATTTGAGTTAGATTATAGACTCAATAATGAGTTTATGACAAATTTTTTATTCAATTAGATAGTTATCAAAGTTGTGAAGATTCTCATTGTCTCTTCTCTTGGTAGATGATTGAAGATGATCAATTCTTGAGATTCATAGTTCACATGCTTCACTATAGCTTAATGCAAAACATGTTGTTTGTCTCTACCATTTGGTGAATTGTGCCACATGTTTGCATATATGTATATACCATAACCAGATAATAAGCTTGAAGAAAGATGCATGTATGTGCCTCCTTAGATGTTAATATATACAACATATTTTACACATCCATGACCAAATTCACAGCCATTGTCTCCAACAGAGAAGCAGATACAGCTGGATATGATGCTTCATATATAGTACCCACTCGTGTGATGCAAATTGTTTAATTTTACCTTAGAGACTCACTGATTAGTTTACATTATGACAAAGTTTTATGCATTTGGTATTTAGATTCCATTTGTCTGTAGATTGAAAATGATCAATTATTGAGATTCACATGGTAGGCTGAAATCTCACATGCTCGTTTCGATCAATGCAAAATGTGTTGCTTGTCTCTGTATTTTGGGGTAAATTGTGCAACATTTTTGCATACTTTAATCTCATATATTGTACGCATAAGTGTCATAGTCATTGTGTTCTGTATAGAAAGGCAAGCCAATCTGTAATCCTCTTGTAGTGTATCGGAAGGGACAGTCAATGCCATTCGTGTATTGCATAGTTTGAAATTATAGCATATTAAAACAGGTTGAGGAGGTGGTGGCAGGAGACAATGCAGAAAATTTGCTGATATTATGTTTAGATCCAGATCAAAAACATGTTACTAATTGATCAATTTGAAGAGAAATACTTGACCTCTAGGAAGGCAGGGAAGAAGACAATCAAGAAAGCCTTGAAAAGCATGGAAATCAAACACTCTTCTAAGACCAGCGAGGAGCATGAGACGATCACCATGTTAAAAGAGGTCGAAGCAGTCACTTTCGCTGTGTTTGAATCCATGTTGTCTCTTATCTCAGGGCCATGGATTACTTCATCAAGCTAAGTGGCTGGTCAGTGGTTTCCAAGCTAGTGCAACCGAAAAGAATAGCATGCGAGGAAGATAAGTCAGACATGAATGAGTTTGAGAAGGTGGATGCTGCACTAATTGCTCACAAGACAAGCACAACTGATAACATCATTCAAGTGCTTAAAGAATTGGAATCAAACATTCAAGATCTTGAAGATGGACTTGAGAGCTTGTCTAGACATTTGGTCAAATATAGAGTCTCCCTCCTCAACATCCTCAACAACTAGATTAACAAAAAAGTTACTGTGTAGTCATACTTTTACAGGAAAGAAATATACTTTGTATAAACTTGCTTCTTTTCTCTCTAGCATTTATTTTACAGCTAAATGTTTGGTAGATCATAGTCAATGAAGGGTTTAAAGATTCTATTTCTTTGTAGGTAGATGCTTCAAAATCATCGATTATTAAGATTTACTTGGTAGATTCAACGCTCTCACACGCTTCATACAACAAAGAACGTGTTATTGTCCGTGTTCAGGTGAATCAAGCAACATATTTGCATATTATAACTTCTTAATAATTTGCTAAGATAGGTCAGAAGATGTTTTAGTTTTCTCCAATGTCTCATGATTATTAATCAAGTTTTGGTCCATTTATTTAATCTTTGGAAATCACAAAGATCAAATTACTTAGAATTTGAAAATATGTGTATTAAACATAAAAGATTATAATTATTCCATGATTTCATGAATTAACAATTTCTTCATGATTATTTGGACATGCATGCATAGAGGAAAGTCATGAAAATATTATTAGTTAGAGATAAAAATTAATAAAGAGATGATTTTTGAGTAGTTAAGTCATGAAAATTGAAATTATAATGTAATAAATTAATAATATCGTGAACCACCCACCAACAAGGTTTCTTTAATGGATTATGAAAATGGGCTGGTTGCTATAAACAATAATGTCAAAATGTTAAAGAGACCCACAATGTTATCCAATTGCACCTTGACCGTATAATGTGTGTGTACTTAGTAAATTAGTTGAATATAAGGCTGGGTTAGCCAATTCGGCCGGTCTATTGATCATCCATTTGGCAAAATCAAAACGAAAGATTCACCGTACATCTTGATAGTCTCACGTGTTTTACTCTCCTCAGGACAACTACTCTCGTCCCACACTTGTAACATTATTTATATTTAACGCAAGCCTCAGCTTCTGTTAATCACCTAATTGATATGTATATTACATCCTTTTAGATCAAACACTAAACACTATAAATTACATTAATAATAGAAAAAAAAAAAAAATCTTAGTAGCCAACACTCTCAATTTAATTTTCATAATGAGCTCTAATAGAAATAATATACCACAATTACTCTAATAATAGAAAAAAAAAATCACAGGGAAAACTTCAATTTTCATCCAAGTGAAAAAATTTCACCTCCGAGAAGGTTTCAACAATTGAAGCTATTGAGTCATCAGTTCATTGCTAAACAAGATAAAAGATATATATGTGGAAGAAATAATCTTTTCTCAAGTGTATATAATTTTGTATTTACTAAAATTATACAAGTATGTATATCTCATTTCTGTACAAGTATATATGATTTTATTCGTAATTTTTCTTTCTTGATCTAGTTGTTGATGATGTTGAGAAGAGAAACTCTATTCTTGATCAAAAGTCTAGACAAGCATTCAAGTCCTTGTTCAAGATCTTGGATGCTGGACTCCAACTCTTTAAGCTGGTTCTGCACATGAATGGTGTTGTTGTCGAATTTGCTAGACAATGCAACATCAACCTTTTCGAAATCGTTAACGTCTGATTCCTCTTCCTGATCATCATCACAAGCTACTCTTTTTGGCTGCACTAGTTTTGAAACTAATGACCAGCCATTCAGCTTTGATTGAGCCTTTGGCCCTGAGATAAGTGACAACAAGGACTCAAACACCGCAAAAGTGAATGCTTCGACCTCTCTTAACATGGCAATCGTCTCGTGTTGTTCCTCATTGATGCAAGGAGAGGAGCAGCCTTTCAAACTCCTCAAGGCCTTCTTGATTGTCTTCTTCACTGCCTTCCTAGAAGTTAAGTATTTCTTAACCTCACTTGAAATTTCGTCCCCTCTTCTTCTGCGCAAAGCCGATAGAAGTCCTTGTACACATTCCTTTGTTTGCAACAAGGCATCCTTAGCAATGCTAGACATATCCAAGAGCCTGAGAGATCCGTTGATCAAAAGCTCATCGACACATTTCTTTTGTTGCTCTTGGCCTAAAGCTTGTTGAGTGAGAGGCAAGCGAAGCACCTTATCGACACAATCATGCAAATCCTGAAGGCCATTTAATTTACAGAATATCGAAGAGGAAGATGACCTTAATTTTCTAAGATGCTCATCAAAATTTGAAGCTACTGGGTGTGATCTAGAAGGAAAACTGTTAGAGCGAGTATGGCAAGCCATTTTCTTTTTATTTTCTAGACTTTTGGGAGAGGATTGAAAGCTAGAAAGTTGAATGCTTATTTTCAATCAGCTTGCATCTGCTCAATATATATATGCACACACATGATGAGATCATGAAGGAGACATAAGGAATCTCATCCACTTCACACATCAATAGCTATGTAGTAACATGATTTTTGATTTGGATCCAACTCTTGTCGCTGCAATGTCTCCCCCCACCATACACATGCATGTCTCCAAACTCATTTTCCAATTATTTGAACTTGTAAATTAACATTATATAGTCTTTCAAATTATATATATTGCTACACACGTACGGACGGTGTTGACAAGAAAATTGAAAATATTCATGCATGAGACACATCTGCCCAATTATTGTAAATTAATTGCTTTGATATCCATGATTAGGATAGTATCCAGCTTGGCCTGCCTCTCCCTTGGAGACATTTGCTATGCATATATTGTAGTGTATGTGTATTGCATATTTTATGGATCATTTGAGCAACAGCTTGTTATATATTTTAAGTTTTAACATATGAGAGATTGAGAGGATACTTTTTTAATATTGTAGGTTGAGGAGTTGGTAGTGGTAGGAGAACATGCACAAAAATTGCTTATCTAATGTTTAGATCCAGATCGAAAACATGCATGTTAATAATCGATAATCGAAGAGGAAGAGATTCCTTCCGTCTCCACACATCTCCTAATGTATATATTATTATATTTATATATATGGAGCATTTGGCAACAAAATGAAAACAATTTGAATTGGACGATCAACTCTCTTGCAAGAAAAATGGTTGTTCTCACCACGTTGGCTCAAACAATTTTCCCTGCATTGCTTTTAAGTTTGTAGACAGCATTGACGAAATAAGGTTGACCCGGTAGTATACAACTCATATATACACTACGAGATTGTGGGTTCGAATCCCCTCCCTCTTAAAAAAAAACCCCAAATTTATGTAATACTTAAAAAAAAAAAAAAAAAAAAAAGTGTGGACAACATTTAAAAGCTTTCAATCAAAATCTAGGAAACTAAAGACAGTTCTGTTTGTGGCTGTAAAACTTTCTTTTTGATTTTGTGGTTCCAGGCTCACTTCCGACACAGTAGGTGAAATGAATAGAAATACTACTGCCTAATCTAATGCATAATAACATCTCCAATGTAAATATGTATTTTAATAAAATTGAGTACCATATAAGATAAATAGATAAAAAGTCAGAAAAAACCTCTCCAATACGATTATCTAAGATGAGGTGACAAACTTTGTTTTTTTAGAGATTTAGAGTTGGTTTCTAACTTTAGAAACTCTTATATAACTCAGAGCATTTCTAACAATTTTCACCAATAACTACGGTCTATTTAATTGTAAAATTAGAGAGGGAGAGAGAGAGTGAGATAAATGTTTCATGGTGATTGGTCATAAAATAAATTCATAATTGAATTTAGATAATTGCATTGGAGATGTGGATATGCATTTATTTATTTATTCATTTTTTGCCAAATTGGATCCCATATTATTCAATAGAAATAATGATGTGTCACAACTTAGAAACTCGAAAAATACATATTAGCATCGGAGATGCTCTAAGTTTGACGTTCCTAATTTGTTATGATCAAGGATGAAAATATCCATGTCGATGGATATTTTTAAAATTTACATCCATGATCAAGGATGAAAATATCCATGATCATGTGTGTGTGTGTGTTTTTGTTTTTGTTGGTATTTTTAAAATTTTTACTTTTCCTTTTTAGTTTACAATTTTATATTAATTTTATTTTGTAAAAAATAATTTATTTTTATTTTATTGACACATGTAATGTTTTTATATTAAAGATAAAAATACCTCTGGTACTGTTAAATTGGAATAACGGTTGATTAACAGAATGATCAATATGATACATTTATGAAAACTGAAATCTAAAAAAAAAAAAAAAAAATTGAAATGATGAAAAAAAATAACAATTTTTTTTTAATCTCCCACCGTCCATCATTGTGATGGACAGTGGGTGATTACTTAACAATATATTTTTTTATTAAAAAAATAGAGAACTGGTCCCTAGATTGGATCTCCACCGTCCATCAATATGATGAACGGTGGAGATCCAATCCAGATCTTCACCAGTTATTTTTATTTAAAAAAATAAAATTTATTAAGTTTTTTTTTTTTTTTTAGTTTTCAATTTATTTTTTATTTTTTAGTTTTTTAGTTTTTTATTTGATCTCCACAATTCACTTTTGAGATGGATGGTGGTGATCCATTTAAAAAAAAAAGATTTTATTTAATTACAAATTAATTGTAACACCCCAAATACGAGATATAACGAATCGGGATATTACATGATTCAGAACTTACATAAACCATAATTCACAAGTATAATCTTTAGTAATATATAATCAAATTACAATACCCAAATCTGATACAATTCATTTCAATTAAATCTCCAAAGTCTATCTTAATTAAAACATTAAATAAATTAACTCAATCCTTACAACATGTACACAAATGACATTAAATCATCCGGCGATACATATCTTCAGTATGCTAATATATACCTCATTTGTTTTATATCTAAGAACTTAATCTGCAAAATGGTGGTGACGAGGGGTAAGCCATCAACTCGCTAAGTAAATAGCACACACAACAAGTGATAAATATGTAACAAGAGTGAGGAAAGATTCTTATCTCGAGCTTAAAACACACGTATGAGTGGAAACATAAGCCTTTATTCATATAACATATAATGATAATAAAAACCTTTCAATAACAATAAGAACAATATGGGATTAGCTCATGTCACATAGTATCACCCGTATTCACGGTGACTCGACCATTAATAACATTTCATTATGACACCTATATTCCCGGTGACCCAACCATTAATAACATTTCGTAACATTTTGTTATGACACTTGTATTCCCAGTGACCCAGCCATTGATAACATTTCGTTATGACACCTATATTCTCAGTGACCCGGCCATTAATATATATCATTAACGTTGCGTAACAATTATTCCAGTTTAGAACAATTCAATAACTACGAACAGAGGAGCCAACATTTCTATCAAAGTGACTAGCAGACCATAGTGCACATGTATGGTTGTATCACTTTTCTGAATTCTAAATTTCTTTATCTCAATCATTTATCTTTATGGTTCTTGTTGTTAAATTTAAACTGTTTTTTTATTTTTATTAATTAAATAGTATATATATATATGTTTATCAGTGAAGAAGCTAAAATAATCATGATATCTTGTTTGAGGAAATAAATTTTTTTAAGTACAAGTAATAATTTAATAAATGCATGTTTTTGTATGTACCTAGTAGTATAAAGACATACATTTTAACTCCATGGGTATTGATGAAGTGTTTCTTATATTTGATCACAACCCTTTGTAGTGAATTGGAAACATCTCTCTCAAAGTATTCATTTTTTTTTTTTCTTTTTCGTATTAGATCAACAAAAGCTACATGTTTATTGAATGTAATCATATTAGTACTTCAAACTTTACTACTAGAAATGACTTGACAACTAGTGTATCTTTAATGTTTGGCAGACGCATATCTACATTTGTGAACTTTTCAGTTAGTTTTTCAATTCTCTTTTCAACTTAAGATTGTGTTGCATTATAATGATACTTTAAGGTAGTATCTTTTTCATTTGATGTTTTAGCATACTTTTCTTTATTATTCATTTATTTTATTGAGATCATGAATATTGAGATTACGACAAACTAGATTTAGAAATCATTCCAAAATATTCCATCATGTCCAAATTAGTTCTCATCGTGTTTAGTTATCTTCATATGCTTTTTAGGATTCTTACTAGCGCAATCTGCCATGAAATTTCTAATGGTTGTCCTTTTACATATCTTTGATAGAGATGATGTCAATAGCATTGTTTTGAAAACTCTTAAGCAAGTACAAAAAGGCTGGGGATCAGACAAGGAAACATATCAAGTTTGTAGTTCCAAAGGTATGACTTCCTTAATTATTGAGAGGGTGGTAATTAAGTTTTTTGGTTTCCTGAGATCAATACTCAAAATTTGTGTTGTGAGGACAAGCTGAAATCCCGTCTCAATGACCATTTGTTGGAGCTTTAGGTATGCTTATAGTATTTTCACAATGAAAACTTTCTTTTTCACAAGATTCCAGCAGATCGTCACAGTGATGCTATTGAAAATACAGCTCCTTGTCAAGCTACATTCAGAAAGAAAGAAACACTAATATTCAAGAAATCACAAAACATATGCACCTCAAGAGACTTATTAAGCTTGCATGATTATTTGCACATCACAATAAAATGAAATCACCTCCTTCATATATGTGATTACACACCTTAGACTCATCAACCGTGATGGGAAGGTATTGCCATGATTGTGCAACATCAATCTCTTCATCAGTTGTTATCTTGAAGTTGTTCTTATCCATCACCTGTATAAAAAATTCCACATATAAAATCAGTATCAGATTCTAACTTTACGAAAATTCCACATATAAAATCAATTCACATTGGTCAATGCTGGTACAAATTTAAAAGTACCAAGTGAATTTAAATAGAATAAAACATAGTCTATATAAACCTGATTTATTTAAAGAATATAGTATATATGAACAGGTATAAAGCAGTTAAACCATGTGTATATGCTTAAAGTTGTACAAATATGTTAATGCTTGTGAGCATTGTGCATCTATATCATAATTGGATACAAACAAGTTGTAATAGAAAGAGTTTCAAAACGGTGTAAAACACCTTGTAAACGACATCGTAGCATTGATGTGCTCATCGTGCTATATTTTATGTCTAGTAATAATAAGTTGCATAATGAAGAAAATTATAAGCCCAATGATGAACATCGTCATCATTGGACTTATAATTTTTTCACAAGATTCCAGTAGATCGTCACAGTGATGCTATTCAAAATACAGCTCCTTGTCAAGCTACATTAAAAAAGAAAGGAACAATAATATTCAAGAAATCACAAAAAATATGCATCTCAAGAGACTTATTAAGCTTGTATGATTATTTGCACATCACAATAAAATGAAATCACAGCCATTTTTAAAATGATTGCATAACAGCCAAACCCTTTATGTATATAATTGACTGGCACACATTCGTGCGTTTCATGATTTGTTTGAACCAATTAACGGATTTTTTGCTCTGAAGTCTGAAGAGTTTATTTGTAAGGTATGTATGTATCTCTCCAAAGTAACTGATATTATTATATGTTTAAATATTTTGTTTGTTAAAAATTTCAACCTGTAAATATATTTTTCTTCTCTTTCACCAAAACATTGAAAATTAGAGTCTCTTACATACTTGCTTTTTTTTTTTTTCCCCTTGATTTCTTGTCAATGAAATATTCATAATTTCATTCATATCGTTTTCCAAAATTTCCATTTTATTTGAATTTTTGTATGTTCATGGATGCTTGTGATGTATATGACAATTTAGTAGAATTTTATTATTTTCTAATATATGTTTGAGATTTGTTTCCTATTTCAATTCAACTGGTTTAGGTTATTTATAATTATCTTATTATTTTAGGAAAGAAAGGATTATTTAGGTTGTTTTTTTTTTTTAAATTTTTATTTATTTATTTAAGAATGTTCTACTTGAGTTAGAATTTGATTAATATTTTATTTTATTGGAAAATCTTTCATGTGGTTAGATCTACACTCCATGCTTTTCATTCTTGTTTTTGATATAACCTAATCTTTTCATTCCTAAAAATATTTTAATAAATCATAGTCGATCATCTAAATTCCAAGAAATCAATTAGTTCCTTTTTTCAAAAAAAAAAAAAAAAAGAACCTTTTGTACTGCCCCGATTATGCAACATCAATCTCTTCATCAGTTGTTATCTTGAAGTTGCTCTTATTCATCACCTGCATAAAAAATTCCACATATAAAATCAGTATCAGATTCTAACTTTACGAAAATTCCACATATAAAATCAATTCACATTGGTCAAGGCTGGTACAAATTTAAAAGCACCAAGTGAATTTAAATAGAATAAAACATAGTCTATATGAACCTGATTTATTTAAAGAATATAGTATATAGGAACAGATACAAAGCAGCTAAACCATGTGTATATGCTTATAGTTTTACAATTATGTTAATGCTTGTGAGCATTATGCATCTACATCATAATTGGACATAGACAAGTTGTAATAGAAAGAGTTTCAAAATGGTGTAAAACACCTTGTAAATGACATCGTAGCATTGATGTGCTCATCGTGCTATATTTTATGTCTAGTAATAATAAATTGCATAATGAAGAAAATTATAAGCCCAATGATGAACATCATCAAGATGCAAACACATCCATCATCATGTATTAACTTATTGCATGTAGAAGCTGTAAATTCAATGAATCAATAAAAACAAAGAGATTTATATAATCAATGTGTTTCATCATCATCCTATTTTTTGGACGTGTTGGAACATCAAATTCCTCACGGTATACATGGTTTGGAGTAATTCTTCTTAAACTGGTAAGGGCATAATAGTCTTTTCATACAGTCAGCGATCAAAGCAAGTCAAGCTAACGAAACCATTAACGACATTAGAATCCAGGGGATGTTGTTGAATAAACACATCTTTCTCTACATATCCAATAATAGCTAAAAGGTCAAGGGAGGGTTTTGATTTTAACCTATTGTAAGATCATTTCTTTAATCTATAGGGCTAATTATATAAATACCCTTAAGGTTTGACAAAATGACATATATATTTATGACAATTTTGGACATATACACACAAACTTCCATTGACGTTTGAAAAATATTGCATAAACATCCCTTGCCGTTAGGTGGGATCCGTTAACTCATTAATAGTCAATGATAAAAAGGTGCAAAAAGTCTAAAATACCCTTATTTTTATTTTATAAAATTAAAAAATATATATATGAAAATATAAGATAAATAAAAAAGAAAGAAAGAAAGAAAAGAGGTGCATGTATTTAGTAGTCTATGATTGAAGTTGGGCTTTTGGAGGCCCAATATATCAACAAGCCCACTCAAGGGTGGATTGCAGGTATGGGTTTCGTTTACAAAACGAGTTGATCCATTTAACAATTTTTCCTGTGCGTTGTCTGAGTCCATAAGCGAGTCAAGAATCACGATCGTTGAGTGACGGGTGGGTTTTGATCCGAGTCAAGGTTGAAGCTTGCCCATTAAGGCTATCTTTGTCATCATCATCTTCAACACACGCCATCACCATATGATATGTGTACGGGCTGTACCTTGCATGTGTCTCGTTAGCTGCAAATTGGTTTCAACTCCACTCGTGTGCTGAAAATTATTATGATGGTACTAAAAAAATTTAGACAGATAGTGAGTTGGAGACGTGGTGGTCTGAAAATTATATTGAGTTTTCTGATGATGTGTCTAGTTTAGCTACTCTAATAGATAAATAAGATTATAGATAAGGGAAAAAAAACGTGAGACTGATGATTCTAACTTTTTAAATTTGTAAAAAATAAAAAAATAAAAAAAATAAAAAAAAATAATTCTTTTTTGTGAATTTTAAATTTTAAAATAACTCACATTCCACTAAAAAAAAAATACTAAAATATAATTCCGCTTTTTAGATTGTTTATTTAATTTTAATTTTTTTTATCTGATTGTTGGATTACTTCAATTTTCAATTGACGAATCAAATTTGTATTTTAAACAATTATTCTTATCAAGGAGAAATTCTTTAAATAACAATTAATTTAAGAAGAGTGTTGTACATTTTAATACCCAAAAGAAAAAATAAAAATATAATTATTTCACTTATTTTATCTTCATAAACAAATGTAAATCAATGTGTGTATATTTAAAATATATATATATATATATAAAATGTGTGTATAGTAATCATTGTGGGTGTATTTAGACTCTCCTAAACAGAAGCCCAAACTAGGCCCATTCACAATAGCCCAAAATGAAAGAATTAGGGTTTTTACAAATTCTCTGTTATATATAAACCAAACCGCTTCTCTGTTATATATATTACTTCAATTTTCAATTGACGAATCAAATTTGTAACTTGTAAGTATCTGGTTCTCTTCGTAATCTTCGTTTATTTTCTCTGTGATTTTGTAGATAAAATTCATGGCCAGTTTTTCAATGCAAAAGTTGGAAACTGCAACTTTGCTTTGATGAGCTGGGTTTCTCTATTTTTGATTTCTATTATTACCTGCATTTGCTAGTGATTAGTTGAAGTAGATACCTGTTTTTTGTAATGATTGGTTGGTTCTTTTTTGTCTTGATATATATATATATATATATATATATATATATATATATATATATATATATATAAACAGACTGATCAATTTGTGATCCATCTTGTCTGATATAGCATTTCCCCTGTTCTCCAAGTATTAGAATTTCAGGAGTCAGCAAAATAAAAATGTGTACTTATTATATGGTGTTAGTGTTAAGGAAAAAAATCATGTGTTTGTCATCTGGGTACAATTATATATCTGTGTTTGCGTGCCCAAATTGAGTTAGAAGACTTGAAAGTTGAAATCTGCTATCCAAGGTTGAAGAAATGACTTTTATAGAGTGACAAATGGCTTTCTGTCTTGTTAATAATGTTAAATTCTTTTTAACATATCACATATTTGTATGGAAAATGATGTTGTTTAATAATTTGATAGAAATTCTATGGTATGTGCATCATGACCAGTACAAATATTTACCAAATAATTTTGTTGCTTCTAATGGGTTTGTGCATGGATTTCATACAGAATATGAATCATTGAAATAATTGAATAGTCATATTCATAAAATAATTTGGTTAAAAATAATTTCTTTAGAGTGCTTGTTTAAAGTAAATACATATGGTGCCTATGAAAAATTATGGTTTTTTATGCACAAGCATTGTTATAGTATTTTTTTGGCTTTTGATTATTCATGTGATAGGAACCATTTTTGTGATATGTGTAGTGCAGGTAAGTGATGAAGCACAACAATGTTATCCCTAATGGGCACTTCAAGAAGCACTGGCAGAACTATGTGAAGACATGGTTCAACCAACCCGCCAGGAAAGAAAGAAGAAGAGTTGGTGGGTAGCTTTTGTTTCTTGCTGTGTATTTTTATTTGGTTTTTTCAAATCTGTTTTCTGCTTTACATGTACAGTCTGTGAATGTTTGTACTTACTAGACTAACTCATAGAAAATCTGTTTTGTTAATCCATTACCAGCTCGTCAGAAGAAAGCTGTGAAGATATTTCCTCGTCCTACAGCCGGGCCTCTTCGCCCCATTGTTCATGGGCAGACTTTGAAATATAATATGAAATTAAGGGCTGGTAAAGGATTTACCCTTGAAGAGCTCAAGGTTGGTTATTGTCGTCTTTATGCCATTCTGCTGTTTTTGTTTTGATCCCTGATGGTGTTGTTGAAATGCTTTCTAGGGTATGAGCTAAGACCATAACATTAAATATGTGTGAGTTGTTTGTGATTCCCATTCCCATTTAAAACAAAATGTCCAAAAGGATTCAACCAGCATATGGTTTTGGATTTTAGCAGATTCTATCAGCAAGTAACCTGAAGTAGTCAGTTTCTGATTTTCTTTGTGTGTTACTTAGGAACAGAATTATGTGTAATTAGAATGAACAGAATTACGTGTAATTAGAATCTGATAGATTGTTGCCATAATGCCATTATAAATTTAATCAAGATAAGTTATCTTTTACACTGTTCATGGTTCAACACTGTTTTATTTACTATTTTGTCACAAATCCTTGCCATTTTACTCTTTCGGCTAAATTTTGCCCTTTTTTAGTCCTCAATATATGTTGGTTTTACAAATTGTGTCTCTACGTAGATGTAACTCTTTTCCCCTTTAATTCAGGCTGCTGGTGTTCCCAAGAAGCTAGCGCCAACTATTGGCATAGCCGTTGATCACCGTCGTAAGAACAAGTCTCTAGAGGGCCTACAAGCCAATGTTCAGAGGCTGAAGACATACAAGGCCAAGCTGGTGGTCTTCCCAAGACGTGCACGCAAATCCAAGGTAACATGAAATGTCCGGTGTATGTTGATTATAGACCATTATTGTTATCCATTTGTGCGGTCAAAACAACTTTGTTATTTTCTGGATGTAGGCTGGTGATTCTGCTCCTGAGGAATTGGCAACAGCAACCCAAGTCCAAGGGCCATACATGCCTATTGCACTTGAGAAGCCTACCGTTGAGCTCGTGAAGGTTACACCAGAGATGAAGTCCTTCAAGGCATATGATAAGCTTCGTGTGGAGCGGACGAATGAGAGACATATAGGTGTGAGGTTGAAGAGAGCTGCAGAGGCTGAGAAGGAAGAGAAGAAGTAACAAGGTCTACTTGTTAGGCATCATCTTGAAAATGTCTTGTGTGGGAGGACTCTGCTTTTTTGCACCTCTAGGAGTTTGTTATATTTTACTTTAAATTGTTAAGACTTTGTCTTTATGAAAGATTATGAGCCTTAATTGGGTATCATTTGCCTGGACTGGGACGAATGATGCGCGTATTATTTTTGAAAGTAACCGTGTTAGCGTTAGAATCCTATATCGTAAACTTACAAAATTTTGTTTCGGTTTCCATAGGATGTGTTGAAATTGTCCTATTCGTATTTGTATCAATTTAGCAACGTGTTTAGTTAATTTTACTAGTTACCTACAGCATTTACCCTTTAAAATTCATCATGTCAAAAATAACAGTTTTCTACATAAAAAGCTCCAGGGTTGCCCAAGTTCCAGTCAATATTGATAGCTATAGCATGAAATTGATTCCCAGTAAAAAGAGAAGGCATTAGTGCTCTCTGAGTTATATAAACTACAGAAAAACACCATCACGGCCAAAAAACCGAAAAGACCCGAATCAAAATACGGTACTTCAATCCACGCATGTCGGATCCTACCCACCTACCCAAGAGCTTGAGGCATCAAAGGGTGACTGCCTTTCATGTCTATGCTGGCCATTGAAAATGTACTAGAAAATCTAGGAACTCAGACTGAAAAATAATCCTGCAAATTAGGTGGGTGCATTTAGCAACACTATACATGAGTATGATTGCTAATTGAGAATGAAAATGAATTAAGTTCAATTGAGAAAATACTCGAATTTGATTGATACGTATGATATATGTATTAATCATAATTTTATGAAGATATTTGTTAATTTTCTAGAATATAGAAACCTACATCTAACTTGTTCTTCCGTTGCCATATCCATCATCACATCCACATCAATGAGATTGTTAGTTCAAAGTTTTCTCTTCATAACTTCTAAATTTATAATAGTTCATACAAAAAATCATTCTTATCGTAAATTTAAAATTTAAAATTACTCACGTATGACTAAATACTAAAATAAAATTCAGCCTTTTAGATTGGTCATTTAGTTTTAATTTTTTTTTTTTATCGGATTGTTAGATCATTTCAATTTTCAATTCATGAATCAAATTTCTATTTAAAACAATTATTCATTTTAAGGCGATTTTTTTTTTTTTTTTTTAAATAACAATCAATTTAATAAGAGTGTTGTACATTTTAATACCAAAAAGAAAAAGAAAAAAATCAATTTTTTTTTCACTTATTTTATCTTCATAAACAAATATAACTTCATATAAATAAATCATTTATTGATAAATTAATGTGTGTATGTATATTAATTATTGTGGGTGTATTTAGATCCTCCCAAGCCCAAGCCCTAACCTAGCCCGAAAAAAAAAAAAAAAAAAAAAAGTAGGATTTTATAACCTCTGTCATTTATAAACCAAACCAAGCGATCGATGGAGAGAATTTAGAGTCCATCTCGTACCGTTCGGCTACGTTGTAACTTGTAACTTTATAAGTATTTGGGTTCTCTTTATAAACCAAACCAAACTATTGTGTGTAGTAGAACACCATGAGCCCTAACTCCAACAATTAAGAAAATCACAAAACATATGCACCTCATTAGACTTATTAAGCTTGTTACATGGGAAATTATTATTTTCCCCCCTAAGGTTTACCATATTAGATAATCTGGTCCATCTAGTTTCAATAATGGCCAGTCAGCCCCATAAAACCCAAAATATTGGTCATTTTCCCCCTTCTGTCAAGTTTTCCATCCAAAATAACGTTGACTTTTAATTGTAAAATTAAAAAACCTCATCAAGGATTGAACCCTCAACCTTGTGATCAAAAGCAACAAGCCCTAACCAGTTGAGATATTCCAACTCATTGTTGTTAGTTTTGTTGATTTAAATGTATATATAGCTATATAGTTATATAATTTGTGTAAAATAATTTAAATCTGTTTATATAATTTAAAATAAACTCATATATGTATAATTTAAATAAAATCATATTTATATGATTTAAATAAAATCATATTTAATAATAATATATAAAAACAGATTTAAATTATTTTACACAAATTATATAACTATATAATTGGGCAGATGTGTCTCATGCATGAATATGTTCAATTTTCATGTCAACACCATCCGTGTGTAGCAATATATATAATTTGAAAGACTATATAATGTTAATTCGTTATGTCTCGGATTTGGGGTGTTTCAATTAATTTGTAATTAAATAAAATCTTTTTTTTTTTTTTTCAATGGTCACCACCATGCATCTCAAAAGTGAATTGTGGAGATCAAATAAAAAAAAAAAAAAATTAAAAACTAAATTGAAAACTAAAAAAAAAAAAAACTTAATAAACTTTATTTTTTAAAATACAAATAACTGGTGAAGATCTGGATTGAATCTCCACCGTTCATCATATTGATGGATGGTGTAGATCCAATATGGGGACCAGTTCTCTATTATTTTTTTTAATAAAAAAATATATTGTTAAGTAATCACCCACTGTCCATCACAATGATGGACGGTGGGAGATAAAAAAAAATTAATTAATTTTTTTTTACCATTTTAATTTTTATTTTAATTTTTATTTTTTAGATTTCAGTTTTTAGGAAAATGTATCATATTGATCATTATGTTAATCAACCGTTATTCCAATTTAACGGTACCTGGGGTATTTTTATCTTTAAACATAAAAATATGAAACCTGTCAATAAAATAAAAATAAATTATTTTTTACAAAATAAAATTAATATAAAATTGTAAATTAAAAAGGAAAAGTAAAAATTTTAAAAATACCAACAAAAACACACATACAGGATCATGGATATTTTCATCCTTGATCATGGATGTAAATTTTAAAAATATCCATCGACATGGATATTTTCATCCTTGATCATAACAAATTAGGAACGTAGCATCTCCGATGTTAATATACATTTTTGAGTTTCTAAGTTGTGACACACTGACATATCATTATTTCT
The DNA here is from genome assembly GCA_008009225.1 of Acer yangbiense. NCBI lineage: Eukaryota > Viridiplantae > Streptophyta > Magnoliopsida > Sapindales > Sapindaceae > Acer > Acer yangbiense. The sequence goes on along the minus strand of CM017764.1, from coordinate 53,883,607 downwards.
ATTGAATATAGGATCCAAATTGGTAAAAAATGAATAAATAAATAAATGCATATCCACATCTCCAATGTAATTATCTAAAATCAAATATAAATTTATTTTATGATTAATCACCATAAAACATTTGTCTCACTCTCTCTCTCCTCTTTAATTTTACAATTAAATGGACCGTAATTATTGGTGAAAATAGTTAGAAATGCTGACCATGAGTTATAAGAATTTCTAAAGTTAGAAACCAACTCTAAATTCTCTAAAAAAAAAGTTTGTCACCTCACCTCCATATTGAAATTAGATAATTATATTGGAGAGGTTTTTTCTGACTTTTTATCTTTTTTTTTTATATGGTACTCAATTTTCTCCAAATACATATTTACATTGGAGATGTTATTATGCATTAGATTAGGCAGTAGTATTTCTATTCATTTCACCTACTGTGTCGGAAGTGAGCCTGGAACCACAAAATCAAGAAGATAGTTTTACAGCCACAAAAAGAATTGTCTCTAGTTTCCTAGATTTTGATTGAAAGCTTTTAAATGCTGTCCACACTTATTTATTTATTTTTTTCCGAAGTATTATATAAATTTGGGTTTTTTTTTTTTTTTTTTGAAAAGGGGGAGGATTCGAACCCACAATCTCGTGTATAATGTGAGTTATATACTACCGGACTAACCTTATCTCGTCAATGTTGTCTACAAACTTAAAAGCAATGCAGGGAAAATTGTTTGAGCCAACGTGGTGAGAACAACCATTTTTCTTGCAAGAGAGTTGATCGTCCAATTCAAATTGTTTTCATTTTGTTGCCAAATGCTCCATATATATAAATATAATAATATATACATTAGGAGATGTGTGGAGACGGGAGGAATCTCTTCCTCTTCGATTATCGATTAGTAACATGCATGTTTTCGATCTGGATCTAAACATTATATAAGCAATTTTTGTGCATGGTCTCCTACCACTACCAACTCCTCAACCTACAATATTAAAAAAGTATCCTCTCAATCTCTCATATGTTAAAACTTAAAATATATAACAAGCTGTTGCTCAAATGATCCATAAAATATGCAATACACATACACTACAATATATGCATAGCAAATGTCTCCAAGGGAGAGGCAGGCCAAGCTGGATACTATCCTAATCATGGATATCAAAGCAATTTAATGTGCCTCATGCATGAATATGTTCAATTTTCATGTCAACACCATCCGTGTGTAGCAATATATATAATTTGAACGACTATATAATGTTAATTTACAAGTTCAAATAATTGGAAAATGAGTTTGGAGACATGCATTTATGGTGGGGGGAGACATTGCAGAGACAAGATTTGGATCCAAATCAAAAATCATGTTACTACATAGCTATTGATTTGTGAAGTGGATGAGATTACTTATGTCTCCTTCATGATCTCATCATGTCTGTGTATATATATATTGAGCAGATGCAAGCTGATCATTGAAAATAAGCATTCAACTTTCTAGCTTTCAATCTTCTCCCAAAAGTCTAGAAAAAAAAAAAAAAATGGCTTGCCATACTCGCTCTAACAGTTTTCCTTCTAGATCACACCCAGTAGCTTCAAATTTTAATGAGCATCTTAGAAAATTAAGGTCATCTTCCTCTTCGATATCCTGTAAATTAAATGGCCTTCAGGATTTGCATGATTGTGTCGATAAGGTGCTTCGCTTGCCTCTCACTCAACAAGCTTTAGGCCAAGAGCAACAGAAGAAATGTGTCGATGAGCTGTTGATCAACGGATCTCTCAGGCTCTTGGATATGTCTAGCATTGCTAAGGATGCCTTGTTGCAAACAAAGGAATGTGTACAAGGACTTCTATCAGCTTTGCGCAGAAGAAGAGGGGATGAAATTTCAAGTGAGGTTAAAAAATACTTAACTTCTAGGAAGGCAGTGAAGAAGACAATCAAGAAGGCCTTGAGGAGTTTCAAAGGCTGCTCCTCTCCTTGCATCAATGAGGAACAACACGAGACGTTTGCCATGTTAAGAGAGGTCGAAGCATTCACTTTCGTGGTGTTTGAGTCCTTGTTGTCACTTATCTCAGGGCCAAAGACTCAATCAAAGCTGAGTGGTTGGCCATTAGTTTCAAAACTAGTGCAGCCAAAAAGAGTAGCTTGTGACGATGATCAGGAAGAGGAATCAGACGTTAACGATTTCGAAAAGGTGGATGTTGCATTATCTAGCAAAATCGACAACAACAACACCATTCATGTGCAGAACCAACTTAAAGAGTTGGAGTCCAGCATCCAAGATGTTGAACAAGGACTTGAATGCTTGTCTAGACTTTTGATCAAGAATAGAGTTTCTCTTCTCAACATCCTCAACCACTAGATCAAGAAAGAAAAATTACGAATACAATCGTATATACTTGTACAGAAATGAGACATACATACTTGTATAATTTTAGTAAAATACAAAATTATATACACTTGAGAAAAGATTATTTCTTCCACATATATCCTCTTTTATTTTGCTTTGTAATGAATTAAGGACTCAATAGCTTCAATTGTTGAAACTTTCTCAGATATTAAATTTTTTTCACTTGTATGAAAATTGAAGTTTTCCATGTGATGGCATGATCAGGATTGACTATATTCAATGGTGTCAAGATTCCAATTGTCTGTAGTTAGATGATTAAAAAATTTATCAATCAATGAAGTTCATATGGTAGACTCAGTTCTTAACATGGTAATCTTAGCTGGTTGAAAAATTAAAAAAAAATTCAATGCAGATGAAGATCTTAGCTGGTAACATACAAGCAGTATTGTTAACATTGATTTTTCTAATATAAATATAGTTAACAGCCAATTACAATCGTGTAAGTTTAATTTAATTGCTTTGTGTTCATAATATTCAACAACATATGGATAGAGCAGGCTTCATTGTAGACACAAAACTGAGTTTTATAAACTGTTCTGTTTCTCTGTTTTATCATCATTTCGTTAGCAATTTTACAGATTGATGTAATAAATTAAGACATACGAAAGACCTTAATCCACTTGCTTGCTAAGGCTGTAACCTGTGTTCCAATTAATTATTTAATCACATAATTCAGGTCTTAATCTTATTGCTGTTCAAGAGGCAGCAAGGTCCATGTGGTTTACCATCCATGTGTTATCAATAATGTAACAAATTATTATGGAGTTATAGTATGCAAACGTGTTGCTCGATTCAACCGAACATAGAGACAATAACACGTTAATTCTTCGTTATATGAAGCGTGTGAGAGCGTTGAATCTGCCATATGAATCTTAATAATTGATGATTTTGAATCATCTGGCTACAGACAAGTAGAGTCTTTACACCCTTCATTGACTATGATCTACAAAACATTTAGTTGTAAAATAAATGCTAGAGAGAAAAGAAGTAAGGTGAAAATATCTTAGAGATCAAATTGTTCCGAGTATATTGTTTTGTATCAGTAAATTTATACAAAGTATATTTCTTTCCTGTACAAGTACGTGTTGGTAATAAAGTGTATTTTTTGAACAAGAACAACAAGAGAAATTCTGAATAACTTGGAGTACGTATCTCCTTTGTTCTATTTTCTTTGTTTATTTCTTGATGAATAACTAGTACATCACCTAGCTATTTATACTAGTTTCAAAGACTATTCTAGAGAGTGCAAATTACTAAGCACTTTCTTGGTACACACACATACATAGCACTCAACCTTTTTGGTACTCTTAATACATGGTTCCTATCCCATACATGAATCTCCCCCTACATAGATTCTAGCAATACATGGAATCGACCCATACATGCATTTAGTAAAACTAGAACACTAAATACTCCTTGGAAAATTCATTAACTTTAATACTCCTCCTTAATGTGTATTCCAGTAACTCCAAATATATCTCCGAGAAATTGAAATTTGTCCCTTGGGAGGGCTTTTGTGAAAATGTCTGCCAACTGTTCTTCTGAGCTGCAAAACTTGAGCTGAATTTCACCACTTGCTTCTACTTCACACAAATAGTGATATTTGATGGCCATGTGCTTAGTTCAACTGTGGTACACTGGATTTTTTGTGATTGCTATAACTGACTTGTTATCACAATATAATTCAACCGAACCTTGCTTCTTTTCTCCCATATTGTCCAAAATTCTCTTCAGCCAAATTGCTTGATTTGCCACCCCTGCTGCTGCCACATACTCAGCTTCTACAGTAGACTGTGCCACACTATTTTGCTTCTTTGAACCCCAAGAAAGTACGCCTGAGCCAAGGCTAAAACAGCAACCTGAGGTGCTCCCCATGTCATCCAAAGACCCTGCAACAATCATTATCAGTATAGCCAACTAACTTTGCATTAGAACAAGTCTTGTACCAAATGCCAAAGTCAGTTGTTCCCTGCAAGCATCTGAGGACTTTCTTTACAGTTCCAAAATGGACTTGACTTGGACTCTGCATAAATCTGGATAGCAAACTTGTGGCAAACATAATGTCAAGTCTAGTGGCAGTTAAGTAGAGCAAACTACCAACTAAACTCCTGTAAATTCCAACATCTGCCTTTTTGACTCCATCTTTCTTCTTCAACTTCTCACTTGGAACCAATGGAGTTGCAACTGTTTTGCATCCAAGCATCTTGAACTTTGACAGCATGTCTTCTATGTACTTCTTCTGTGAAATAAAGATGCCTTCTTTTTCTTGATGAACCTCCATTCCAAGAAAGTAATGCATGAGCCCCAAATCACTCATCCCAAAGGAACTCATCATGTCATTCTTGAATCTTCTGATCATGGCTGGGTTATTTCCTGTAAAAATTAGATCATCCACATATAAGGAAACAATAAGAATGTCAACTTCTCCTTGGGTTTTCGTGTAGAGTGTAGGCTCACTCTTACTTTTGACAAACCCATGCTGTACAAGGTAGCCATCAATTTTCCTATACCAAGCTCTAGGAGCTTGTTTGAGTCCATACAAGGCTTTTTTTTAACCTCAACACCTTTCCTTCTTCCTCCACGAAACCTTTAGGTCGATCAACATAAACCTCCTCTTCAAGTTCTTCATTGAGGAATGCTGACTTGACATCAAGTTAGTAAAATTTTCAACTTTTCTGAGTTGCAAGTGCCACAAGAGTCCGAATGGTGTCTAATCGAGCAACTGGAGCAAAAGTTTCATTGTAGTTCACTCCATATTGCTGAGCATAGTCCTTGGCTACAAGTCTTGCCTTGTGTTTTTGAATGGACTTGTCCGGATTCAGCTTGGTTTTGAAGATCCATTTCACCCCATTTACATCTTTGTCAGTAGGGCGATTCACCAACTCCCAAGTATTATTCTTTTTTATCATCTTCATCTCTTCCCCCATGGCTTTAATCCACACAACCTCCATAGAAGCTTCTGTAAAATTGTTAGGCTCAATAGAAGAGAAATTACAGCTTTCATAAACCTCACTCAGAGGTCTCATCCTCTTAGCTGTTGTTTCTGGTGAGGAAAGCTCTTCTTTTTCAATTACTTGAGGAATTCTTTCTTCTGCAACATTCTGGTTGTCTATAGAATTTTCCTCTAGAATTGTGATGCTTGGTCTTGTAATCTGCTCTCCCTTCCAATTCCAGACGGTATGCTCATGAAAGACAACATCCCTACTTGTAATGAGCTTTTTTGTTTCAAGATTGTAAATTCTGTATCCTTTGGAAAGAGTGCTATAGCCCAGAAAGATTCCCTTCTCTGCTTTCTCCTCCAACTTGGTTCTCTTCTGAGATGGCATATGAATGTAACACACACAACTAAAGACTTTTAGATATCATGCTGAAGGTTGTCTACCACTCCAAGCTTTAATTGGGGTTTGGTTAGGCACAACTTTGGTAGGACACCTATTCAGCAAGTACACTGCAGTGTTAACTGCTTCTGCCCAGAACATTTTTGGCAAGTTCTTCTCATGAAGCATGGATCTTGCCATCTTCATTACAGTTCTGTTCTTCCTCTCAAAAACTCCATTCTGTTGTGGAGTATAAGCCACTATCAGCTGATGTTCTACTCCTTCTTCTTCACAGAATTGATCAAAGTAATAAGAGTTGTACTCAGTCCCTCTATCACTTTGAAGAGTTTTTAGCTTGTGACCACTCTGAGTTTCTACAAACTATTTGAACTTCTTGAAGAAACCAAAAACTTTAGATTTTTCTTTCAAGAAATACACCCATGTCATTCTGGTATAATCATCTATAAACAGCATGAAATACCTATTTCCATTTTGAGAGGGTGTCCTCATAGGACCACACACATCAATATGCACAAGCTCAAGAGGTTTTATGGCTCTTTATGCTACCAAAAGAAAAAGATTGTCTATGTTGTTTGCCCAGCATATGTCTTTCACAAACAACATTCTTAGCTTCTACTAGAGGTAAGTCACTAATCATACCTTTCTGATGAAGAAGCCTTAAGGCATTGTAGTTATAATGCCCAAATCTTTGATGCCAAAGTGTGGAATCATCAATTGTAGCCACCATAACTTTAGGACAATGCCAAAGAATAGGAAAGTTTATGCTTCTTCCCATGTTCACCTCAGCAATCTCCATATCATGTTTCTTATCAAAGATTCTACATAAATTTCCCTTAAAGTGCAAAGAAAACCCATGTTGCATCATCTGACCAACACTTAACAGATTTTGGTCTAAAGAAGGGACTAGAAGAACATCTTTAATGAATCTAGTACCTTTCTTTGTTTGAACATCCACTGTGCCTTTGCCTTTGGACTTCACCAGGTCACCATTCCCCATATTGACCTTAGTCTTGATAGAAAGATCTAAGTCAGTGAAAATGCTCTCCTTAGTTGCCATATGATTGCTACACCCACTATCAATGAACCAAGTATCATTGATTTCTTCCACTGCAGCTTGGCAAGCAAAGAACAAATGCTCTTGATCTTCTTCAGAATATGTTAGGTTTTTGGTTTGTGTTGGCATGTATTCCATATCAAAACGTGTTTCTCTTGTAATGTTTAGTGGTCCTAATGTTAAAGATTCAAGAAGACAAAGAAAGTCTTGGCCACAATTCTTGCAAGATGCCGGCTTCAAATAGATATGTGCTTCATTGATCTACAAAGGTATATATATAAGACCTCATATCTCTTACAAGGCTAGGCACACACACACATGGCATTCTTGTGTGTTCCTTCATGGTTAAACATCATTTATATGTCACTTTTACACACTTGATAATATATGCTCATGCATTCATTCTAACTTGACAATCTTTGCTAGTTGAATGTTCTAGGACTATATCTAGGAAATGGCATATGTGTATGAATTTGTGTTTGAATGTTTCCCTATTTTTGTATTTGGACTTGAATATGCTCTATTATGATTCCTTATTGAGTTCCGGTTGTTTCGGTTACTCATTCACTTAGTTTTGAGTCCAAACGATGTAGCTACACTACTTTTCGTTCTCATTCGTTGAGTTGTATTCGTCGTCGCTTTCCAAGATGAATTCTCAACCTTTTGTCAAAGTTTCATAGTTGTCGTTGTGCGTGAGGGAGTCACGGTTTGTAATCTAAAAACGGATTCGAATTCGAAGTTTGAAGGCTTGAATACGGCCGAAGAACGCGAGAGATGCGCGGGAGAGCAAGCAAGGTCAAGTGGCCAAGCTAGGCCACCCCTTGTGGAGGCCGTGGGGCCCACGGCCAAACCAGCTCTTTGGTCCCGTGTGGCCAACGCGCCCCACAAGGGCCAGGGCTGATGTGGCCCATTTTTCTTGGCCAAAATCTCTTCTTCTCTCTCCTCCATTTAAATACTCATTCTCCCTCCATTTTCATTTCAAGAAGAAAAATTAAAAATCCCATCAGAATTTTTCTCTCCAATTTTCTCACCTTCCAAACACCATAACTTTCTCATATGAAGTTGGAATTGAGTGATTCAAGTTGGAGATTGTTCGTAATTGAGTCCTTTACCTTTTCCAAGTGGTTTGGCAGCTGTTTGATTGATTTTTCTGGTGATTCCACATAGAAAACCGAACCAACTTTTGAATCCAAGGTAGTGTTCATATCTTTGGGATTTCTTCTTTTATAACCTTCAATTTGCTTGGGGTTTCTTCTTCTATATATACTTGTATGTTTGGTGAATGCTATTGAGAAAGATAGCTTCACAATCAATCCTAATCAAAAGTCTATTTAGAGACATATGTGAACTAGTTTCTTTGATTCTAGGTTTTTCATATGATTGTGAGTTGTATTGTGATTAGGTTGATATTTTAGTTTGTTTGTGACTTGATTGAATCAATTTTGTGATAAATAACCTTGAGATGTGTTTTGATCCTTTGATTGATGAAATCTAGGATTATTGTATTTGTATGTGTTTTTAGAGCTATCTAGGATTTAATTGATTTATCTTTTAATCCTTGCTCTAAATCTTTGGCTAGAATATTGATTGATTTGATTTCATGATTCTAGCATTTTATTGTGCATGTTTATAGCATCTTGAACTTGTGCTTCATGGAAATGTATTGTTCAAGTGTTGTATGTGTGAATGAGACTATGAGTTTTATGTGTTAGGTGTTTACACATGCTCTAGGTTTTATTCAAGTTTATGCATCTAGACTTTTATTACTTGTGTTATCACATGTTTAGGTCTAGTTGTACCATGAAATGTATTGATCACATGTTCTATGTTGAATTGGTTGTTTGCATCATTTGCATTCACATGATCATACTAGGAAGTCCTTGTAAAAGGCATGAAGTCTTGGTTAGAGTCGGGATAACTCGGATAGCCAAGCAAGAAGACTTGTCTAGAGTCGGGAGGACTCAGATAGGCAAGCAAGAAGTCATGGCTAGAGTCAGGAGGACTCGGATAGTCATGTATGGGAGACTCCTTAGAGGCATGAGTGCCTTGGATAGGGAGTTGGCTATTATATTGGTAGGCCTAGGTGTATGGTTAGATATAGACTCCAAAAGAGCGGGGTACACGGGAGGTGTATGCACTCTTGAGCAATTTCTAATCTTCCATCGATGTTGGTTTTGTATGTTGTCCAATATATGGTGGTTCTGCATCATTGAGGGATCTCATACTTTCCAATAGGGTTGGGTAGACTTAGACTCCACTAGGTTAGGTGAGCTAAAGATTGGTCACTTTGTGGATTCTCTATTTTTATTATTCAATATATATAGTACCCAATGGTTGTAGTTCAACACGTGGATATTTCCTCCTTGGAGGTTTTACCACGTTAAAAAATCTCTTGTGTTAATTCTTCCTATCTCTGTCTCTCATACTTTATTTGTATATGTTATTATCTTGTTTCATATTATTCGCTTGTGATGTATAGTGAAGCAAGTCTTTGTAAAGTGTGATTTGTGAATTCATTTAATTGATCATTTTTGTATATATGATTCTTTTGTATAATGTAATTTTGTATAGCGATATTTGATCACTCTTGTAACTCATTGAACATCTATTGAAATACGTACAAGTGTTCTTTGTTGTTGAGTTTATTTGTTCTTATACCTCATACAACTAGGTGATATATATAGACTATGTCCACATGATTACATTCACATGTTGTCTATGTATGTTTTTCTTGGTTTATTTGTTGTATGTAAAGCTACCTTGAGGGACAAACGAAAGTTTGTTCAAGGGATTGAAAAAGGCGTAAAAACCTATTCACCCCCCTCCCCTCTAGGTATGCCTTAAACAATTTAACTACGTTTGTATACTTTCAGAATAGTTAGCCTGATGCTTTTTCTCCTTGTATTGGCAATCTTTTTCTCTATGGCCAAACTTCCTGCAGTTTGTACACATGAGCTTCCCTTTGTGAAAGCAATCTTTCTCCAAATGATTGGTCCTTTTGCAAGTACCGCATGGTGGATATTTATTTTGTTTAGTCTCCCCTTTGTCTTTCTTTTGAGAAGTTTCACCCTTGAACTGGCCTTTATTCTTCTTTTTATAGTCACCTGATTTTGAATTCTTCAGGTTGACTTCATATTGGAAGGCATTCTCCAGAGACTCTTCACTCCTTCTGCTCAATCTCTGCTCATGTGCCTGCAAAGATCACATAAGTTCTATAATGGTTAGAGTAGATAAATCCTTGGATTCTTCAATGGTCGCCACCACATGATCATATTTTTTAGTGAGGCTAATCAAGAACTTTTGAACAATCCTTTGTTCAGTAATATCTTCTCCATATGTTCTCATCTGATTCACAAGATCAATCACTCTGGTGCTATACTCCGTAGCATTTTCAAAGTCCTTCATCTTGAGATTCTTCATCTCTCTTCTTAAGCTTTGAAGTTTGATGGTCTTGACCTTTGAATTCCCTTAGAATTCTTGCTGCAAAATCTCACACGCCTGCTTAGAAGATGTGGCTCTCATCAGCCTAGGAAAAATGGCATCACTCACTGCTTGTTGAAGCACAAACAATGCCTTAGCATCCTTTTGTTTCTCATTTTTGACAACAACTGCATCAGAACTTCCTTCTGCAGGTGCTGTCACCCCTCTTTCTACCACATCCTAAAGGTCTTGTTATAGAATAAAGGTATTCATCTTAATACTCCAGTAATCATAGTTCTCACCACCAAAGATGGGAATAGATTGAGAAGCACCAAGACCCACCATATTGATTGTCGCCTACTAACGCTTGAGTGCTAACGCCCTGGTAAGATCAAACTTCCTCTAATACCACTTGTTGGTAATAAAGTGTATATTTTGAATAAGAACAACAAGAGAAATTCTGAATAACTTGGAGTACGTATCTCCTTTGTTCTATTTTCTCTGTTTATTTCTTGATGAATAACTAGTACATCACCTAGCTATTTATACTAGTCTCAAAGACTGTTCTAGAGAGTACAAATTACTAAGCACTTTCTTGGTACACACACATACATAGCACTTAGCCTTTTTGGAACTCTTAATACATGGTTCTTATCCTATACATGAATCTCCCCCTACATAGATTCTAGCAATATATGGAATCAACCCATACATACATTTAGTAAAACTAGAACACTAAATACTCCTTGGAAAATTCATTAACTTTAATAGTATGACTACATAGTAACTTTTTTGTTAATCTAGCCTTGCACAACAAGAAAGCCTTGAAAAGCATGGAAAACAAATGCGCATTTAAGACCAATGAGGAACATGAGATGATCACCATGCTAAGAGAGGTCGAAGCAGCCACTTCCATAGTGTTTGAATCCATGTTGCCTCTTATCTTAGAGCCAAAGAGTACTTCATCAAAGCTAAGTGGTTGGTCATTGGTTTGAAAGCTAGTGCAACCAAAAAGAACAACATGCGAGGAAGAGAAGTCAAGTAGTTTGAGAAAGTGGATGCTGCACTAATTTCTCACAAGACAAGTACATCTGATAACATCATTCAAGTGCTTAAAGAATTGGAATCAAACATTCAAGATCTTGAAGATGGACTTGAGAGTTTGTCTAGACATTTGATCAAATCTAGAGTCTCTCTCCTCAACATCCTCAACAACTAGATTATAAATTTTACAATGTAGTCATACTTATATGGGATTGAAATATACTTTGTATAAATTTACCAACACAAAACAATATACTCAGAACAATTTTATCTCTATGGTATTTGCACCTTACTTCTTTTCTCTCTAGCATTTATTTTACAGCTAAATGTTTTGTAGATCATAGTCAATGAAGGATGTAAAGATTCTCCTTATCTGTAGGAAAAAGATCAGATCAGTAGATGATTTAAATCCTTTTAAAAACACTAAATTTATGAAGACACTTCGATTTATTCCAAAATACTCTTTTTAAATTTTTATACTTCATTCTAAAGACATTTCATTATATCTCATGATAATATAAGTAAATAATTTTTTAATTTTTCCACATTTCTTTTTAAACTCATTACATATTAAGAACATTAAACTCAATTATAATTATTTTTTTCCTTCTGATAAAAAAAGAATTGCAAGTATAAATTTGATTAATAATTTACTTTGTAGTTAACATTTGTTTCTAATTACATAGTAACATTCAAATGAGAGCATCTTCAATGCAAAAGTAATTTGTATACCAAAAATTGTTGATATGATAGACTTGATAGACAATTAACGTAAAATTTGGTCTTCAATGCTTATGTTTAAAACACATTTATTTTTAATGACATGTCCAATTTTTTTTTCTTTTTTCTTTTTTATTTTTTATTTTATTTCTTTACCAAAAATAGATGAGAAATTAATGTCAATTTTAAATACTTGTTGAGTCAATCTAAAAAAATAGCCGTGCAATAGACTATCTGAAAGTAGACGGTCATATTGACAATATCTAATATATTTTTTTTGCCACATGAGCGTGAGGTTGAATATACACAGTTGTATTGGAGATACATATTTTTTAATAGACTGTTTATTTATCATATGTGATATCTATTTGTTTTTCACAAGTCACTCTTGCATTGAAGATGCTCTGATAATAAAGGTCACTCTTACCATTTTACTATAACTTTATATTTGATATGTATTGCATACTATTATATTTTTTATATATTAAAATATTTCCCCTATCTGATAGGAAATTACCATTTTACTACAACTTTATCTTTAAATAGGAAACGTATATTGTATCCTTATTGATTTTTTTTTATTTTTTATAATCAACATTTTACTAAAGTGTTAATAATTTTTATTAATTAATAATTTAAACTTGTTTCAATAAAATTTGTAATTATTTTTTATGATATACAAATAGATATTAAAAAAAATTATTAGAGCTTTTTTTTAATAACAAATCTGATATAGTAGAGACACTAAATATAATTAAAAATAACTTAATGTTCTTGTAATTACTAATAATTTTTCTATATTTTATATTTAGTTAATTTAGTAAGATATACCCTTAAAGTAGACTTTTTATTATTACCATTTTTTTGTCTTTAAAGTCTGGTCCATATTGCCCAATTTTCTTGCAATGATTATCATAAAGTTTATTATTTGAAAATTTTAAAATTAAACCAAAATATTTGGCGAAAATTTTGACAGAGTGATTTCGCTAAAAAATAGTGACAAATAAAAAAATAACACACATACATAATACATTCCATTATAATTTATTAATTAATATAATAATAATAAATTAATTATTTTTTCCATGACAATGCCATAACAAATGATGTAGAAAATAGTAATACATTTTCGACAACATAATAGCCCTTAAAATTAATTCGAATTAAAATTTTAGCATTTCTAACGGCTCAAAAGCTGTTGGAAATGTGGTATTGCTTTTTTCATCATTTAAAATGTGGACTATTTCCGATGGCCATTAGGCCATCGGGAATGTTGTATTACCTTTTTCCCATTTCGACGGCATAAAATTGACGCTTATTCGACTATTTTCGACGATCATTGGGCCGTCGAAAACGTGGTATTATATTTTTACTCATTTTCAACAGTGCTACTATGATTGTCGAAAAATGTACCCTTACTGACAGTAATTAGCGCTGCCGAAAATAGTTCGTCACTGACCACTCCAGGTCAGGACTCGAGAGTGTAGTATAATGTAAATAGGAATTCGTTCCCATAAGGACCAAGTAGTTGATTACTGAAATTGATTAGTCAAGTTACTATTTGAACAACGATTAAAGATGATTTCCAAATTAAACACTAAAATTAATCTAAATTAACTATTAATGCAACTAATGTTAAAAAGTAAAAATCAACCACACACATAATGAGCAAGTGTAATAATATGATGAATGATGCTAAAACTAGAATCCACCTCACTAAATATGACCCCGGTTTGGTTTGGTTCGGTTATGGTTTCCAATTTCGAATCATTAGTTTCGGTTTCAGGGGAACCAGAACTAGAACCAGAATCGGAAAGTTTCGGTTCCGATTCTGATTCCTGTTCGGTTCCGATGGTTCGTTTCCCTATATATATATATTTTTAAATCAACACCATCATCATCTGTCAAAACCCAGTTACCCAAAATCAAAAAATCAAAAAATCAAAAAGAAAGAAAAGATCAGAGATTGGAGAGACCACCTAAAATCAAAAAATCAACAACTCCAAATGCATCCAACAATTTCTATTTGAACTTGCAAACCTTGAAGGGCATTAGAAGGAAGAGATCGAAAGAGAGAGAGAGAGAGAGAGAAAGAAGAGACCAGAGATCGAAGAAAAGATCGGCGACAGGATGAAGAAAAGATCGAAGAGAGAGGTCATATGGAACCGGATTTAAGAAGAAAGAGAGAGAGAGAGAGAGAGAGAGAGAGAGAGAGAGAGGTAGCAGGTAGGTGTGGGTTTAAAAAAAATGTAATGTAAACTATATTGTAGTGGAACTGGCGGTTCCAAAACCGGAACCGAACCGACAGTTTTGATTCAGTTTTGGCAACCAAGGAACTGGCACCTCTCTGGTTTTGATTTTGATTTTGATTTCGATTCTGATTCCGGTCTGATTCGGTTCCATGGTTGGAATCGAACCGTGGTCATGTCTACACCTCACCTTTCTAATTAAGTACTAGACTCCTCTAATCACTCAAGTGCAAGTGTAAATTATAGGCTCGTGTTCTCTTAATTAATCTCTAATCTATCTCGAGCAATATAAATCACACCCATACATACCCACAATATATCTCTCGATGACTATGGATTATATGCATGAATTCATTAAGTGCTTTGGCATACACACATGAGCCATATAAGCTAACCCTACGTATCTTTACCTTACTAGTCATATAATGGACATTTCGTCGAGCACATTGAGTGCGTCGCCTCTCGGTCCATAACACAACAACCAATATTTATTCATAAGGTGATCAATCAAGTGAAAACATTAAGCACTTAAAACATCCAGACAATAATACAAGCACATATAGAGAAACTAGGTGATCTTCATTAATGAATCAAGGGTTTGGTTTCATCATAGTTCTAGCATAAAAAGATTTAGCTTATATTACACTTCAAAACCATACAAGATATAAAATGAATGATAGTTGTAAGAACCTCTATTTTGTGATTGACTTATTTCATGACAAACCACATTGGAGATGATTGTGTAATAGGTATGTTAGCCTCAAGGCTTTAATGCTTGATTTGATGATAACAAACATTGATGAAGTTCTAACAAAGTTTGATTTCAATGTGTTATAGTAAAGTTTCAATCATATTGAAATTAGAGCAAAAGGCACCATGCAAAGTTCTAATACTTCAAAGAATTCATCTACATGCTTTAAGAAGAAAATATCAAGCTTTTGGACATCAAAGGGACAATTTATTGAAGCTTGAAGTAAGCAAGACTAGTTTTAGGCTTTTCATTTTTAATATATTGTAAATTAGTCTTTGATTGCATGTGATGTGAATGGATTGGCTCAAGTGACTTAGTTTGGACCTTATGATCCATTAATTGTGTTTATCTATTAATCTTAAGTGTTTTTAAACCCTATCTAGATTGGTTGAGATTTAGATTGGTCATTTAGACATTAAAAAAACCAACCTAGAATGCATTATAGTCAATCAAGGGTATACCTGCACTATTTTGAAACTTTGGGGCGAAAACTGTCATTCTATAGGGACTTATCTGAATGATTTCAAAACTATTTGGACCTTACTGGAAATTCCATAATATGTGGGACCAAAATGGAATTTTCCACTGCAATGGTCATAATTCTGAAGTTACCGTTGAGTCAGGGGTCGAAATGAAAGTTCCAAAACTTTAGGGACCAAAATGTAATTTTTCGTTAAGAGATATGACAAGGGTCAAAATGAAAGTTCTAAAACCCGAGGGACTAAATTGTAATTGACCATTCTAACGGGCAAAAAACGGCTATTTCGGTTTTGGCTATAAATTAAATCCTTCTACCCCATTTGATCACTTCCAAGAGCCTAACCAACTTCTTTAACATCCAAATGAAGGGTGTAAAGTCTTATTGAGCCAAAAGCTTCAATCCATACACATTAAAGACTAGAATGTGCTAAGATTGTTATGTTTTCTCTTTGAGAGAGTTGTTGTCTTGAGCTTTAATTTCTATTATTTGTATTCGAGAGTGGAATACACTTTGTAAGTGTGAGACTATTTATTTGAGAGTGTGAGAGACTAAGAGAAAAGTGTTCTCTTAGTGAGCTTGGTGTAGAGAGACACCAATTTGTTATAAGTTGTAAAGATTGGGTCTTGAGGACCCTTGATAGTGAATTTTTCCTCTAGAAAGCTTGGATAGCTTGGAGGCGTGGAGTAGGCGAGGCCGAACCACTTAAAAATATTGTGTTTGATTTTCTATCCCTTATCTCTTTAATTTGTGCAATTTAGTTATATTGTTCATATTTGTATTTGTACATTTCATATACATTTTTAGAATTGAATATTGTGGTTAGGAAAGTGCGTAATTGTTTTTAAATTGTTAGAAACCCAATTCACACCCCCCCTCCCCCTCCCCCTCCCCCTCCCCCTCCCCCTCCTTTCTCAGGTTGCCTTTCGGTCCAACAAGGTAGCTTAGGTCTTCTTGATGATTATCAAGGCAAGCTTCTAAGCATCTCCATGACTTCAAGATTAAGAGCTTCAAAAGGTATAACATTTGACTTTGATTATTGAAGAGTTTAGGTGCACACACACACACACACTTCATGCTTGCTTTGTTCATCTTGCATTTGTGTTCTAATTGTTTATATGTGTGCATCCTTTACACCCATCACACTTGCACATCATTCTTAGACTTAAGTGTGGTTTTATATGATGTAATTCGTTTCCCGATGATTGATCGGAAACGTCAGTGCATGCACGATGGTGTGCTTGTTTTAGCACGATGAGTGACCATTTGAGAAGGTCTATTCTTCTCTTGGATTGGTCCTTAGTCATGGCCTTAAGGGTCAATGAGCTGGTCACTTTACCCATGTAGCACCAACGTTGTGCGCTGGTAGTGCGCTACTCGACCGGCGCACCACCAGCGCACTGGACGGGTTTTTCTGGGCACTTTTCCAAAACGATGTGGTTCTGTCTTGCCCTTCTATATATGTTTCCTCTTCTTCCTTTGGCGGACTTAGAACTCCAAAATTCATATTTTAGAGAGAGAGAAAGAGTTCCCTTAGAGAGAGAAGCTCTAAGAGTTGTTCTTTAACTCTCCAAACCCAAAACCCATGTGCATCTAACATCTTTCATGCATCAATCTTCATGGGTTTTCTTGGTTTCATGACTAGGTAAGTTACAACTACATTAAATCTCATTTATTATTTTTCTTACTCTAGATTAGGTATTTATTGCTTAATTAAATACCTAGAAATTAAATACCTAGACTCATTTATTGCATATATTAATGAGTCTTGATAACATGATTGAGTTTGTTTATGATAGCTTAATTCATTAGGTTGTTTTTGCCAAAATAGCTAATCCATAAATGTTCTTTTATGTTAATTGATGATTAGGTTGGCCTTGTGCATCTAGTCAAGTTTATGAATATTTATGTGAATGTAATTGATAATTAGGTTACTAGAATTTCTTTTCATCTAATTGAGTCCTCATGTATGAGCATGTAGGCATTGTTGAGACTAGAGTGTTGAATTGCATTATAACATCTAGTTAGGCATTTTGTGTGTGGTCTTACACATTGTTGCACTTAGAATATTCATATTCACTTAGACCTTTAATTCTCTTCAATGAGTCAAAGTCTTATAGCTTCTAGGTGAAGTTACATAAGCAAGTGAAGTCTTACGACCAAGGGTTGGTTGACAAGCATTGCCAAGTACCGCTATAAAAGGCATGTGGGTAGATTAGGGGGTGCTCATGCCAAGAGTAATGGATCGAGGGGTATCACTAGGATTGAACCAAGAGTGGCGAGTGGTAGTGTCCATAGCCTGAGGTTATCGTGAGTGAGAGTCCGTGTATCACTTGAGGGTGTAACTGTCTTTTCATATAGTGGATTGTTATGGCTTAAGTGGTTAGCGTGGCTAGTCCCGTGGTTTTTCCTTGTTGAAGGTTTACACGTAAAAATCAAGTGTTCTTTATATTTCCGCACTTTACTTGAATTTTATTGTTTGTTGATTTGAGTTTTTATATGCTAATATTGACTAATCGAAAAAGTTGGTAATAATCGATTAACAACTCATTCACCCCCTATCTAGGTTGTATTAGACACACGCGTATATATTTTCAATAGTCATAAAAAAAATACAATAACCAAAAGGTAAAGATGGAAGAAATAAACTAGTGTGTAGATCCTTCTCTTCTTACTAGTGCTTGGCTTCGATGACTTCTTCTCTCCAAAACTCATTGCTGCTCCAAAGTGAAAGATGATGATGGGTAAAGGGTGGAAAGGTTAGGTATGTGTTTGGAAAGGATAGATTTGTGTTGTGAGAGGGGGTTGATGGTTAGGTTTGGTGAGATTTGTGAAGGTTTTGTGTAAAAGATGGTTTCTTGGGTGTTTTAGAGGTGAAGGGTCGTGCATGGGGTGAGGAGCACAAGAGGAGAAAAAGTTTATATATGTAGGAAAAATTAGGGCACATAACCAAAATTTGCTAAGCTTGAGGGCTTTTTTGGCCGGAGGATTTCGCAGGATAAGTAGACGAAAGATGTCCCGTGAAATTCTCTAGAATGGTCTTCTCTTTTTCGCTGGAGATCTTTCGCGGGACAACTAGACGAAGTTTGTCCCGTGAAAATCTTTGGAAATTGCTTCTTTTTTTTTTTTTTTTTTGCGTGACAATTTTCGTGGGACAACTAGACAAAGGTTGTCCCGTGATTTCCTTTGGAAAGCACATTGTTTTTCCTTTTCGCGGGATGACCAAACAAACTTGCCTGCCCCATTTCTCCTAATTGTTTGAATTTACACTTTTGCCCCTAAATTTTTTTATTTTCTACACTAAAGCCCTTTTAAGTGTGAAAAACCTAAAAACACTTATTTCAAAGGTTAAAAACACGATTGTACACGAGATTAGAGCATAAAATATAGGAATGTGAAGACTACATTACGTGTATAGATGTGACTACAGTCACTAATAGGCATTTTTTACTGTATATATTGGACATGCATGCATAGAGGAAAGTCTATATATGAAAATGTTATTAGTTAGAGATACAAATAAAAGAGATGATCTTTTGAGTAGTTAAGTCATGAAAATTGAAATTACAGTAATAATATTGTTATTTGTGAGCCACCCACCAACCAGCTTTCCTGAATTATTAATTGAACCAAAAATGTGAGATCTCATATGTTTTAAAGGATGATGAAAATGGACTAAGTTGCTACAAATAATCATGTCAAAATTTAAATGCAATATTGTCCAATACTCCAATTGCACCTTGTTGGTATAATATCAATTGCACCTTGTTGGTATAATATGTGTGTACTTTGTAAATAGTTGAATATAAGGCCAGGCCAACCAATTCAACGTATATTTTAATACACTCATGTAGTCACGTTATTACAATCACTAAACCAATGGATATACATTTGATTCTTTTTATATATATAAAAAAAGAAATATTACAATAATTCAAGGTTATTGGGGAAGGGGAAGAGTCTTGAACCCACAACCTTATATAATATCAATTGCACCTTGTTGGTATAATATGTGTGTACTTTGTAAATAGTTGAATATAAGGCCAGGCCAACCAATTCAACGTATATTTTAATACACTCGTGTAGTCACGTTATTACAATCACTAAACCAATGGATATACATTTGATTCTTTTTATATATATAAAAAAAGAAATATTACAATAATTCGAGATTATTGGGAAAGGGGAAGAGTCTTGAACCCACAACCTTATAGTATAGGTGTAGGGGTTATACCACCGAACTAACCTTATCTCATATATATATATATATATATATATATATATATATATATTTTGAAGTATTAGTGTATTACACAACCAACCTCATCATATTCATGAATTTACATTTGTTATTTGTTTATTACAAACAAAACAATTAATTGTAGAGAAGACAAGACATACCCCCTTTAATATTTTCTATCAAGCCATCAAGGATAAGATTTAAAATCAAAATCAAAATTTGGTGTACCTTAAACAAACTAAAAATATATCACACTACCTACAAGAGAAATTAAGGATATGATGGTGAGTTTTGAACCATTGGATTGTACACGTGTAAGACATCCAAGGCAGATGTGTAGACCAAATAACATTGGTACTCTTGATCAATAATTTTCAACTTTATTACTTTCCTAGCACGTAAAATATGGACCAGAAGCTGATATTTTCTCTGATCTAAAGCATTTGAGAATAATATTCTATATTTAAAATTAATGAAAGTGAAATAAATTACAACCATTAATTACACATATCATCTGATATATATAGTTCAGGACAGAGAGATTGGCTCAGCAGGGGATCTAAATTTAATTGCACACCTAAGAAGGACCATGATTTGATTGCTTTTAACTTATTATTCCATTGGATATTCTTCAAGCATATCCTACTTTTGATGATCAACATATGATATCTTTCTTTAATTTACTACAAAAGTTAGTTTTTGAAGTAATGAAATCAATAATTTTTTTGATAGTGGTTTATTAAGAATATGTATAGACTTTATTCCACATTCTTCCTCTTACTATCTTCTACCTAATCTGTTTTTGATATAGTCAATTAAGATGATGCGATGCATGATGTAGTATTTATAAATTAACTGCTAAATATTTAAGATCAAATTGTTTAAATTTATGTATGGATGTTTTATATTACTTTTTATTTTTATTTTTTATATTGTAACAAATGACTGTTATTTAATTAATTAATATATATAGAATGCATGATTAGTACACAATTAAATGTTAATCATAGTAGACAAATTCAAATGAACTAACTACTAACTACAAAGAATTTTATTTATTCAGTCATTTGAATTTGTCTACTATATATGATTAACATTTAATTGTGTACTAAGGGTTAAAAAATTAAATAGCACTATTTGAGGCTCTTTTTTGGGAACAGGCACCAACTTACTAACTTAAGTTTAAAATGCACCATTTATGGTGAACGGACAAAATTGCCCCCCACAGTAGCCTTCTTCACCAAAAGGCTCAAAAAAGGTTCGAAAAAAGTTCGGAAAAGGCTCGAAATGATTTCGTGCCTTTTTACACTGTCATCGTGCCTTTTGAAGTTGTTATCGAGCCTTTTGGAAAAGTTATCGAGCCTTTTAGAAAGGTTATCGAGCCTTTTTGGAAAAGTCTCGATAACTTTTCCAAAAGGCTCGATAACCTTTCTAAAAGGCTCGATAACTTTTCCAAAAGGCTCGATAACAACTTCAAAAGGCACGATGACAGTGCAAAAAGACACGAAAATATTTCAAAAAGGCACGAAATCATTTTGAGCCTTTCTAAAAAGTTATCGAGCCTTTTGGAAAAGTTATCGAGCCTTTTAGAAAGGTTATCGAGCCTTTTTGGAAAAGGCTCAATAACCTTTCTAAAAGGCTCGATAACTTTTCCAAAAGGCTCGATAACCTTTTAGAAAAGGCTCGATAACTTTTCCAAAAGGCTCGATAACCTTTCTAAAAGGCTCGATAACTTTTCCAAAAGGCTCGATAACTTTTCCAAAAGGCTCGATTAAAAAATTAAAAAATTAAAAAATTAAAAAATATTTCGAGCCTTTTTGAACAAAGTTTACAGCCTTTTTGTACAGTAATCGTGCCTTTTTGTACATGAAAAGGCACGATTGGTGTATGAAAATGCACGATTGTACAGTAATCGTGCATTTTCATTAAGTGTTCGATTTTCATGAAATCGTGCATTTTCATTTGTACATGAAAAGGCACGATTGGTGTATGAAAAGGCACGATTGTACAGTAATCGTGCATTTTCATTAAGTGTTCTAGGCTTTTCATACACTAATGAAAAGGCACGATTGGTGTATGAAAAGGCTCGAACACTTCATTTCGAGCCTTTTCAATGGAAGATTCAAAACCAAAAAAAATCTCTGCCCCCACACCCCCACGAGCTGACCGGGCAGCTCGACCACCGCGAGCTCAGCGGGAAGCTCGACCCCCGAATGCGTTTGCGTAGAACCACAAAACTAATTATCCATTGGAGGTCTGTTTTAAATCTCAGAAAACTTCAAAGTAAGAAAAGAATGTGTAAAGTAAAGGTATTTTTGTCCGTTCACCATAATAGGTGCATTTTTAACTTAACTTATTAAAGCAGTGACATTGTCACCAAATCAGTTTAAAAAGGTGACATTTCTCACCAATTCCACTGTGTACTAATCATGCATTTTACATATATTAATTAATTAAATAACAGTCATTTAAGGTGATCTATACCAAGTTGTTACAATATAAAAAATAAAAAATAAAATGTAATATAAAACATCCTTTTTTCTAAAGGGCCAAATTTTATTGGTATATAAGATAATCCTAAAATCTTTATATAAGTAGCATTTAATCTCAAATATCTAGAGAGATCTCACCATTAGATTAATTTTTAAAGGGCAATTACCAATTAGGTCATGGATTTTTTTTTAAATTCCCAGTTGTTTGCGACTTTTACAAAAATGATTAAATTGGTCCTCATATTTTTCCCAAGTGCCAAATTAGTCCCTCTCTTTTTAGAAGTGACCAAATTGATCCTTCTAACGGTTTAACGGTGTTAAATATAATAATAGACTTTAATAATTTTGGTTAAAGTACGTAAATACCCTTTATTTGTCATATTAGAGCAAAGTTGTTTTGTTTTTTATGTATTAAATTCACCATTATAATTACAAAAAAAAAAAAAAAAATCCAAAAAAATTATTAATGAAACTCCATTTGTATCCTTTTTAATTAAAATTTTCTAAAAAAAATCTAAAAATATTTTAATAAGACAATGTCAATTATATTCTTATTTTATAAACAAAGTTATCATTCATTCCCAATTTAGTCTCTTACCACTTTTATAATTTTGTTTTTTTTGGTTAATATTATATAAGCACCGTTGTCAAGTTTATTAAAAAATCAAAACCCACAAATAAAATAAACTAAAATATACTTGTGTTAAAAAAAACTATGCATGTGTCATTATTATATTATTTAGGAGTAAAGTATACTTTTACCCCTACACAGTTAAAGTTGACCGATGGAACTTAGTTAAAGGGACTAATTTGGCACTTGGGAAAAATGTAAGAACCAAATTGGTCACTTTTGTAAAAATCGCAAACAACTTGGAATTTAAAAAAAAAGTCCAGGACCTAACTGGTAATTGCCCTTTTTTAAAATAAAAACTTTAGAAGTCGTTTGTTTTTTCCATTTAAAACGTAATGGGTCTAAATTGAATTATTAAGTTGTTTTGTTTTTTTAAGTGGTCAAACAACTTAAAAATATTAAAAAAATAACTTAAAATAAAAAGTAATAAATAATGACTTTTATCTTAATTTCAAATCACTGAGATTACATTTAATATATTTTCTTTCAAGATTATCCTTCTAAAGATAATATATTTTCAATTTTATCATAATTTTATATTATACAAATTTATTTCTTTTAGCATATTACTTATGATAAGCAAGAAAAAAAAAAAAAACCCTATTAATTAATCACATTGTCATTTTCAACACCATTGTTGAATCTCCATTTTTTTTTATGGTAAAATCCAAACCATTTCTAAATCATTATTTATCATATTAAAAAAAATAAATTATTTATCATATCTTAATCATGAATAATATCCTATCATAATTAAATAAAATTGTTTTAGGATTTGTTAAATTATTTTTTTAGTTGTTTGTATCATATAAAATGAAATTAAAATACACAACAATTAATTGTAACGAAAGTATAAATGTCAAATTACTTATTTTAAAACTATTTTATCTTTAAAAAACAAACAAATTGACACTATATTTAGATGTAATAAAAATAAAAAAAAACAAACATCTCATACAGTTTCAAAAAAAACAAATGACCCATAATACTGAAAATATTCATTAATAATTATAACAAAATAATAAAATGAATAACAATAAAAGGAATATTTTTTTACTGGGTTTGGTTGGTCAATGAGCAACCCTTTATTTTTTTAAGGGTGCCAATATTGACACCCATAAATATGATAAGCATACCCATATTTTAATAAAAAAATTTAATTATTAAAATATCTCAATAGAAATTTACCAATATGGGTAAATTAGTTTAATTAAAAATAAACCAAATACTATGTACATCCATTAATTACAACATATCTTAAACTATATCTTTTTATTGAAAAAAAAAAAAAAAAACTTATGATAAACCCTAATTTAGAAATAATTAGCACTAGGTCATATCCTAAACTTTTTGATTTTATATATTTTGATTCATGTATAAAATATATTGATATGAATATCCTTAATTATAAAACACATAATTAAGGATATTCATAAAAGTGTTTACCTGGTTAAAACTTGTGAAAATCCGATGAAGAATACCCTTTGTTGAGCATTAAAACCATAAAGTTTTGGTTGTCCTATAATTGTTTTGTTTTATTGGAGCCGTATTCAAAATAGTATTAAAAAAATGAAGAAGAAAAATGAAGTAAACTTACTATTCAAATTATGACGTATACCAATTGAATTCATATGAAGTTGTGATATGAATAGAGATAAATTTCTCATGGCCACATCAATGAAGTAATTCATATGAAGTATGAAGTTGACTATAACATAGAATCATGGATAAAGTATAAAATCGAAGCAAACCAAACAAGCAAACAAACAAGCAAACAAGTCAATTTAGTACTCATTTTCCTATAAATAGAAGGCCACCTTGATCACTTTTTCTCACACAATTAAGAAACAACTTTCACTTGTGCCTTTGAAAAAAAAAAATGAGTTTGTGGGTCCTCTCAGTTGTCTGTTTAGTCCTCTCTTATCAACTAACAGGCTCACCAGCTGAGCAATGTGGTGATCTTGGTGATCTTGGCAGTATCATTCCAAGATCACAGTATGATCAGATGTTTAAGCACAGAAATGACTGCACCTCCAAGGGCTTCTACAGTTATGATGCTTTCATATCAGCAGCCAAGTCATATCCTGCATTTGCTACCACTGGTGACACCGCCACTCGCAAAAGAGAAGTTGCTGCTTTCTTGGCCCAAACCTCCCATGAAACTACAGGTTTTTTTTTCCTACTTTTACACCAAGTTCTTCTTCATGATTTAGTTTACTTACTGGTAAAGTAATATTACCAAGACAGTTGGTAGTCATTAGATTGCATTTAACCAATCGAGTACGTCTGTCTGTATTTGAACCAAACCTGAAGAGAGACCCTGTGAAATTTACGTTTTCGTTAATTTGACTGTTGTTTTGGTGATAAAAAATTTACAGGAGGATGGCCTACTGCACCAGATGGACCATATGCTTGGGGGTATTGTTTTCTCAAAGAACAAAACCCTCAATCATCTTATTGTGCTTCAGGCTATCCATGTCCCAAGCAATACTATGGCAGAGGCCCCATCCAACTCTCTTGGTAATTATCCGCCTCAACCTGTATTGAATTCATCGACTATCAGATGCGATAAAATATGATCCTGCAGGAAAAAAAATATATAGGATCCTGCATCTGAAGTGTCGTGGTGTTTTTATTATATTTTTATTATATGTTTGATAATTCAGGAACTACAACTATCAGAAGTGTGGACGAGCCATAGGAGCAGACTTAATAAACAATCCAGACCTTCTCACAACCAATGCAGTGATTTCCTTCAAGTCAGCATTCTGGTTCTGGATGACCCCGCAATCCCCGAAGCCATCGTGCCATGATGTCATCACCGGGAGATGGCAGCCGTCTGCTGCTGACCGGTCAGCAGGGCGGGTTCCAGGATACGGCGTGATCACAAACATAATCAACGGCAAGCTTGAATGCGGCCATGGAAAGGATTCCAGGGTAGACGACCGCATCGGGTACTATAAGAGATACTGTAACACACTTGGAGTTGGATATGGTAACAACCTTGACTGCTATGGCCAGAAGTCTTTTGGCAATGGACTGTTGTCGGATCTATGTGAAATCTGAGTTAAAAATTTAAAACGTATCTAATAATAAAAGGATCAAAATTTTCTTGAAGGTCATTGATGTCATGGCATATCAAGTATGATAATGATGATGTAGAAGTTGCTTGAGAAGACCTTAACCTGCTCAAATGCTGATCAACTTCAGAAGTGATCGGGTGTGGTCTAGAGGGTAAACTGTTTGAGCGAACGTGGTAATAAGCCATTTTTTTTTCTTGCAAATGAAAAAGGCCTAGAAAGTTGATTGTTCAATTCAAGATTGCTTCCATTTTGTTGCCAAATGCTCCACATATATATATTAGATGTGGGGAGACGAGGAATCTCTTCCTCTTCATCAAATTGATCATTGTCAGCAATTGATCATTGTCATTGTCATCTAAACATTATATCAGCAATTTTTGTGCATTGTCTCCCGCCACTATCTCCTCAACCTATTTTAATATCAAACTAATATCTTCTCATAAAATAGAATACATAACTAGCTGTTGCTCAAATGGTCCATAAAATATGCAATACACGAATGGCATTGACTGTCCCTTCGGATACACTACAAGAGGATGCAATCCAGTTTGGCTTGCCTTCCTATACAAAACACAATGAGATTAAAGCAGAGACAAGCAAAAATGCTGCACAATTTACTCCAAAACAGAGACAAGCAACACGTTTTGCATTGATTGAGACGTGAGTGAAGTTTGAGCGTCTACCATGTGAATTTCAATAATTGATCATATTCAATCTACCAGCAAATGGAATCTAAATACCAAATGCATACAAAGTTTCCATAAAATAAACTAATCACTGAGTCTCTTAGGTAAAATTAACTAATCGATCCACACACTAGCATAAATTACATACCTCTCCAGCTGTACCTTCTGCTTCTCTGGTGGAGACAATGGCTGTGCATTTGATAATGAATGAGTAATAAATATATATATATATATATATATATATATATATATATATATATATATATATATATATATGTTGTATTATCATCTAAGGAGGCATATACATGCATCTTTCTTTATAGAAACATGTGGTACAATTCACCAAAAGGTTTGCATTAAGTGAAGCATGTGAACTATGAATCTCAATAATTGATAATCTTCAATCATCTACCAAGAAAAGAGACATTGAGAATCTTCACAACTTTGTTAACTATCTAATTGAATAAAAAATTTGTCATAAACTCATTATTGAGTCTATAATCTAGCTCAAATTAATCCAAGTTGTTGTTTTTACACCTCCGAATTGAAGTGGTTATATCAATTTGGTTATTGGAAATCAAGCATCATATACCAAATGGTGTAAAAAGTAAATGCAATATAGGTAAAGGAGAGAGATGATAATATGATAGAAATGATTTTTTTTTTTCATTGTATATTTTTGTATCAATAGGATTATAGGAGTATATTTCTGTACAAGTATGACTGCAATGTAAATTTTTTTGATGATCTAGTTGTTGAGGATGTTGAGAAGAGAGACTCTAGATTTGATCAAATGCCTTGACAAACACTCAATTCCTTCTTCAAGATCTTGAATGCTTGATTCCAATTCTTTAAGTTGGTTTTGCACACAAATGATGTTATCAGACTTGCTTGTCAAGGTAGATAACGCAGCATCCACCTTCACAAACTCATTCATGTCTGACTCCTCTTCCTCACATGCTATTCTTTTTGAGTGAATTAGCTTGGAAACTAATGACCAGCCACTCTTTGATGAAGCCTTTGGTCCTGAGATAAGAGACAACAGGGACTCAAACACTGCGAAAGTGACTGTTTCAACCTCCCTTAACTTGGTGATCGTCTTATGTTCCTCGCTGGTCTTAGAGGAGCATTTGCTTTCCAAGCCTTTCAAGGCCTTCTTGATTGTCTTTTTCAGTGACTTTCTAGATGTCAAGTATTTCTTAACTTCACTTGAAATTTCATCACCCCGTCTTCTACGCAAAACCGATGAAAGTCCTTGTGCACACTCCTTTGTTTGCGACAAGGCATCCTTAGCAATGCTAGAGACATCCAAGATCCTAAGTGATCCATTCAACAGCTCATCGATCCATTTCTTTTGTTGCTCTTGGCCTAAAGCTTGTTGAATGAGAGGCAATTGAAGAAACTTATCGACACAACCATGTAAATCCTGAAGGCCATTGATGTCATGGCATATGAAGTATGATGATGATGATATAGAAGTTGCTTGAGAAGACCTTAATCTGCTCAAATGCTGATCAAGTTCTGAAGTGATCGGGTGTGGTCTAGAGGGGAAACTGTTTGAGCGAACATGGTAAGAAATTTGAGTGTTTGAAGCCATTTTTTCTATATGAAACAAGAGAAGGTCTGGGAGTTGAATGTTCAATTCAGTCTATCAATTTGCTCTTATCTCCTCAATATATATCAATGGGCGCGGGAGACAAAAGGAATCTCAACTTGTTGAAACATCAATGACTAGTAACATGATTCTGGATTTGGATCCAAATCTTGTCTCTACAATGTCTCCACACAAGACCACCATGTCTACAACTCACTATCTTCTGTCTAAATTATTTTATCTAGTGAAACTTTGTTGTATTGCAGCACCATCATAATAATTTTGAGCACACGAGTGGAGGCGTTGAAACCCATTTGTGAAAATATTAATCTGCTAGAGTAGCTAACCATGTCTCCAACTCACTATCTGTCTAAATTATTTTAGCACCATCATAATAATTTTCAGTGCACGGGTGGAGTTGACACCAATTTGCTCAATTATTCAGAAAAAAAATTAATGTACTAGAGAGCAGCTAACCAGACACACATGTCTACAATACTTATAAAGATGCAACCTCTATCCAGCTAAACAGAGAACAATGGCAGTTCACTTGAAGATAGAAAAACAATGCACAATTAATCGAAGCGTGTGAATATTTGTGTAAATCAAAGACAAACTACTGAAACAATTAATTGCTTGTAATGACTGACCTGCAAATACAACTCAGAGAATCAATTCAGCATTAGGGATGAAGAAACATCGCATCATAATCATAATCATAATCATACGGTGATGGTGGGTGTTGAAGATGATGATGAAGAAGAAAGCTTTAATGGGAAAGATTCAACCTTAGTTAGATTCCCAGACCCACTTCGAAGAAATTGACTTGTTTCGGTAGTGAATCGCTCATCGACTCAAAAAAAAAATAAATAATTAAAAAACCAACCGGACGCTGACGTGTATGCGCACGTCAATGGATTTGGCTGACGTGGAAATTACCTGCCTAGACACGTCAGTAGGTGGGTGCTGACGTAGTCGACCACATCAGTAGGACTAAATCTTTTGTGCAACGGGATGCACCATGCATCCCCTACCCAGATGTTGCCATGTCAGTAAAATCCTTTGATTTTGCTGCCGTGGCAACATCAGAATGGGAGATGCATGGTGCATCGGATGCACCCAAGTTCTTCTCCATCAGTAGATGGGCATTACGTGTCTCGACACATCAATGGTTGGCGATTGCAACACATATCCGTTGGCATTACTTGACACTTCATCCCTTGGATGGTGTCATTTCCAGACAAATCACCACACCTGTGATGACATGTGCTGACGTATCCAGGAAATTTAGCACCCGCACGTGGACGTGCCCACAATACAAAAATAGTGAAATGCATCAACTCGCTTTGTAAACGAAACCCGGATTTCTTTAGGAATTTATTTTCTCGGGAAAGTGACGGAAAAAGTACAGTAAAAATTGAGAAATGGGTCAACTTGTTTTGTAAACAAAACCCGTATCCGCAATCCACCCTTGAGTCGGCCTGTAAGTATTATGGGCCTCAAGAGGCCCAAATTCAGTCCTAGACTACTACTAAATACAGTTTTCAACATATGAGGGGAATTTAACAAGAATTTTTTTTTTTCAAAAAATAAAAAACAAGATTCTTTTTAAAAAAAAATTTATATAATCATTTTTTTAATCTATGTAAAATTCTGCAGGTGGGTATTGAATTAATTATTTAAATTACTTTGATTTAGTTAGTCAACTATTCAAAATAGTAAAATAGTTATGAAAATTATTATTTATTTTAATAAAAAATGTTAATAATTTAATTTAAGGGTAAATTGAGATTTTTAAATTTTATATTTAACGTTATTTAGAATATACATATAGTTTTAGAGAGATGTAAATATCGTCACTCTTACTCTTTTAATACACCCACGTTATTTATATATTGGGAAATTATCATTCTCCGCCCCGTAGTTTACCGTATTCTCCAGTCTCCCCCATCTAGTTTTAAAATTCTCCAATTTCCCCCCTCTCATACCTATTTTTATATGATGAGATTGGTTGTATTTGTGCATGAGAGGGGGAAAATTGGAGAATTTTGAAACTAGATGAGGGAGACTGGAGAATACGGCAAACTACAGGGAAAAGAATAATAATTTCCCTATATTTAACGTAATCCGAATTGCAACTTTATATAAATATATAGAAAAAAGCTAACTTTTTTTTTTTTTTAAGGAGTAAAACCCCTCATCAGAAATACGTAACAGGAGATACGTAATCACTAATGACTAAACAAATAGATATACATTTGTTATTTGTTTATTAGAAACAAAACAAATAATTGTAAAGAAGACAAGGCCGGACAACATACCCCTTTAATATTTTCTATCAAGGATAAGATTTAAAATAAAAGTCAAAATTTGAGAAAGGCCATGATGGTGAGTTTTGAACCATTGGATTATACACGTGTAAGAAATCCAAGGCGTAGACCATATAACATTAGTACTCTTGAGTCTTGATCAACATTTTCAACTTTATTACAAGCTGCCTGCTTTTATTCTCCTAGCACTAAACTATTTGCTTGATTGATATACAAGTTGGATTGATCTGGATCAAGCACCAAGCCGCCTGCTTCTTTTTTTTTTTAGATGGAACCTAAAATATATATTAAAAAAAAAAAAAAAAAGTAAAAGCAAAACGACGCACAGGCCCTAAAACAATAATCTAAAAAGGTATGCAGACCTCAACAGAAGGTAAGGAAATATAAACTAAAAAGACATAAATTAATCATTCCCTTCTGTCTCAAACGGTGCGGCCCAATCAAAAATAGTAACATGATGTACAAATATATGCTTGCACTAAAATCAGCCGCCTGCTTTTATTTTCCTAGCACTAAAATATATGCTTGATTGATATAGAAATTGGATTTATCTAGATCAAGAACTATAAATTAGTCTGAATAAATACCAGGGTATGATTCGAACTCACAACCTCTTTTAGTTGTAAAGGGAAAATTATGACTCGAACTCACTGCCTAGCTTTTAGATATAAATGTGAGACGATGAATCAATACCATCCTATCAATTGATTTACATCAAGACAACTAATTAATTAAAGATGTCTTCATCATCTTATTAATTGCACACCTAAGAATTGGACAATGATTTGACTTTTAACTTATTATTCCATTGGATATTCTTCAAGCATATCTTTTTTTTTTCTTTTTTTTCTTTTTTGATAATACATATGATATCTTTCTTTTACTACAAATGTTAGCCCCCGTCCTGCAGGCTGTTTTCAGCTGTTTTTGTTTTTGTTTTACAAAAATGATTTCGAATTCGTGTCCTGTAAACCGTTTTTCATTTTATTTTCAGAAATCAAAAACAAAAACAAAAACAAAACCAAGTGTTATAAGTGGAAATTTTGAAAAACAAAAAAAAGTTGTTTTTGTTTTTGTTTTTGTTTTTGATTTTGATTTCCAAATGTAGTGGGTCCCATATCATTAATATATATTTTATTTTAATATTTTTTTTTCAGACTTCTTCCTTCCCAGTCGTGCTCCACTGTCCTTCTTCTTCTTCCTCCTCCGATCGCCTCCGATCGCCGCCGCTCACCGCTCTTCTTCTTCTTCCCGCCGACCTCTTCTTCTTCTTCTTCCTGCCGATCTCCTCTTCTTTCTCCGCGTCCCTCTTCTTTTTCCCGCTGATCTCCTCTTCTTCCCGCCGATCTCCTCCTCTTCTTCTTCTTCTTCTTCTTCTTCTTCTTCCCGCTGATCTCCTCTTCTTCCCGCCGATCTCTTCCTCTTCTTCCCGCCGATCTCCTCCTCTTCCTTCTTCTTCTTCCCGCCGATCTCTTCTTCTTCTTCCCGCCGATCTCCTCCTCTTCTTCCTCCGCGTCCTTCTTCTTCCCGCCGATCTCCTCTTCTTCCTCCGCGTCTCGCTGCCGTTCTCCTCTGCGTCTCTTATCGCCGCCGTTCTCCTCTCCGATCTCCGATCGCCATTCTCCTCTTCTTCTTCCTCTTCCTGTTCCTCTTCATCTTCAACTGTTAACCTAACTTAAATTACAATTTTTTTTTTTTTGTTAATTATTTAATCATTTATCTATAATTATTATAATATTAAACAAAATTTAAAATTGATATTTCAATTTTCGAAAGTTTTCGGTTATCCTACCGGACACGTTTTTTCCGTTTTTATTTTTAAAATACGGATTCCAGTAAATGCTACCAGACGCGTATTCGGAATCCAAAAATAAAACAAAAAACACTGTTTTCATTTTCATTTTTCTTTTCGAAAAACAAAAACAAAAAACAGCTTGCAGGACGGGCCCTTAGTTTTTGAAGTAATGAAATAAATAATCTTTTGATAGTAATCTATTAAGAATGAGTAATGCTAGACGTCCCAATTTTTTTTCCCAAATAATGTGGTACGTGAGGTGTCAGTATCTTATAAATCATGAAATTATATGGTAACTGATGTAATGTTGACACCTCATATGCCACATCATTTGGGACAGAATTTTAGAAAAAAAATTAAGACGTCTAACATTACTCATTAAGAATATGTATGGAATTTCTTCCCCTTTCTTCCCCTTTCTATCTTCTACTCAATCTGTTTTTGACATAGTCAATTAAGATGATGTGATGCATGATGTAGTATTTATAAATTAACTACTAAATATTTAAGATCTAATTGTTATACCATTAAATCAAGTTGGACTCTTGTGAATTACGTTTTGTCTTTCTCCCTCATTAATGGCACAATTTTTTTTTAAATTTCTGATATAAATAATTAAATATAGAGTTGAGTCATCATACATGTGACAGCATTCATGTATGAGGCAGCTAAAAATAGCTTTAATTGTGGTCCACGATTCGAGAAAAATTTACATGCGACGGATTCATTATCATATGGTGAGACTGTCCAATAAAAATATATCATTTATATTAGAAATATAAAAATATTTTTTTAATGTTTCACACAACACATTTTTATTGGACGGTTTCATTGACGACCGTCCCATACTCCCATATAAGTTTTTCTCTCACACTCCACATGCACTTCTTTTTCCAATTTTAATACGACAAGATAGCAAGCTTCAGCCACCGCTACTGAACACGTCAACAACAATATTATAAACATTATTTAATTGTACATACGATTCCAAACTTGCATTTCCAAGATTAAGAAAAATAAATATAAATATAAATATAAATATTACAATTGTACATTCTGATTTATTTTTCTAAGTTATTTTTCTGATTTTTCAATTCAATGCAAGTGAGATATCAAGAAGAGATCGATCAAGTGAAAAGTTCCACACACCCACGTCAATAAAGTAATTTATGCGACACATCAATTCATATGAAATTGAAGATGCAAATAATGATAAGTGACCCACGTCAGTTAAATACCAATTGAATTTATATGAAATTAAGATACGAATAGTGATAAGTTCCTCATGCCAACATCAATAAAGTAATTCATATGAAGTTGAGGTATAAATTAATATGTAAACACGGATAAAGTATAAAATCGAAGCAGATTAAACAAACAAACAAACAAACAAAAACAGTCAATTTAGTACTCATTTTCCTATATATGGAAGGCCACTCTTCATCACTTTTTCTCACACAAAGAAACAACTCACACTTGTGCCTTTGAAGAAAAAAAATGAGTTTGTGGGTCTTCTCACTTGTCTGTTTAGTCCTCTCTTATCAACTAACAGGCTCATCAGCTGAGCAATGTGGCAGGCAAGCTGGTGGTGCACAGTGTCCAGGACGCCTATGTTGCAGCCAATTTGGTTGGTGTGGCAACACCCCTGAATACTGTGGCGCCGGCTGCCAAAGCCAGTGTAGCGGTGGTGGTGGCGGAGGTGGCGGTGGTGATCTTGGCAGTATCATTCCAAGATCACAGTATGATGAGATGTTTAAGCACAGAAATGACTGCACCTCCAAGGGCTTCTACAGTTATGATGCTTTCATATCAGCAGCCAATTCATATCCTGCCTTTGCTACCACTGGCGACACCGCCACTCGCAAAAGAGAAGTTGCTACTTTCTTGGCCCAAACTTCCCATGAAACTACAGGTTTTTTTTTTTTTTTTTTCAAACTTTTACACCAAGTTCTTCTTCATGATTTAGCTAACTTACCGGTAAAGTAATATTATCAGGATAGTTGGTAGTCATCAGATTGCATTAAACCAATCGAGTTTGTATGTATTAATTTACGTTTTTGTGAATTTGACTGTTGTTCGGTGATAAAAAAATTACAGGAGGATGGGCAACTGCGCCAGATGGACCATATGCTTGGGGGTATTGCTTTCTCCAAGAACAAAACCCTCAATCATCTTATTGTGCTTCAGGCTATCCATGTCCCAAGCAATACTATGGCAGAGGCCCCATCCAACTCTCTTGGTAATTAACCGCCTCAACCTGTATTGAATTCACTGATTATCAGATACGATAAACTATGATCCTATTGGAAAAAAACGTACAGAATCCTACATCTGAAGTGTCCTTGTGTTTTTATTATATGTTTGTTCTAATGTTTTTGACATTTAACTTTTTGGGGTCCAACTTTGATAATTCAGGAACTACAACTATCAGAAATGTGGACAAGCCATAGGAGCAGACTTGATAAACAATCCAGACCTTCTCACAACCAATGCAGTGATTTCCTTCAAGTCAGCATTCTGGTTTTGGATGACCCCGCAATCCCCGAAGCCATCATGCCATGATGTCATCACCGGGATATGGCAGCCATCTGCTGCTGATCAGTCAGCAGGGCGGGTTCCAGGATATGGTGTGATCACAAACATAATCAACGGAGGGCTTGAATGCGGCCATGGACAAGATTCCAGGGTAGACGACCGCATCGGGTACTATAAGAGATACTGTGACATACTTGGAGTTGGATATGGCAACAACCTTGACTGCTATGGCCAGAGGCCTTTTGGCAATGGACTGTTGCTGGAATCAATGTAAAATCTGAGTTAAAAAGTTGAAATGTTCAGATTTTAATAATAAAAGGATCAATATTTTCCAGGAAAGAAAAATCAAATAGTGTGCAAAAAATCCTCTGTTTCTTTTGGTGTTCTGTTTCATGTTATCAATTTTTTTATATTGCACCTATGCATGAGTTGGTGATAATTTCTGAGAATCTAATCGCTGCTAGTCGAGGAATTCGGTGATGAATGATAGCCCTGATCATGGCATAGAATTTTTAAGCATTTTTAGAGCAATTA
Source organism: Acer yangbiense (assembly GCA_008009225.1). NCBI lineage: Eukaryota > Viridiplantae > Streptophyta > Magnoliopsida > Sapindales > Sapindaceae > Acer > Acer yangbiense. The sequence continues at coordinate 53,848,242 of CM017764.1, read as the reverse complement.
TTCCAATATATTGGTATTTGGTTGCTTAAGAATCCTCAATTTACATATTGTAATGAAAGATCGAAAAACCGATTTATGCAGTTCCATTAGGCCATAGAAATGGCCAAAGCCTGGTTTCGGATGTTCGTGTTGGCAACTGCAATGCCGAAACTCGGTTTTGGCGATTCCTATTGTCACCCAAAATCGTCGAAACCCGATTTTGGCTGACAACCTAAAAGACCGAAACCCGGTTTTGGCGATTCCGGTTAGCAACTGGAATGACTGAAACTGTTTCGGCTGGCAACCAAAATGACCAAAACCAGGTTTCGGCGGTTCTGGTTGGCAACCAAAATGGCTGAAACTATTTCGGTTGGCAACTGGAATGACCAAAACCCGGTTTCGGTGAATGATCGAAACCCGGTTTTGGTTGTGGATGGAATATGCATTATATTATAGAAAGAGTGCTAATTGGGCCAAAACAGAAGTTAAATGGGTTTAAAAAGCAACATAAAAAGATTAAATAAGCAATTGCAAATAAATTACTCTACGATATGAATTAAAGTGAAGTAATTGAAGATGATCTAACCTGCTAGTGAGACCGAAAGCAGACACCAAAGGACTCTCTTTGTCTCGTCGAAAATTAGAAAAAGAAGAAGAGAGGGAGTTGACAAACCTTGTACGAACAGATCGGATGTTGACTGTTGAGGAACTGAGTTGAAGAACAGAGGAAGAGATGAGAGAAGAGAAGTCGGCTGTGGCTGTCAAAGAATGAGAGAATTATGTTAGGGTTTTTTTTTTTTTTTTTTTTTTTTTTCTTTTATATGCGGTTTAATTGGTTTAAACCGGTTTTGGAAAACCAAAACCGGTTTGAACCGAAAACATTTCGGTTTTCAGCTTTTTGAACCGGTTTAAACCGAATTCAATCTACGAACCGAACTGAACCGCCTTTTTTTGGTTTGGTTCGGTTTGGTTCGATTCGGTTCGGTTCCGAACTTAGTGCCTACGCCTAAAAATAGTTATAAAAATTATTATTTATTTTAATAAAAAAAAATTAATAATTTAATTTAAGAGTAATATTGAGATTTTAAAATTTTATATTTAACGTTATTTGGAATGTACATACGGTTTTAGAGGGATACAAATATCGTCACTCTTACTCTTTTAATACACTCACGTTATTTATATTTATCGTAATCCGAATTGCAACTCTATATAAATATAGAAAAAGCTTACTTTTTTTTTAATGAGTAAAACCCCTTATCAGAAATACATAACAGGAGATTCGTAATCACTAATGACTAAGCAAATGGATAAAACAAATGGATATACATTTGTTACTTGTTTATTAGAAACAAAACAAATAATTGTAAAGAAGACAAGGCCAGACAACATACCCCTTTAATATTTTCTATCAAGGATAAGATTTAAAATAAAAGTCAAAATTTGGTGTACCTTAAATTAACCAAACTAAAATTTGAGAAAGGCCATGATGGTGAGTTTTGAACCATTGGATTATACACGTGTAAGACATCCAAGGCAGATGCGTAGACCATATAACATTAGTACTCTTGAGTCTTGATCAACATTTTCAACTTTATTACAAGCTGCCTGCTTTTATTCTCCTAGCACTAAACTATATGCCTGATTGATATACAAGTTGGATTTATCTAGATCAAGCACCAAGCCGCCTGCTTTTTTTTTTATTTTTTAGATGGAACCTAAAATATATATTAAAAAATTAATAAATAAATAAATCCAAAAGTAGAGTGGCAGCACAGGCCCTAAAACAATAATCTAAAAAGGTATGCAGACCTCAACAGAAGGTAAGGAAACATGAACTAAAAAGGCATAAATTAACCATCCTATCAATTAATTTACGTCAAGACAATTAATTAACCAAAGATGTCTTCATCATCTTTTTAATTACACACCTAAGAACTGGACCATGATTTGATTGCTTTTAACTTATTATTCCATTGGATATTCTTCAAGCATATCTTTTTTTTATTATTTTATTTTGATGATACATATGATATCTTTCTTTTACTACAAATGTTATTTTTTGAAGTAATGAAATCAATAATCTTTTGATAGTAATCTATTAAGAATATGTATGGAATTTTTTCCACATTCTTCCCCTTTCTATCTTCTACCTAATCTGTTTTTGATATAGTCAATTAAGATGATGTGATGCATGATGTAATAATTGCTTTTGATAATCAAGCTTCATATACCATTAAATCAAGTTGGACTCTTGTGAATTACGTTTTATCTTTCTCCCTCATTAATGGCACACATTTTTTTAAATTTCTTATATAAATATAGAGGTGAGTCATGATACATGTGACAACTGACAGCACTCATGTAGAGGCAGCTAAAAATAGCTTTAATGGTGGTCCACGCTTCAAGAAATATTTTAACATGTGACGAACTCATTGTCACATGATGCGACCGTCCAATAAAAATGTATCATTTATATTAGAAGTATAAAAATATATTTTAAAAGTTTCACACGACACATTTTTATTGGACAGTCTCATTGTCGACCATCCCATATAAGTTTTTCTCTCACACTCCACATGCACCACCTTTTTCAACTTTATTACCACAAGATAGCAAGCTCGAACAAGTCAACAACAATATTATAAACACATTATTAAATTTGATTATTTAGTTGTACATATGATTCCAAACTTGCATTTAAATAAGAAAAATAAATATTAAGTATAAAATCGAAGCAGATTAAACAAACAAACAAAAACAGTCAATTTAGTACTCATTTTCCTATAAATAGAAGGCCACTCTTGATCACTTTTTCTCACACAAAGAAATTTGAAGAAAGAAAAAAAATGAGTTTGTGGGTCTTCTCAGTTGTCTGTTTAGTCCTCTCTTATCAACTAACAGGCTCATCAGCTCAGCAATGTGGCACGGAAGCTAGTGGTGCACTGTGTGCAGGAGGCCTATGTTGCAGCCAATTTGGTTTTTGTGGCAGCACCGATGCCTACTGTGGCGCCGGCTGCCAAAGCCAATGCAGCGGCGGAGGCGGCGGTGGTGATCTTGGCAGTATCATTCCAAGATCACAGTATGATGAGATGTTTAAGCACAGAAATGACTGCACCTCCCAGGGCTTCTACAGTTATGATGCTTTCATATCAGCAGCTGATTCATATCCTACCTTTGCTACCACTGGCGACACCGACACTCGCAAAAGAGAAGTTGCTGCTTTCTTGGCCCAAACTTCCCATGAAACTACAGGTTTTTTTTTTCCCTACTTTTACACCAAGTTCTTCTTCATGATTTAGCTAACTTACCAGTAAAGTAATATTACCAGGACAATTGGTAGTCATCAGATTGCATTAAACCAATCGAGTTTGTCTATATTAATTTACGTTTTTGTGAATTTGACTATTGTTTGGTGATAAAAAATTTACAGGAGGATGGCCAACTGCGCCAGATGGACCATATGCTTGGGGGTATTGCTTTCTCCAAGAACAAAACCCCCAATCATCTTATTGTGATCCAAACTATCCATGTCCCCAGCAATACTATGGCAGAGGCCCCATCCAACTCTCTTGGTAATTATCCGTCTCAACCTGTATTGAATTCACTGATTATCAAATGTGATAAACTATGATCCTGCAGGAAAAAAAAACGTACAAGATCCTATATCTGAAGTGTCCTGGTGTTTTTATTATATGTTTGTTCTAATGTTTTTGACATTAACTTTTTGGGGTCCAACTTTGATAATTCAGGAACTACAACTATCAGAAATGTGGACAAGCCATAGGATCAGACTTGATAAACAATCCAGACCTTCTCACAACTGATGCAGTGATTTCCTTCAAGTCAGCATTCTGGTTCTGGATGACCCCGCAATCCCCGAAGCCATCGTGCCACGATGTCATCACCGGGATATGGCAGCCGTCTGCTGCTGATCAGTCAGCAGGGCGGGTTCCAGGATATGGTGTGATCACAAACATAATCAACGGCGGCCTTGAATGCGGCCATGGACAGGATCCCAGGGTAGACGACCGCATCGGGTACTATAAGAGATACTGTGACATACTTGGAGTTGGATACGGCAACAACCTTGACTGCTATGGCCAGACGCCTTTTGGCAATGGACTGTTGCTGGAATCAATGTAAAATCTGAGTTAAAAAGATGAAATGTATTAGATTTTAATAATAAAAGGATCAATATTTTCCAGGAAAGAAAAAATCAAAGAGTGTGCAAAAAATCCTCTGTTTCTTTTGGTATTCTGTTTCATGTTATCAAATTTTTTATATTGTACCAAATATGAAGGGCACCTATGCATGAGTTTGTGATAATTTCTGAGAATCTAATCGCTGCTAGTTGAGGAATTCGGTGATGAATGATAGCCCTGATCAATGATCATGACATAGAATTTTTATGCATTTTTAGAGCAATTATTCCAATATATTGGTATTTTGTTGCATAAGAATTCTCAATTTACATATTGTAATGAAAGATCGAAAAACCGATTTATGCAGTGCCATTAGGCCATAGAAATGGCCAAAACCCGGTTTCAGATGTTCGGGTTGGCAACTGCAATGCCGAAACTCAGTTTCAGTGATTCCGATTGGCACACAAAATTGTCGAAACCCGATTTTGGCCGACAACCTAAAAGACCGAAACCCGGTTTTGGCGATTCCAGTTAGCAAAATGACCGAAACTGTTTCGGCTGGCAACCAGAATGACCAAAACCTGGTTTCGGCGGTTCCGGTTGGCAACCAAAATGGCTAAAACTGTTTCGGTTGGCAACCAGAATGACCAAAACCTGGTTTCGGTAAATGATCGAAACCCGGTTTCGGTTGTGGATGGAATATGCATTATATTATAGAAAGAGTGCTAATTGGGCCAAAACACAAGTTAAATGGGTTTTAAAAGCAAAATAAAAAGATTAAATAAGCAATTGCAAATAAATTACTCTACGATATGAATTAAAGTGCAGTAATTGAGGATGATCTAACCTGCTCGTGAGACCGAAAGCAGACATCAAAGGACTCTCCTTTGCAAGAAGAAATTAAATGGAAATGAAATCACGGTGAGATATCAGGTGATTACTGGGTTTTTATCGACTCTAACTGACGCTAATTACTAATTAATATGTTGTTTGTGGCCAAAACCTTTCATGCCAGAAGATTGAATCCAACAAAGATAAATTTTCTACTTCTATGGACAGAGAAGTAGCAATTTTGAAACCAAAATTTGATGATCATTCCAATTAGAAATTATATGATTAGGCAGAATAGGGTGATTCGGATAATTACTCCTACGATAAAGATAGGTCTCTTCACATGTGTTTTCCGTGGGGTGGAACTCAAACCCGTCACCAATAAAATAGAATATGAATGCCTCTTAGATACTATAAGAAATTTCACCGATAATTTATCGGTGTTTAGCTAGTGTTATCATTTTGATTGACAAGCACTATTTTTTTTTGGGGAACTTGCATAAATGGTCATCCTCAGTTTTTAAAAACCAAAAATAGCCCATGATTGAAACTTTTGTGTTTTTGTTCCTTTTACAGTTGATTTTACCAGATTGCCCTTTAAATTTCTTTTTCTATTAGAGAGCTTCTTTTGACAATCCAATTTTTTCTTTTTACACTTCTTTTCTAAAAACACTCAATTCTCAAAATTTAAATTTTAAAAAATTCTAAAGACACTTCATTTTATTACAAGATTATCCCTTTTATCTTTTTTGAATTAAATTATTAAAAAAAGAAATTATCTCTCCTAAATCATTAGATTAATTATTACATATTAAATATTCTCTTCTAATTTTTTAATTACCATATTAAACTCTCTCTCCTCCAATACATATCTCTAATTTTCTATCTCCATTATTTCTCAAGCAAAACTAACAGTTAAGAAAAAAAAACTTACTAATAATCTTGATTTTTAGGAACCATATGTATGTATATATTAAAAAAAAAAAAATTAAAAACTCAAAAAATAAGTACCTTGTTTTGTTTTGTTTTTTTTTTAAATCGAAATATGAAAATGTTTTTTGTTACTCTTGTAGGTATGTAATTGCCTATAGAATTTTAATTCTTTTATTAGTCTTATAAATTTAAGTTTAATCGAATCTAGTTGAAACAATATATATATATTCTTTAATTATTATTTTTTTGAAAATTGACTTTTTAATATATATATATATTACTGTTAGTAAAAAACTAAAATATTCATAAGTTTTTTTCTTTAACTATTAATCAAATATTGATCAGAAAGCATGGAAATTAATTAGGAAAGAGTGTTTAATATGGTAATAACAAATATATGAGAGAGAGTTTAATACGTAATATTTAATATAATGATTTAGGAGTGAGATTTTTTTTTATAAATAATTTAATTAGTTTGGAATGTCTTTAATTAAAATTTTTTTTTTATCTTTTTTAGTAATTTTAATTTAGGTTAAAATTGTCATTGATAAAAAAAATTAAATTGGAATGTGAATAGATAATTTATGGATTGTAAGGAGAAGCTCTCTTTCTATTATTTACCTCATTAATTGTGACATTACGAAATCACCCTTTTTACAATTAAAGACAAAATAATTTCAAAAAAAAAAAAAACACAAAAGAAGGGAAGAGAAGAAATCGTGGTTCCAGACCGAAGGGACTCAAGAAGACGCTGACGCCGACGTCGAAGGAGAAGACGCCGACTCCGGAGACACTCTTTCAATTCCTCATCGGCCGCACCTTCTTCCACTGCGAGACATCGGCCTCCTCCTCAACCAAAAACTTTAGCCACTGTTTTTTTTAATAATAATTAAAATAAAAAAATAAAAAAATAAAAAGACAAAAGAAAAGAGAAGAAATCGTTCCAGACTAGAGCCACTCCGGAGAAGACGCCGACGCCGACGCCGAAGGAGATAAAATGGAATATACTTGTTCGTTTCTCTTTTGATTCTTCCCACAAATTACAAAAACCCTCAATTCCACACCCAATCCATCATCATCAGTTCAAGTTTCTATCTTATATTACACACTCTCTCAAGGTAAATCAATTCTCTCTGACTTCCTTTACTTATTTGAAGCTTGTGTGTGTAATATTCATACATTTTAGTTTTCAGAAAGTAGAAATATGTTTTGAATGTCTTAGAATGAGCCTGTGTTTTATGGGTGTTTTCTCTTCTACTTCAGCTATAAGGTGAAACCCAGAATTTATATGAACCAAATATCACTCAAGTCTGGGCCTTTATGTTTATTTATTAATTATTCATTCAATCTCCGTCTTTTTATGGATTTTGTTGCTTCTTGATACAAATACTATCGTTTGCACTTTTTGGTAGCTATATGTTGAATGGTAAAGTTAGAGCATTGTTAGCTTATTTACTCTAAGCATTGTTAGCTTATTCATGCATTTTAGAAAGTAGAAATATTGTTTTGAATGTTATAGAATGAGTCTGTGTTTTATGGGTGTTTTCTCTTCTACTTTAGCTATCCAGTGAAACCCAGAATTTATATGAATCAAATATCACTCAAGTCTGGGCCTTTATGTTTATTTATTTATTATTCATTCAATCTCTTGTAACATTGATATTTGCTTTGAATCAATTGTAACATTGAAATATTTCAAAAAAAAGAACAAGACAAAAGAAAACCTAACCCCCAAAGAAATCGTTCGTTCCAGAGGGACTTTGGAGAAGACGCCGACACCGACAGCCGCACCTTCAAGTCCGGAGACACATCCTCATTGGCCGCACCTTCTTCGACTGCGTGACCCTCCGGTAAGTGACTTTTCCCTGTTTTATGGAGGAACTTGAAACTTTGCAAGTGTGTTCGAAGAGTCGCGATCTGCATCACTATCACACCATGTGATTCACAGTGTTTCCTTAATTATCCAGGCCTGTCACTTTATAAATTAGAAATATTCCTTTTAATTGAGTATGAATAACTCTATTTCCACTTAATTTAATTCAAGGAAATATTTAATTAATTAAAACCAATTTAGATCATTAATGGGTTCCGCATAATTGCCACATAGAGTAACCGGGAGTGAAGAAGTAGCTTTAGTTGAATGAAGAAGTAGACATTGCAAGGTGAGACTATTGCTTGCTAACAAAATAGACACAAAGTCACCCACCTGCTCATTGTTATATCTTTTTGCAGAGCACATCACACTTGTCATGCCCTTATTTTGGATGATGTCTCCTAATTGAATTAGACTCCCAATAGGGGTATTTCATTTTAAGCCCGGTTCTTAATCATTTAAGCCCGGTTATTATTCATTTGAGCTCGGTATACAACATTTTGAGCCCGGTATTTTGTATGTGCATCAAACAACCTTTTTTTTACTATTATAGTGGATCATCCTTGTTTATATATTTGTATGTGAAGCTCTTATTTATGATAATGTCTCCTAATTTAATTAGACTCCCAATGTGGGTACTTCATATTAAGCCCGATTCTTTATATGTTGAGCCCGAGAGTCAATCTTCTAAGCCCGGGTATTAATCTTTTGAGTTCGGTACTTATGTTCTCGATTAAATTTTAATTTTTCGACTTTTTAATTATTTTTTTGACATTGCGGGAGACTTCCCGCAATAGGTGGTTATCCTTAGGTGTTGGTTCAAGCATCCGAAAGCGAGTCTGGGAGATCAAGTCCACAACTCCTAGAAAAGATTAAGTGTGAGGAGTAAACGCCGAATAATGAATTATATTTGGGTGGCTATCATAATAAAATTAAATTTGTTATTTTTTTTTTATTATAGTTGATCATCCTTGTTTATATATTTTTATGCCATGCCCTCATTTTGGATGATGTCTCCTAAATTAATTAGACTCCCAATAGGGGTATTTCATTTTAAGTCCAGTTATTAATTCTTTGAGCCCGGTATACAATATTTTGAGCCCGGGATTTTGTATGTGCATTGAACAACCTTTTTTTTGTTATTATAGTGGATCATGCTTGTTTATATATTTGTATGTGGTGCTCTTATTTATGATAATGTCTCCAAATTTAATTAGACTCCCAATGGGGGTACTTCATATTAAGCCTGGTTCTTTATATGTTGAGCCCGGGAGTCAATTTTTTGAGTCCGGTATTAATCTTTTGAGCCCGGTTCTTACGTTCTCGATTAAATTTTAATTTTCTGACTTTTTAATTATTTTTTCAATACTGTAGGAGGCTTTCCGCAATAGGTGGCTATCCTTTGGTGTTGGTTCAAGCATCCAAAAGTGAGTCCGGGAGATCAAGTCCACAACTCCTAAAAAAGATTAAGTGTAAGGAGTAAACGCCAAATAATGAATTATATTCGAGTGGCTATAATAATAAATTAAATTTGTTATTTTTTTATTATTATAGCGGATCATCCTTGTTTACATATTTTTATGTCATGCCCTTATTTTGGATGATGTCTCCTAATTTAATTAGACTCCCAATAGGGGTATTTCATTTTAAGCCCGGTTATTAATCATTTGAGCCCGGTATACAATATTTTGAGCCCGGTATTCTGTATGTGCATCAAACAACCTCTTTTTTTACTATTATAGTGGATCATGTTGCTTTATATATCTGTATGTCATTCCCTTATTTTTGATAATGTCTGCTAATTTAATTGGACTCCCAATTGGTGTATTTAATGTTAAGCCCGGTTCTGAATCCTTTAAGCCCGGGTCTTAATCATTTGAGCCCGGTAATCAATCTTTTGAGCCTAGGATTCTGTATGTGCATCGACCAACTTTTTATTTTATTTTATTTTATTTTTATTTTATTATAGTGAACCATGATTGTTTAGATATTGGTATGTCTTGCCCTTATTTTGGATAATGTCTCCTACTTTAATTAGACTGTCAATTGGTGTATTTAATATTAAGCCCGGTTCTTTATTGTTTGAGCACGAGAGTCAATCTTCTGAGCACGGGTGTTAATTTTTTGAGCCCGGTACTTACGTTTTCAATTAAATTCTCTTTTTCTGACTTTTTAATTATTTTTTCGATACCGCGGGAGGCTTCTCGCATGAGGTGGCTATCCTTTGGTTTTGGAACATGCATCTGAAAGCAAGTCCGGGAGACCAAGTCTATAACTCCTAAAAATGATTAAGTGTAATGAGTAAACGCCGACTTATGAAGTAGATTCACATGGTTATCCTAAAAAAATTAAATGGTTATTTATTTATTTATTATTATTATAACGGATCATGCTTGTTTATATATTTTGTATGTGATGCATTTATTTTGGATAATGTCTCCTAGTTGAATTGGACTCTATTGGTGTATTTCATTTTTAGCTTGGGAGTCAATCTTTTGAGCCCGAGTATTAATCTTCTAAGCCTGGTAATCAATCTTTTGATTTCGGGATTTTGTATGTGCATCGACCAACCTTTTTTATTATTATTATTATTATTATATTGGATCGTGTTTGTTTAGATATTTGTTTGCCATACCCTTATTTTGGATAATGTCTCCTAATTTAATTAGACTTCCAATAGGGGTATTTCATTTTAAGCCCAGATTTTATCTGTTGAGCCTGGGAGTCAAATCTTTTCAGCCCGGTGTATTTCATTTTAAGCCCGGTTTTTTTGCTTTTCAAACATAAATACCAAGTTTTCACATAGAACACAACAACACAAATATTCGTCACCCTCTGTTTGCAAATATATTTCAGAAAACATATATACCAAGTTTTCACATACAACACAACACCTATCTTAAGCTGTGAACTTATCTTCAGCTCAAATCTATCGCTACTGACCCCAATTCGGTGGTATATCCTTTCCGACAATTCACTGTATGTTTCTTTCACCTTATTGGTTAGACAACATGCAAAAGAAATTGGACCAATGAACTGGTTACCCTTCCAATATCCCAGTGCACTACCAAGCCAGCCATCGTATTCATAGACCCTGAAAAACAGTATTAAACTCATTCAAGTAATGAAACAGTATATATATATATGTTATTCCAATAAAAATATCAAATTTATTTGTTTAAAAGCAGATAGAGGGAGAAGACCATTTTTCACAGGATGACCATTCAAAATCATGTGAAAAAATTCAAAGCATTTTTTAACTTTTCTTCAAACATGTGTAGTAGAGGAATCTAAGGGGGAGGAGTGGTAGTTGCAGTTGCAGAAAGTCTGAGGAATCTAATGTTACAGCTCTAGATCTACTCTAAAACTCTCAGAAAACACTGCTATTTCAGTCACCATTTTTACAGTTTTTTTTTTCTTTTTATTATTGAAATTACAAGAAAATTATATATTCTAATCCAATTAACAAAATTGAATGTTGAGGTAAACAAGTTTAATTATCTACAGAACATGTCAGTAATTTGTTCAACAATGAAGAGGAAAGGTGGTCCCCTGGAACAAGTAGTCTAGTTCTTTGTTGTAGCATTTGAATGATCTTACAAGTAAATAATTGAACAAAGTTGATAAAGGAGATTTACAAGTAAAAGAAAATGATGATGCTTGTTACTTTGACAGTTAATTTCACTGATAATAATTTGATGTAGTATACAAATAAAAAATAAAAAGCACAAGTTTTATTTCAAGCCAGTAACATAGCTTCAATAAAATCAAAACTCCTCTCAAGACAGGTCCATACTGTCATTGCATCTAAAGTATCACTAGTTCTTTCTCAAGCTGTCTTCAACTTTCCAGCATAAAAAGTAAGGAACAAAAAGGCCATTTAAACCAATTACCATTCAAAACAAATAAAAATTGTACTGCCAATTTTAAAATGATTCCAAGCAATTATACTGGCCAATTTTGAAATGATTCCAAATAAAAATTATTCAAACTATTAGAAATGATTCCAAGCAATTGTACTGTGCCAATTTTGATAAAAGGATGAACATCTGAAACTATTCAAAACAAATAAAAATTGCAGGACATACTTATTCTTCTGGCAATGGAAACATGGAGCTGTTCAACCAGTTCATCATTTATACGCAAAAAGAATGAGACTATAGCCTCCTACAAGATCAACTTCTAGCATCTAGCTCTCACAGATAATCCATAAGATGGAACTTCATGAAAAGACTGTACAAGAATATATCAGGGCCTAAATTTTCAACAATTTTAAGAGGATTCTTTTCATGTAAAACTAGCTGCAGTGCAACTTAAGGTTGAAGTACAGTAAAATAAAATTTACCGTAAACCAACCTCCCATTCTGCATTAACAACTTCAAGAAATCCAAAAGAAGAATTGCGTAGATATGTAATTATGTAAGCTGTAAGCAATTAAAGTTCATATGGCAACTAAACATTCTAAAATTTGTAGTCACATAAGCTTTGAAAAAAAAATCCCAAAATTAGCACTTGCAAATCATACAAGACAAGAAATCGAAAGCAGATTTCATAAATATTTCTTAATTGAACAGCGACAGGAGTAATTCAATATGAATAATATCACAGTTATAGATACAGAATTAAGGGTTTAAAAAAATGCATGAAACGAGACCCAAAAATAATGCATTCAATACATTTGTAAAAAGCAGTACACAATCTCAGTGAAGAATTTAAAACAAATATAGGGCATTACCTTTGCCTTCGATCTTCAAAGTGGAAATGGTGAAGAATTCCAGTCAGTGACCTACGAAGCCCAGGGAACCATGAAGACCTCCACAAAGACCTACGAAGCCCGTCGAAGCACGAAGACCCACCACCACGAAGCTCGCAAATGGCGTCCGGTGAGAGGTCGAAGACGAATTAGGTTTGGTTTGGTTTGAGGAAAAATCCCCTTAATTGTGAGAAGTCGAAGAATGGAATGAAGAACAGGGTAGATTGGATTTTAAGTGTGGAAGGGTAGTTTAGTCCCTTAGAAATCTTAATGGGCAATTTTGTCCTTTCATAAGATTTAAATAGAAAGGGTACTTTGGTCTTTGAGGGGTTATTTTGGAGAAAGTGAAATCCAAGAATGATCATGAAAACAAATTTTTTCAACAGGGTCTATTTTTGGTTTTTGAAAACTGAGAGTGACTATTTCCTTCTATTCCCACTTTTTTTTTTAAGTTGACTTTTAGTACAAAATCAAGTCAAGTGGCACATGACCATAACACAATTTGTCTCGGTGAAGAATGGATAGGATAGGCCTCTTCACATGTGTTTTCCGTGAGGTGGGACTCAAACTCGTCATAGTATAGGAAATTTCCGGGAGGTGGGACTCAAACTTGTCATACCATCATTTTCTTTTGCAGTTCAACAGATTGATGTAATATAACTTGAAAATTAAGATATACGAAAGGCCTTGATCTGCTTCCTAAAGCTGTCACGCATGTTCTATTAACTATTTAATGACGTAATTTAGATCTTAACTTATTGCTGTTCAAGAGGCAGCAAGGTCCATGTGTTTTATACCACCCATGTCTTATCAATAATGTTACAAATTATTATGAAGTTATAGTATGCAAGCATGTTTGCTTGATTCACCCGAACACAGACAATAACACGTTCTTCATTATATGAAGCGTGTGAGAGCGTTGAATCTACCATGTGAATCTTAATAATTTACGGTTTTGAATAATCTATCTACAGACATTTAAAATCTTTACACCCTTCATTGACTATGATCTACAAAATATTTAGCTGTAAAATAAATGATAGAGAGAAAATTAGAAGGTGCAAATATCATAGAGATCGTCTGAGTATATTGTTTTGTATTGGTAAACTTATTCAAATTATATTTCAATCCTGTACAAGTATGACTACATTGTAAAATTTATAATCTAGTTGTTGAGGATGTTGAGGAGAGAGATTCTAGATTTGATCAAATGTCTAGACAAGCTCTCAAGTCCATCTTCAAGATCTTGAATGTTTGATTCCAATTCTTTAAGCACTTGAATGGTGTTATCAGATGTGCTTGACTTGTGAGCAATTAGTGCAGCATCCACTTTCTCAAACTCATTCATGTCTGACTTCTCTTCCTCGCATTTTATTCTTTTCGGTTGCACTAGCTTGGAAACCAATGACCAGCTGCCACTTAGCTTTGATGAAGTACTCCTTGGCCCTGAGATAAGAGACAACATGGATTCAAACACCGAGAAAGTGATTGCTTCGACCTCTCTTAACATGGTGATCGTCCCGTGTTCCTCGCTGGTCTTAGAAGAGTGTTTGATTTCCATGCCTTTCAAGGCCTTCTTGATTGTTTTCTTCACTGCCTTCCTAGAGGTCAAGAATTTCTTAACCTCACTTGAAATTTCATCACCCCTTCTTCTGCGTAAAACCGATGAAATTCCTTGTACACATTCCTTTGTTTGCAACAAGGCATCCTTAGCAATGCTAGAGATATCCAAGATCCTGAGAGATCCATTCAACAGCTCATCAACCCATTTCTTTTGTTGCTCTTGGCCTAAAGCTTGTTGAACGAGAGGTAACTGTAGAAACTTATCTGCACAACCATGCAAATCTTGAAGGCCATTAATGTCATGGCATATTGAGGATGATGATGATGTAGAAGTTGTTTGAGAAGACCTTAACTTGCTCAAATGTTGATCAACTTCTAAAGTGATCGGGTGTGGTCTAGAGGGAAAACTGTTTGAGCGAACATGGTACGAAATTTGAGTGTTTGAAGCCATTTTTTCTATATGAAACAAGGGTAGGCCTAGGAGTTGAATGTTCAATTCAGTCTATCAATTTGCCTTCTTTCTGCTCTTATCTCCTCAATATATATCAATGGGTGAGGGAGACAAAAGGAATATCAACTTGTTCAAACATCAATGAGTAGTAACATGATTCTGATTTGGATCCAAATCTTGTCTCTAAATTAAATGTCTCCCCACCAGACCACCATATCTACGACTCACTTCACTATCTGTCTAAATTATTTTATCTAGTCAAACTTGTATTGCAGCACCATCATAATAATTTTGAGCACACGAGTGGAGGCTTTGACACCAATTTGCGAAAAATATTAATCTGCTAGACTCCAAGACTCCAATTGACTATCTGTCTAAATTATTTTAGCACCATCATAATAATTTTCAGTGCACAGGCGGAGTTGACACCAATTTGCTCAATTATTCAGAAAATAAATTAATGTACTAGAGAGCAGGCTAGCAGCTAACCAGACACACATGTCTACAATACTTATAAAGATGCAGCCTCTATCCAGCTAAACAGAGAAGCAATGGCAGTTCACTTGAAGATAAAAAAACATTGCACAATTTACCCAAACACATTAAAAAAAAATAACATTGCAGCTTTTGCATTTAATTGAAGCGTGTGAAGATTTGTGTAAATCAAAGACAAACTACTGAAGCTACATATACAAATTAATTGCTTGTAATGACTGACATGCAAATACAGGATTAGTGGTGGTGTAAAATCGTGTTATAATTAAAACTAAACTCGTAAGTGCGCGAATCATGAAGATAAATATAGTGGCAAGTAGAGATCGTTCTCACGAGAAAAAGTGACTTATTGACTAAAATTAATTCTAATTAAAGTTATATAAAAAGTAACCAGAAATTGTTGATGAATTAATTAAACTAAACTAAACTAAATTAAACTAAAGAAAGCAGTTGAAAGGAAATTTGTTTGTGGTCAATGGAGAAAAAGCACTAGGTCATCAATGATCCTCAACTATAAACACTCGATGTATGAAATTAACTTATAAACAAATTCAACCAATTCAAGGGTTCATATTTAATCTTAATTTTGACTATTACCGTATAATCATGAGATGAGTTTCATATTCCCAATTAATTCACCCTTGGTCTATGTTGTGAACAACGATCGGAAACCCGTTAAGCACAAGAAATAAGAACCAAATTCTATACTTTGTTTGGCCTATGCTAAAGATAAAATTTATTCATTTAAGTGAGTATTAATCAAGGTTAGGTTTGGTCTATACTCAAACCCTAATTCTCAGATAATCTTAACCCTAAAATCATGCCAAATTATCATCCACCATTGGTCTATGGTGTGAATAAAAATTAAAACTAATGAGGATTAAGAAGTTAGGCATAATGAATGAATCGAGAATTGAATTGATAAAATAATAATTAATCCATACACGAGCATTCACAAAAGGTTCACATTGAATCCCTAGATGGGATTAGTTATACATCATAAAAATAAAAAGACAAAAGATCTTGGATAGAATTATATGAGGGTATTTAGATAATTTCTGAAAATGTTGTTATTAACAATTAAAGATTTTCTCCTCACCTCTTTTTCTTCTTTTCACATCCTTTTTCTAAAGACATTTCATTTTAAAAACACTAAAATTTTAAAAAATTTTAGAGATACTTCGATTTACTCCAAAATACATTTTTTATATATTTTTTTATATTCCATTCTAAAGACATTTCATTATATCTCATGGTATTATTAATAAATAAATTTTTAATTTTTCCATATTTCTTTTCTAAACTCATTCCATATATATTAAGAACATTAAACTCAATTATAAAAGTTTTTTCCTTCCGATAAAAAAAATACAAATGTAAATTTGATTAATAATTTACTTTGTAGTTAACATGAATTTGTTTCTAATTGCACTTCGTCACTTTGAAATTGATACGAACCCACTGGGTAGAACTCATCCTTAAAACCGGCTTGTAAGGAGAGGGTGCCCAATGAGTTATATACCATTGATTAATCCCATACCTAATCAATGTGGGATCATAACATTCCACCACGCTTCCGCAGCCGTCGTCCACGGCGGCCCATCTCTCCTAGCTAGGTGACTTCGCGGATCCCGCTCTCTCGGGTAGCAGCCCTCCCCAAGTGTCTCTCCTCCATTTTTACAATTACCGGATTTTACACAACCATTCATAGTGGAAAGTGATGCTTGTGGTGTAGGGATCGGGGCAATTTTAATTCAGGGGGATCGTCTCATTGCTTTTTTCAGTGAGGCACTCAAAGGATCCGCCTTGAACCTATCAACATACGAAAAAAAAATGTTAGCTATCATCAAAGCTATTAGAAAATGGAGGCCTTACTTGCTTGGAAAACCTTTCATTGTTTGAACAGACCAACGTAGTCTGAAATACCTCTTGGAACAGCGGATTACGACTCCGTCACAAACACGTTGGCTGCCGAAGATCATGGGTTATGACTACACCATCCAATACAAAAAGGGGAGAGACAATCAAGGAGCTGATGCTCTATCTCGTAGAGCTGAAATTGAGTGCCATGCCATTACCTTACCCAATTCGGATTGGTGGAGAACTCTTCAAGCAGAAGTTCTGCAGGACCCCTTTTACGCGAAGTTTTCAAGTTCCACTTCACCACAACAACCTTACCACATGCGGGATGGAGTTTGGTTTAAAGGAGAAAGGGTATGTTTAAGTCCTGACTCATCTCTAATTCCTTCACTATTGGCAGTGACACACTCTTCACCAGTTGGTGGCCATTTCGGTTACCATCACATACTCAGCCGCATCAAAACAAATTTTTGTTGGCCGAACATGCGTGTAGCAGTCAAAGCTTTCATCCGAAACTGTGACGTGTGCCAACGATGCAAGCACGCTTGCACAACCCCCGCGGGCCTTCTGCAACCATTGCCAATCCCACATCAAATCCGGTCCGACGTCTCCATGGACTTCATCGATGGCCTTCCCTCGTCTTTTGGATATACGGTCATCATGGTTGTTGTTGATCGCTTGTCCAAATACGCTCATTTTGTGCCCCTCAAGCATCCGTATACAGCAATTACAGTTGCACAGTCCTTTATTGACAACATTGTGAGACTTCACGGTATTCCGACGTCAATCGTTAGTGACCGAGATAAGATTTTTGTGAGTTCATTCTGGCAGACATTATTTAAATTGCATGGCACTTCCTTGAAGATGAGTACCAGCTAACATCCCCAAACAAATGGACAATCGGAAGTGGTGAATCGAACTTTGGAACAATATCTTCGCTGTTTCACGAGTGACAATCCGAAGAAGTGGCGTGATTGGCTCACTTGGGCAGAATACAGCTATAACACCTCGGTCCACTCCGCCACCAAAATCTCTCCATTTGAGGCCGTCTATGGCAGACCACCACCAGGTTTGCTTACTTATGTTCCAGGTACTGCTAAAGTCCAAGCCGTGGATGATCTCCTGCGAAATCGCACCGACCTCCTACACACCTTGCGCCACAATTTAGTCATTGCTCGTGACCGTATGAAGTCCCAGGCAGATCAACATCGTCAAGAGGTCAATTTTGATGTTGGTGATTACGTGTACCTTAAGCTCCAACCGTATCGGCAGACAACTGTTGCCTTTCGTAGCTTGATAACTCTTATTTCTACACGTTGTGTAGCCCCTTACTTTTATCTTTTATGCTTGTTTTCCGGGTAAAACCAGATATTTAACGGCTTAAATAAGTGTTTCAGGATTTCTTCCAGAAGAGGGGCTTATTTGCAAAAAGATGAAATTTCTGGGGCAAATGTGCAATTTTTGAAACTTGGGATTCTGCGCCCCATTTCTGCGTTAAGGGGCCACAGAAAAGGGCAAAAAAAGGGACCGGAAAACCCACTTTTTGTAAATCGGCGCCCTAGGGCGCAGAAAAGGGCGCAAAATCAAGGCGGAAATTCTGACGAAAGTTTCCTGCAGAACACTCAACTTGCGGGGGCCATATCTCTCTTCTCCGATTGAACTGGGTTTCGTGCTACATATCGTTGGAAATCCTCAGAAGTCTTCTTTCCAACAGTTCATCAAGAGCGCAATTCCGATGTTTGTGGAGAAAGTTATACCCGTTTCCGTAACGGTGCGCGCTGCTGGAAAGTCACCCGCGAGACCCCCCAAAAAATCTACCACTTAAGGGCATTTTCGTCTTTTCCCCTTAATTCTGACCTAAACCCTTCTCCCCACTATATATATCCCCTCTTCTCTTCAGTTTTGACAGAACCCCTTCACTCTCTCTCTCTCTCTTCCGCCCCACTCTCTCTTTCTACCATTTTCTTCACATTCTTCACCAAATAAGGAGAGATCCAAGCTCCCATGGAGGTTTTTCCTCCATGGGAGCTCACCATACACCTCCACCACCATTTTTACCCCTCCTACACCACATTTAGGAGTAGATTACAAGGGAAAGGAGTGGTCTTTGGACCAAATCCGAGCTAGGGAAGCATGGAGCATCTTTGGAGGAGTTGTCTTCAAGGGTTGTTTCTATTTACTCTTTCTCTTGTATTTCTTGTTTTCCTTTGTGTGTAACCCCAATTTGGGAATTTTGTAACCCTAAAATTATTGCAATATATGTATGATTGCTCTTATGTTCTTTGAGTTTTGTTCTACTCTTTGTTTTATTCATGATTAAATCTCTTGTTGTGATATTCATGTGTGTGATGGGTCTAAATTGATATGTGTCCATGAATGGGATTAGGAGTAGTGTAATTTAATTTAGGAGTAGAGTAATCTAACATCCTATGATTGTTGATTGATTGATTGATGGATGATCCAAAATACCATGTATAGAATGATTTAAGTGTTGAGTATTAGCTCTAAAGAGTGGGAGAAGTTTGATTGATGCATGTATTTGCTAAATTAGACTTTGGTTCTATATTCTTGTACTTAATGGGTCTTTGTTTCAAAGGCACAATTGCTCACTAATGGCTTGGGTTGGGTGATGAATTGATTTAGGGATAATTCCCAAATCAAGAGAATGAACCCTTAGCTTAAATTGAATGGTCTTAATGTAAAGCAATCAACTTGTTGCATGTAGTTGTTTGGTAAGCTTGTTTCCATAGCCATCTTAGAGAGATTGATAAAACCGAATCCGTATCTAGAGTAAAGACAAATTGAATTCCTCTTGTGCTTGTGTAGTTATATGGGTATTTCATTGCTTAATGCTTTCACTCGGTTAGCCACCTTGTGGATGATATTTAGGCTATGTGTTATATATTGCGTGGTTCACATTAATATGTCCAGCGTGATATCCTCTACATTTGACCAGACAGTGAGAGATACACTAGGCTGGCGTGTAGAGCTCGTGTGTGTGTCCCACAGTCCTTAATGAATCCAAACATTTATGCATGGATGTAATCTCTAAGACATCGAGAGAGATTAGAGATTAATTAAGGGGACACGAGCATATAACATATGTGTTGTATGGGTATCTCGTATTTTTAATGCTTTCACTTGGTTGCCATACCGTATTTGGTTAGCCATTGTGAATGAATTATTGGCTGTAGTATGGCCCACGCGGTTGCGCATTACATGCCCAACGAAATAACCACTGTATATGACCAGACAGTGAGAGATACACTAGGCTGGCATACAGGGCTCTTGTGTGTGTGCCATGGCACTTAATGAATCCATGCATTATGTGGATGTGATTTCTAAGACTCGAGAGAGATTAGAGATCAATTAAGGGGACACGAGCCTATGATATACTTGCATATTGAGGGACTAAGTGAGTCTAGAGCTTAATTAGGAGGATTGTTACGGGTGAGTCGTTTTCCTAGTGTTACCACATTTCATGCATCTCTCCATTCCATCCTATCCATGTATATATTATGGTAGTTAGTTTATATATTTATAGTATTATTTACACTTTTCCACAACCGCAACACACGAGTTCTCTAGGAGTGTTGTAATAATAGCTAGAACCGGTGGCGGTCGACGGATCCCACCTCCCCGCGGAACGATACCCTCACTTGCCGCTGTGCTAGTCCCTGTGACTCGCGCGCTAGCGAGGTCGAACTTAAATGTTCATCTTTTGACCGACATCGCAACGACGTGTCGTCAATATCTCCGAGATTTTTTGGTCCTTTTTGTATCCTTGAACGAATTGGTCCTGTTGCTTACAAATTGGAGTTGCCAGAGGGCTCACTTATTCATGATGTTTTTCATGTTAGTCTTTTGAAGAAACAGGTCGGACCATTACCAGTAATCTCACACAATCTTCCACATGTTTCCAGCTCATTGACTCTACTCCCTCAACCTGAATCAATCTTGGACAGTCACATAATTCAGAAAGGCAAGTTTCGGCCAAAAAAGGAAATCTTGGTCAAATGGGTAGGTGCCCCACCAGAAGATGCCACATTGGGAGAATAAATGGCGTTTTTCGAAAACGTATCCTAATTTTATCCTTGCGGACAAGGATACACTAAGCAGGGAGGATTGATATGGCCTTTCACAAGCCGTATTGAAGGGAAGGACTTAGTCATAGTTGGTGGTTTATTCAGTTGTGTCATGTTGCTGCAGTTATTGTTAGTTGCCTGCAGTTATTGTTAGCTTCCTACTAATAAGGGATACATGGGTATGCCCATGTCTATCATGACCCACGATTGTTGTAGTGGGGATTGTGTCCCTATTTATTTGCTTAGTTGGTCTATGTTGATATTGTTCTTTCAATTCTCAATCGAGCCATCAGCCTATAAATAGCTGATTGCAGTGTAATTGAGTTTCATGTTGAATATAAAAATAACCTTTCCTTCATATTTCTCTTCATTCTCTTAAAATGTTGTGACCAATTGTTTAGGTACACAACAATTTGGTATCAGAGCCGGCACCATGCCAAGCAGTGGGTTCGTTGCGGATGGGGCGACCTGGGGAGGGCTGTTACCCGACAGAGCGGGATCCGCGAAGTCACCCAGCTAGGAAAGATGGGCCGCTGTGGACGACGACTTGATATGAACTCATTGGGTAGAACTCATCCTTAAAAACCGGCTTGTAAGGAGAGGGTGCCCAATGAGTTATATACCATTGATTAATCCCATACTTAATCAATGTGGGATCACAACATTCCACCACGCTTCCGCAGCTGTCGTCCACGGCGGCCCATCTCTCCCAGCTAGGTGACTTCGCGGATCCCGCTCTCTCGGGTAGCAGCCCTCCCCAGGTCGCCCCGTCCGTGACGAACCCACTGCTCGGCATGGTGCCAGCTCTGATACCACTTGATACGAACCCACTGGGTAGAACTCATCCTTAAAACCGGCTTGTAAGGAGAGGGTGCCCAATGAGTTATATACCATTGATTAATCTCATACTTAATCAATGTGGGATCATAACAGAAATCAAAGATATGCAAATGTGTATATATATATATATACTTGTGTGTTTGTTTTAAGGTTTATAAATTAAGGATGAAATTGTCAATTGTCATTAATAAAAAAAAAATACAAATAGAGTGTAAATAGATTAGCATCACTCTAACAATTAAACTTTTATATAATGGGCTATTTTTTATTTTCTCACTTGTTTTTTACTACGTACCACAACCGCAATAATAAAATTTTCCCAGGTTTACTGTGTTCCAAAACTTCACGCAAATGAAAAAAAACCATAAGTAGCCTACAAATAAGAAAAAAAAAATGTGAGAAAAAAAAAAAAGAAAAGAAAAGAAAAAGAGATAAATCTTTTTTTCCCATAGAAATGGTAGAGTTCGGTTACCTCCAATATCTCAGGCTTAATAATCAAGTTTTAGTCCATTCATTTAAGGGGGTGTATTCAATTATGATTAATTAGGATTCTTGAAGACATTTAAAGACATTTTTTAAGTAACAGATTTTCATGGATTTCTACAGACTTTTATAAATCCACATGGACTTTCATTGATTTGTTTAGACATCCATCTCAGACTTTTATGGATTTGTTTAGATATCTATCTCAGACTTTTATGGATTTGTTTAGACATCTATCTTAGACTTTTATGGATTTGTTTAGACATCTAAGGATTTTCATGGATTTGTTATCTCTAACTGTATATATCAATAGTAAGCTAATTATAGCTAATTATAAAAAAAAAAAAACCTTTGAAGTTAGAATGAGCAAAATTTGATACATCAGTCAATCTATATTTGCGTATATATATATTTTGAGGTTGTTGCTGATGAAAACAAAGCGATTGAATTGAATCCAAAATTGGCTAAGGCTTTCATGAATTTGTTATCTCTGACTTATCAATAATAAGCTAATTATAGCTAATTATCAAAAAAACCTTTGAAGTTAGAATGAGCAAAATTTGATACACCAGTCAATCTATATTTGTGTATATATATAGTCTGAGGTTGTTGCTGATGCAAACAAAGCGATTGAATTGAACCCAAAATTGGCTAAGGCTTATCTGCGTAAAGGCACTGCTTGCATGAAGTGTAGATGAATTATTTTTCTTTAAAATAAAATGCTAATAAAGAGTTTTTCAAAACCAAAAAAAAAAATCACATTTGATATTTATATCTTTCACCATCAAGTCCACCAAAATCCATCAAAATCCATGACTTAAGAAAATCCTTTAAAATCCAGTTCTAATTGAATACACCTTGATTCTTGTAGACATTTTTAAAGTCTCAATTCAATACACCTGGATTTGGAAGGATTCTTTAAAAGTCCATATAAATCCTAATTGAATACCACTGGATTCATATGGACTATTTTAAAGTCTTTAAATGTCCAAATTAAATACACCAGGATTTATAATGTCTTTAAATGTCCTCAAGAATCCTAATTGAATACACCCCCTTAATCTTTGAAAATCACAAATATCTCATTACTTAAAATTTAAAAACATGTGTAAAGATTCCATGATTTCATGAATTAACAATATTGTCTTCATGAGTTATTTGGACATGCATGCAAGAGGAAATTAAGTCTATGAAAATGTTATTAATTAGTTAGAGATAAAAATAAAAGAGATGATCGTAGTTAAGTCATGAAAATTGAAATTACAGTAATAATATTATGATTTGTGAGCCACCCACCAACCAGCCAAAATGTGAAATCTCACATGTTTTAAAGGATGATGAAAATGGACTAAGTTGCTACAAATAATCATATCAAAATTTAAATGCAATGGTGTCCAATTGGCAATTGCACCTTGCTGGTATAAGGCCAGGCCAACCAATTCAACGTACATTTTAATACACTCACGTTATTAAAAATTTACAATCACTAAACCAATGCATATACAATTTTTTTTTTTTTTAAATATTACAATAATTCTAAATTATTAGGAGAGGGGAAGAGTCTCGAACCCACGACTTAATGGTGTAGATCGTGAGTATACCACCGACGGTGGATATACATTTGTTATTTGTTTATTACAAACAATACAAATAATGGTAAAGAAGACAAGTACATGACCGACAAAATATATCACATTATTACCGACAAGAGAAAAGTCATGACGTGAGTTTTGAACCATTATATTCTACACGTGTAAGACATTCAAGGCAGATGCGTAGACCAAATAACATTGGTGATACTCTTGATCAACATTTTCAACTTTATTACAAGCCGCCTGTTTTTACTCTCCTAGCACGTAAAATATATGCTTGATTGATATACAAATCGGATTGGTCTAGATCAGATGCTATAAATTTATCCGAATAATTATTTGAAAAAAATATCGGGTATGTTTTGAATCCATAACCTCTTAAATATAAGGAGAATTATATGATTCGAATCCACATCCTTATAAATATATATGTGAAGGGCTGAATCATCATCATCTTGTCAATTAATTTACATCAAGACAATTAATTAATTAAAATTTAAAAGATGTCTTCATCACCTTATTAATTGCACACCTAAGAAGGATCATGATTTGATTGCTTTTAACTTATTATTCCATTGGATATTCTTCAAGCATATCTTACTTTTGATGATCAGCATATGATATCTTTCTTTTTAGTAACAAAGGTTAGCTTTTGAAGTAGTGAAATTAATCAATAATTTTTTTGATAGTAGTCTCTATATTAAGAATATGTATGGAGTACTTTGTTCCACATTCTTCCTGATCTTTTTATCTTCTACCTAATCTGATTAAGATGATGTGATGCATGATTTAGTATTTATAAATTAACTGCTAAATACATTTAAGATCTAATGGTTAAAATGTCTGTATGTGTTGCAAAACCACAAATAAATATATAACAAATTAAAGCTCACAAATGAATATAGATGGAGAGAATAATTTGCGGATGCTTTTACTGATAGTGTTAGCTCTCCATACATTTTTAATCTCTGTTCAAAACAACTACAATTTGATTTTATATATATATATATATATGAATTTTGATGTAATTTTTTACGGTTTATAAGTTCAATAAAAAAGTTTGTAAACAAAATTTAAAAAAATTTCAAGCGTTGTAGCCATTTTTTCCGACTTTGTTTAACTTGGAGCATCAGAATGATACACCACAAAAAAAAAATGAAAAGAAAAATAGTTATAGTGTTAAAAAAAAAAAAAAAAAAAATTCTATTTACAAAATAGAATTTATTTCATTACAAAAAATAAAATAAAGAAAAATTCTCACATGAAAACCATTTTATGTCCAAACCATTGACACTATCATGAAATATTGAAATTAATTAATGATTAACATTATAGAAAAGTGAAATAAAATTATAGAAAAAAATTCAAAAATTTTAGAGTTTGGGGACTATTTAATCTAATTTTTTTAAGCTAAACCATTTAAAAAAAATGAGAAACATAGAAAATATTAAAAAAGAAGCAGGAAACATTATCAAGTTAAATGAGCTCTCCTAACTACCTAAGAATATTGAACGATGGTAAATATTCATTTCTCTAATAAAAAGTTATTTTAAAATTTATATATATTAAATATTACTCACTTTTATTACTAAATAAAATATTTAGTGTCAACTAAGCCTAAATTCTTAATTTTTTCAGAAAAAAATCATAAATAAAATCAATGCATTTTCATTTTTCCAAAGTTTTGGACACATATAATTGTCTTTTTCCCCAAAGCTTGGCTGGCCCAGCCAAGCCCATGACGAGCTCCGCCAATGAGCTCTTAGATAAAGAGAATAATTAACGGATACTAATTTTACAGATGGTTTAGCTCTCCATTCATTTTTAATCTCTGTACAAAACAACTGCAATTTAATTGAACAACATGCACACACGTGTATATATATATATATATATATAAATTTTCCAATGAGAACTTTTTACAATACATATTTTAAACACATTTGATGAAATTCAATAGAATATATTGAATCTTAATGTGATTTTTTGTATGGATGATTAAAACATTGAAGTACATTTGTGGAAAAAAATTGAAAATTTTCGGGTACAAGAACTAATTTTTTCCGACTTTTTTAAAAATAAAACATTTAAAAATAGGAAAATATAAGAAAAAATAGTTCTCAAATCCAAACAATTTCCAAATTTCTATCAAATTTGAATTTTAATTTTCTTCGAACACAAAAAATCTCATCGAAAAATATTTAATCGCATGTAATTTCATCAAAGGTGCTCATTGTATTAAAATAAATGGGTGCCGATAGGAAAAGTTATATATATCCAAACAAACACGGAGCTATTATACAATTTTCACACAAGGGCCATATTGTAATTATCATGCATGTAGTGAAACGGTGGAAGCCACCAGATTTTTTTTTTTTTTTTTTTTTGACAGAGAACAAACAAAGCAACAAACAAACAAACAAACACCTAACGAAACGAATCCACTAGAACCTCTACGGCTACGCAACACGGGTATTCATCCATCCAGAACCTATACTCCTCAAGAAGAAGAGCAACCAGATTTTACAACAGTATGGATGTTTTATATCACTTTTATTTGTTTTATCGTAACAACATAGTATAGGTCACCTTAATTGACTGTTATTTAATTAATCAATATATTATATATGGGTACGTATATTGACACCCATAAAACTTATCAATATACCCATTTTTATAAGTACACCCATGTCTAACATTTAAAAAATAAATATTACTATAAACACCCATCCTAATGCCAATAGTACCCTCATTGAAATAAATATATCTATTTTAATACATATTATTTATAAATACTCTTAAATTATTATCACACCCAATTTATTAAAAAATATATATTATTTTTGGAATTAAATCCTCTTTTAATGATGGTCCAACTTATTTTTGGAAATATCTCGAATGTAGGAGTTTTATAAAAAGGAATATGTGGAACCATATATGAGGTCAAAAGATTTTCAATCTGAAATTCTCTTATTTATACAGCTATCTTAAAAAAAAAAAAAGTATTGATATCTACTGCTATCTTAAAAAAAATAAGAAAATAAAAACTTGTTGATATCTATAGGTATCGTTAAAAAAAATATTTTGTTTATTGATAGAGTTCATAAATATATATAAAAGAAAGACAAAAATAATATGATAATCATGTGATAATGAGAAAGTTTGAAACTTGAAACAAAATTAGAGTTTAATTAGGGTTTATTATAAGTTTTTTTTTTTTTTTTTTTTTGAAAGGTATTTTTTTTTAATAAAGAAATATAGTTGAAGATATGAGTGTAATTAATGAGTGTATATAGTATTTGGTTTATTTTTAATTAAAGTAATTTGTCCTTATTTGGTAAATTTCTATTAGGATATTTTTGTAATTAAAATTTTTAATAAAATATGGATGTGTTAATAAGTTTTATGGGTGTCAATATTGACACCCATTATATATATAAAAGCATGATTAGTACACAATTAAATATTAATCATAGTAGATAAATTCAAATGAACTAGATAATCCTAAAACCAGTCGGTAGATAGACGAATTTGGGACTGCCGGATAATCAAGATAATCCTAATACTGAAACTGAATCAAATCTGTTGGAATTTTTCTACATAAAAAGCTACGTTTGAAATAATTTATGGAATACCTTAAAAAAAACAATTAAATATTAAATTAAATTTCCTATGACAGCATTCATGTAGAAGCAACTAAAAATAACTTTAATGGCGTTCCACAGTCCACACTCCACAGTCAACATGCACTTTCTTTTCCAACTTTAATACGACAAGATAGCAAAGCTCCAGACACTGCTATTGAAGTATTGAACAAGTCAACAACAATATTATAAACATTATTAAATTTGATAATTTAATTGTACATATGATTCCAAACTTGCATGTCCAAGAATAAGAATAAGAAAAATAAATAAATAAATAAATACATTCTGATTTATTTTTCTAAGTTATTTTTCGGATGTTTCAATTCAATACAAAGTGAGATATCAAGAAGAGATCGATCAAGTGATAAATTTCACCCACCCACATCGATAAAGTAATAGCATTTCATTTCATATGAAGTTGAAGATACGAATTACGACGTATATTAGTTGAATTCATATGAAGTTGATATGAATTATGACGTATATATACCAATTGAATTCATAGGAAGTTAAGATACAAATGGCGATAAGTTCCTCCTGGTCACATCAATAAAGTAAATCAGTAATTCATATGAAGTTAAGATAAGATAATGTATAAAATCGAAGCAGATCAAACAAGCAAACAAGCAAACAAACAAACAAAAACAGTCAATTTAGTACTCATTTTCCTATATATAGAAGGCCACTCTTGATCACTTTTTCTCACACAAAGAAACAACTTTCACTTGGCGCCTTTGAAGAAAAAAAAAAAAATGAGTTTGTGGGTCTTTTCAGTTGTCTCTTTAGTCCTCTCTTATCAACTAACAGGCTCATCAGCTGAGCAATGTGGCAGTAATGCAGGTGGTGCAGTGTGTCCAGGAGGCCTATGTTGCAGCCAGTTTGGTTGGTGTGGCAACACCCCTGACTACTGTACTACTGGCTGCCAAAGCCAGTGCAGCGGCGGTGGTGATCTTGGCAGTACCATTCCAAGATCACAGTATGATCAGATGTTTATGCACATAAAAGACTGCACCTCCAAGGGCTTCTACAGTTATGATGATTTCATATCAGCAGCCAAGTCATATTCTGCCTTTGCTAGCACAGGTGACACCGCAACTCGCAAAAGAGAAGTTGCTGCTTTCTTGGCCCAAACTTCCCATGAAACTACAGGTTTTTTTTTTTTTTTTTTTTCCTTCTACTTTTACACCAAGTTCTTCTTCATGATTTAGCTAACTTACCGGTAAAGCAAATTACCAGGACAGTTAGTAGTCATCGGATTGCATTAAATTAATCGAGTCTGTTTGTATTTTAACCAAACCTGAAGAGTGAGCCTGTGAAATTTACGTTTTTGTGAATTTGACTGTTACTTGGTGATAAAAAATTTACAGGAGGATGGGCAACTGCACCGGACGGACCATATGCTTGGGGGTACTGCTTTCTCAAAGAACAAAACCCTCAATCATCTTATTGTGCTTCAGGCTATCCATGTCCCAAGCAATACTATGGCAGAGGCCCCATCCAACTCTCTTGGTAATTATCCGCCTCAACCCGTATTGAATTTGCTAATTATCAGATGCGATAAACTATGATCCCACAAGAAAAAAACGTACAAGATCCTACATCTGAAGTGTCCTGGTGTTTTTATTATATGTTTGTTCTAATGTTTTTGATATTAATTTTTTGGGGTCCAACTTTGATAATTCAGGAACTACAACTATCAGGAGTGTGGAAAAGACATAGGAGCAGACTTGATAAACAATCCAGACCTTCTCACAACCAATGCAGTGATTTCCTTCAAGTCAGCATTGTGGTTCTGGATGACCCCGCAATCCCCGAAGCCATCGTGCCACGATGTCATCACTGGAACATGGCAGCCGTCTGCTGCTGACCAGTCAGCAGGGCGGGTTACAGGATACGGTGTGATCACAAACATAATCAACGGCGGGATTGAGTGCGGCCATGGAAAGGATTCCAGTGTAGACGACCGCATCGGGTACTATAAGAGATACTGTGACATACTTGGAGTTGGATATGGTAACAACCTTGACTGCTATGGCCAGAAGTCTTTTGGCAATGAACTGTTGTTGGAATCTTGGCAATGAACTGTTGTTGGAATCTATGTAAAATCTGAGTTAAAAAGTTAAAATGTATCAGATTATAGTAATAAAACGATCAAAATTTTCCAGGAAAGGAAAATCAAATAGTGTGCAAAAAATCCTCTGTTTCTTTTGGTGTTCTGTTTCATGTTATCAAATTTTTTATATTGCACCAAATATGAAGGGCACCTATGCATGAGTTTGTGATAATTTCTGAGAATCTAATCGCTACTAGTTGAGGAATTCGGTGATGAATGATATCCCTGATCATGACATAGAAGTTTTATGCATTTTTAGAGCAATTGTTCCAATATATTGGTATTTGGTTGCTTAAGAATTCTCAATTCACATATTGTAAATGTAATGAAAGATCGAAAAATCGATTTATGCAGTTTTGTTAGGCCATTGAAATGGCCAAAACTTGATTTCGGCGGTTCCGATTGGCAACCAAAATAAGCGAAATCTGATTTCAGCTGGCAACCGAAAAGACCGAAACCCAGTTTCAGCAATCCAATTAGCAACTGGAATGACCGAAACTGTTTCGGTTGGCAACCAGAATGACCAAAACCTGGTTTCGGCGGTTCCGGTTGGCAACCAAAACGGCTGAAACTGTTTCGGTTGGTAACCGGAATGACCGAAACCCGTTTTCGGCGAACGATCGAAACCCGGTTTTGGTTGTGGATGGATTATGAATTATATTATAAAAAGAGTGTTAATTGGACCAAAACACAAGTTAAATGGGGGTTAAAAAGCAACATAAAAAGATTAATAAACAATTGCAAATAAATTACTCTACAATATGACCAAAAGTGAAGTAATTGAGGATGATCTAGCCTGCTCGTGAGACCGAAAGAGGACATCAAAAATGGTATCAATGGTGGGCCTATTCCAAAGGACTCTCCTTTGCAAGAAGAGATTAAATGGAAATGAAATCAAGCTGAGATATCATGTGATTACTGGGTTTTTATCGATTCTAACTGACGCTAATTAATATGTTGTTTGTGGCCAAAACCTTTCATGCCAGAAGATTGAATCCAACAAAAATAATTTTTCTACTTCTATGGACAGAGAAGTAACAATTTTGAAAATAAAATTTGATGATCATTCCAATTAGAAATTATATGATTAGGTGGAATAGTGCGATTCGGATAATTACTTC